>CM051235.1:601613433-601946538 GCA_027917425.1 Gastrophryne carolinensis
CAGTGGCTGGGTACCAGATTAGATTTTTCTAGATTGACAAAACAGCCTAAGGTTCTCAGAAGAGTCTTCTGGAAATCTGTTAGTGGTGATTCCTCTGACTTTTTAGCAAGAGTAAATCATACAGCTACGGAATGTTTGTAATTCCCTCATGTCTGAGGAGCGCCATAGGTTCCGCCAATGTCTTTGGCAAGATCCGTGGGGCTGATGACAGGCCAAAAGGTAAAGCCATGTACTGGTAGCGATAAAGCCTTTGGTCTGTTTGTACGGCAATTCTCAGAAATTTGAAATGTAAAGGCAGAATTGGTATATGCAGGTAAGCATCCTGCAGGTCTAAATTGAGCATAAGTGCCTGCTCCATGAGGATGTTCCTTCATGAATAGATTCCACTCTGAAATTTTTGTATCTGCTGAAAAGATCTTTTCAGATTCAGAATTATCCGATAATTTCCCGAAGGCTTTAGCACCAGGAAAACGTGAGACTAGAAACCCGGACCCTCTGAATGGGGCAGAACTACTTCTATCACGTTCTTTTGAAATGGTTCTTTGTGAGACTAGTGGAAAGGTTTTCCTCTTCCTGGTAACCCTTGGTAATTTGGTCACCAGAAAAATACAATTCTGTGATTACTCACCTGTAGAATTGTTATTATGAGCATACAGTGCGTCCTGCTCCAGATAAGATTCTTTACTCTTGGGTATTACTCCGCCAGATGGCGCTGGACTGCAGAGACCGCGAAATTGGCTCCTCCCGGCCCCTCAAATACCCGGGAACTCCCACAAATCCCCAGTATTGAAAGGCAGTAAAACAAGAAGCCGGGAGAATGATAACAGAATCAACTATCAAACAATGATAACAATCACCATACAGGGGATCCAAGGATAATGAACAAAGGGTGGGGTGGAGCAGGACGTACTGTATACTCATAGTAACAATTCTACAGGTGAGCAATCACAGAATTATATTATTCTTAGTATATAGTACGTCCTGCTCCAGATAAGATTCTTTACTCTTGGGACATCCAATAGCAGTGTCCGCCTGCAGAACCTTGCGGCCAAAAGCAGCATCAGCTGAGGCCCTAACATCAACCTTGTAAAACTTTGAAAAGGTATGAACAGAAGACCAAGTAGTGGCCTTGCAAACTTGTTCAACAGAAGCCTGGTGCTGAAAAGCCCAAGAGGCCCCAATAGCACGAGTAGAATGAGCAGTAAGGCGGAAGGGAGGATTCTTCCCCTTAGCAGTGTAGGCCTGAATCACAGCCTGTCGGATCCATTTGCTGATAGTAGACTTGGCAGCTGCCAAACCCTTCCTAGGACCAGTAGGGACCACAAAAAGAGCATCAGTTTTTCTGAAAGGTGCAGTAGCCACCAGATAGTACTTCAGACCCCTAACCACATCCAAGGAATGCAAAACCCTCTCCTTAGCGTTACTAGGATTAGGGCACAAGGAAGGTAGAACAATGTCCTGATTCAGATGAAAGGCAGACACAAATCTTAGGCAGAAAATCTGGCTTGAAGCGAAACACCACCTTGTCCTGGTGTCTCTCAAAGTAGGGGGGCTGGATGGAAAGCACCGCCAACTCAGAAACACGCCTAACAGAAGAGATAGCCATCAAAAAGACAACCTTGAGAGTAAGAATGGCCAAAGCAGCCTCCTGCACAGGTTCAAAGGGAGAACCCTGCAAGGCAGACAAGACCAAGTTCAAATCCCAGACAGGCAACATAGGCTTACGAGAGGGACGCACATGAGTAACCCCCTGGAAAAAAGTCCTGATCAGAGAATGCTGACCAAAAGACATCTGGAAGAAAACAGCCAGGGCAGAGACATGACCCTTCAGAGTACTGAGTTGAAGCCCCAAATCCAAACCATGTTGGAGGAACTCCAGGATCCTGGGAATAGAGAACACATGACAGAGACCTAGACTCACACCAGTCAATGTAGGCACACCAACCCCTATAGTAAATAGAAGAAGACAACTTCTTTCTAGCCTTGATTATGGTGTCAACAACAGAGGCAGACAGCCCCCTTTCCATCAAGATGAAGGTTTCAGCAGCCAGGCCGTCAAAGCCAGAGTTTGTAAATTGGGATGGCGTAAATGTCCCTGAGTGAGCAGGTCGGGAACCCTGGGTAGAACGTACTGATCTACTGCCAGCTGCACTACGTCTGCGAACCACACTCTTCTTGGCCACCTGGGAGCCACCAGGATAGCTGGCACTCCTTCCTGAGCTATCTTGCGCAGAACCCTGCCCAACAGGGGGAATTGGGGAAAGACATACAGAAGCTGAAAATCCTGCCATGACATTGCTAGAGCATCTGTGGCCAAGGCCAGAGGATCCTGGGACAGGGAGACAAAAGCTGGGAGCTTGTGATTGTGACGGGAAGCAAACAGATCCACATCTGGTTCACCCCAACGGTGACACAGAGATTGAAACACCCTGTCGCAGAGGGACCACTCTCCCAGGCGAGAGGTCCCCCTGCTCAGAGAGTCTGCCTGAAGATTCTCCACCCCCGAAATGTACACAGCTGAGATGCAGGGAACATTGACCTCCGACCAGGACAGGATCAGAGACGCTTCCTTGAGGCCCCCTTGCTCCAGGTCCCTCCCTGATGATTGATGTAGGCAACCGCTGTCTGGTTGTTCGAGCGGACCTGAACAGGCCGGCCCCGAAGGTGTTGGGTCAAGTGAGCCAGAACCAACCTGATCGCCCTCAATTCCAGAATGTTGATGGGTGTGTGGGCTTCCTGAGGACCCCAGCGCCCTTGAAACTGTAGGGACTTCCAGAAGCCCCCCCCAACCCGTCAGACTGGCATCCGTGTTGACTGTCTCCCAGCAGGGGGCCAGAAAGGATCTGCCCGCCAACAGGTTCCTGGATTCCAGCCACCACGAGAGACCTCCTGGCTAGGCGGGACAGAACAAGGACCTTGTCCAGGGACGCAGGATCCTTGTCCCATACTGACAAGAGGTGAAGTTGCAGAGGCCTCATGTGAAACTGGGCATAAGGGACCGTCTCGAAGCATGACACCATCAGGCCCACCAGCTGCATTCACTGCCTAATGGAGGGATGAGGGCAAGATAGCAGGAACTGAACCTGCGCTAGCAGACTGTCCACCTTCTGCTGAGGAAGAAAAATCCTTGCCTGAACTGTATCCAGATTCATTCCCAGGAAGGGTGTCACCAAGGAGGGAGACAGGGAAGACTTGGGATGGTTGATCACCCAGCCAAATGACTCCAGAGTGGACACTACTAGCTGAGTATCCAGCTCTGCCTGTTGGAGGGACTGAGAAGTGATGAGAATGTCGTCCAAATAGGGCAGCACGCGAATGACCTGAGAAGAGACATCTCTCCTGCCAACACCTTGGTGAACACTCTGGGAGCTGAAGTGAGACCGAAGGGCACTGCCACAAATTGGTAGTGCTGATCCTCCAGAGCGAACCTGAGGAATCTTTGATGACCTGGAAAAACAGGAATATGAAGGTAAGCATCCTTGATGTCCACAGAGGTCATGAAGTCCCCTGGACGCAGGCAACTGATAGCAGAGAGCAAAGTTTCCATGCGAAAGCACTTCACCCCAGGCGGTCCCCAAAGAGGCACAGCCATTTGAAGGGAAAAACAGTGAGAGCCTTCTTGGCAGCGGTGTCAGCTGCCCACTGGTGCAGCCAAACAGAGCGGCGTATAGCCATCACCAGGGCAGAGGCTCTGCCACACATCCTAATGGTATCATCCAAGGCAGAGAGGACATAAGTCACAAACACCTCACAACGAGAGAGTGCATTAAACTCTTCACTAGACACATCATCAGGGGCACCATCTAGGACACTTCTAAGCAGGGTCCTAATAGCCACCGCTGTAATGGCAGAGGCACAAACCGGGCGCAGCGCCGTCCCCACACATGCAAAGGCATGGGACGCCAGCTGATCAATACGCCGGTCCTCACTATCCCGCAGTGTAGTAGAATCAGGGGAATGCATGACAGAGGTGTTAGACAACCCTTGGACTGGGGCATCCACCTCTGGAGGGGATGACCAACGCTTCACCACATCAGCAGGAAAGGGATACCTCTTATCCCAACTCTTAGGGACTCCGGGGAGCCTGCTAGGACGCTCCCATTATTAAAATGGGCTTGCTCAGGAAACTCTAAACGTGGCTTAGCAGTATGAAACAATTCCCCCTGCTGCTTAGGAGCCGCAACCGGGGAGAGATAGACAGTACCTCAAAATCACCTGAGCCAACAGCCTATCAGTATCATCTGGGGCCCAGGGGTCAGAGCCAGAATCATCATGACCCCTGGGCCTCTCATCAGATGACTCCCCTTCCTCCAAGGGGGTATAACCGGAAGAACTCTTTAGCCTCCATAGGGAAAAGAGTGACATCAGGCGTCAAATGGCGCCTCTTAGCAGAGGCCTTACGTACCATGGTATTAGCAAGCAACTTTTCAACACTAGCCAGTCTAGCAGACACATCAGGCTGAGATTCCCTACTGGTATGCAACTCAATGGGAGTCAAATTTAAGCTTGGGGGAGTAGGTGAAGCCATACGTGGCGCAGGCCCAGCTGCTGGTAAACCAGGCTGCAGCGCAAGCACCTGCTGGGCACAAGGTATACAGACCCGCACATTGTCAGCACTTGTAGGGAACACCCCACAAGCTACACACAGCCGGTGCCCGAGCACATTATCCTGAGACGCCTCCATATGGTGATTATAGCGGCACAATAGGCCAAAAGGGATTCACGCTATAAAAGCAACCCGGGATGCCCCAATAGCCCGCTAGGGAAGTGGGAGTAAATAGCACACTAGGCCTCACAAGTTTAATGACTAAATAGAGGTGGTAGGGCCGGGAGAAACCAATTGAGTTTGACCCGCCTGAAAAACATAAGCGAAGAGAACCCCACAAGCGACATGCATAAATGACATTAGGGTAAAATAAAACCGCCCGCGAGGGCACTCATGGACCGCAGTAGGTATGCGCCAGCCACGCAGCAGAAAGAATCCAGAAAAAATGGCGCCGAATATACCTCGAGGGGCGGGCCGCGGAGACAGTGACGCGGAAGGCGCCATCCGCAGGCCCGCCCCCCCCGAAGAGCGCGAAGCAACACACGTGACAAGCAGCCAATGAAGGCGCAACAGCGCCTGAGGTAATGCCGCCGGCAACCGCAGAACGCAGCGGCGGGGGCATATTCAAACCGCAACCACTGCAACCAAGTCAGTGCAGAGACTGAACTAAAGGCAACAAGCACACCATCCAAGTGAAGCACTAACGCGCACACACACACACACCCCCGAGAGCTACAAGGGAGAGTGAGGGAGGGCAGCGGCCACTTAACGTAAGGCCCACCGATAGACAGGGGCAAGGGGCAATAGTGCGGGAGGGGCATCCCATAAAAGGCTCACCATATGCCTATACCGCCTACCCTTTGGTGGGGTATTGCGGTGGAGCAGCGTTCCTAAGCCCCTGACAGCGGTGCTGCCTACCATTACCCGCACCAGCGCAGCCAAAGCTGGGAGGCACATTAATAATGGAGCGGGTGGGAATAGTCCAACAGGGCCGCAGGCTAATAGCCCCGCTCACCTGCGAGAAGAGAGAGCCATCTTCTTGTCCTTCGCAGTCGAGACTGCAGAGAAATTCTGGGGATTTGTGGGAGGTCCCGGGTATTTGAGGGCCCGGGAGGAGCCAATTTCATGGTCTCTGCAGTCCAGCGCCATCTGGCGGAGTAATACCCAAGAGCAAAGAATCATATCTGGAGCAGGACGTACTGTATACTAAGAATAAAACACTGAGGGATGGAATTCTAATTCTAAGCGATATCCCCTTTACAACGTCTGTAGCATAAATTGACTTTGGGAGACTGCTCTCTGGGTGACAACAAACCAGGTGAGCCCCCCCCCCCCCACCACCACCAGGAAGTCTTTGTCAGGATTGAGACTTAGGCCCCTCTGGGGGTTTGCAGAGCAGATTACCCTTTCTCTGCGGACTCGTCTGTGTCCATCTTTTCTTTTGCTCGTTCAGTCTGCCCTGAAACTGTCTTATGGAAGTTTTGGCCCTAGTATTAGACCGGTTTTCTTTTTCTCATTTGGAAATGTCTTACCTGCTTCACTAGATTGAGTCAGAATAGTATCTAAATCTTCTCTGAACAGGTCACAGATCTTAGCTTTGGAATCCAGGTCTCCTGAGCATGCTTTAAGCCAAAGTGCCCTTCTGGCGCAGGCTAATAGGGCGCTTGACTTAGCTCTGCATTAGCACCTGCTGCCACTACCGGCCAGGATTTAAAGGGGACAGCCCACAACTCATGTGCTGTCTGACTATGGCCGCCTCCGGACCTCGGATAATCTACACCCAAAGATAAAGTGGTCCGTTGCTCAGTGAGCTTCTCCAGGGCTCCAGGTGCTGAAAATAAGACATTAAATAAAAAAATTGGCTGCAGCCTCTGTCCAGTGGTTCCTTAGGGAGGTAACATAAAGAACTGAGGTGGACAGGAAAGTGGACAGGAAGGGGTGGGGTTTTAACCTCAGTTCAGTTTGTGTTTCTTCCCAGGGGGAGGGACAGCTCTCTCCGTGGGGCATCCTGAAGGACAAAGCAAAAAACTTACATCTATATTACAATACAAATTTACAATGAGACACAGTGGCCAACCACCCACCATTCCAACCATCTGGATCATCCAGGGTTGCATCGCACTTATCCGCAACACAAGACTGTGTGATAATGAGCCTTTATGCAAGTCTGGGCCCGTTTCAGCTTGTGAGCAATGGTTATGGGTGACTGAATAGTAGGTCTATGCTTAACTGCATGCACCAGCAGCTTCCAAAACCTGTTTGCTGCTTTGTAATGCCATTTTAGCAGTGATGAATTTGCCTTCCACAAATCTTCCTCATGATCCCTTTATCTGCACCAACCTGTCTGTGCTCTTAATCAGCCACAAATTTCTTCACTGTATGATTATTACACTTACATTTTCATGAAGTATATCATATTTTACACCTAGTCTAAGGAATTGCACTATTTGACACTTTCTGCAGCTGAGATATGCTTTTTCTTTCCCATGTTGCTTGAAGCCTGTGGCCTGCTCAGTAATGTGGAATGTCATTAAAGTCTGAATAGGTGCGTATGTTGATCAAGAGGGGGGGTTCCATCGAGAATTACACCGCTAGGTGCTCACACTGCACAGGCGCGAATGTACTACATTCAGCTTATTTGGCTGTGCATATTAATGTGCAGATAGAGAAGCTGGATAGAAGCTTAGCCGCACTCACAATCAGCGTGCAAATCTCCCTGTGTCCCATTATAGCTGTGCTTGACCACACCAGCAAATAATTTACGGCTGGTGTGATGTGCATAGCCGAGAAAGATGCGAGATCCCTTCTGCCCCGCGCCCCAGTCTATATGAATAGCTAGGGCGGGAGTGGGCACACAGCCCGAGGATGCGGCCATTCTCGCTTCCCATAGTAAACTATCAGAGCCGCTTTGCCAAATTACGTCAGTTCAGAGGGCGGCTCTGATTGGACAAGAGCCTGTGCATGCGCCTCCCTCCCCCTGGGGGCATCCTGATCTGGAATGTCCCGCTGTGTGAGCACCCCCCGGGTGGGTTTTAGTCCACTTTAATTGAGCTCACCTGGCAACCTAACGATCACAGGTGTTTGAGATTGAGGTCAGTGATCCTGAGACACAATGCCATTCATGAGATTTGCTGGAAATCTCTATGACACTAACATCAACTTTGCATAATAGAGATTAAACTGGGATCAATATCCTGCTTGATAAGAGAAAATGACAGCGCTATAGTAAAAAAAACATATAAATACCCTGAGTCCCCAGCCTGTGCATTGCGATGCCTCCGCTGCGGAGCATTAATAATAAATCAGGACACTGGATTAGCAGAGGTCATTCTTTTTGTAAAGAGAGAAATGAAATGTTTCTTCTCGGCCTTGTCCTCTCTTCTCATGGAGCCGCCGAGGGGGAGAGCAATCAGGCTGGAGATGTTCCGTGTGATAGAGGTCAGCACCAGTGCTGGAGTGGTGCATGGCAAACATGACCCGCTTCCTTTATTTATTTTTGGGGATTATTGTTTACAGGCCACTTTGCTCATGTTGCCGGCGCTTCTCGTCTAAAAGATGAAATTACGGCTGGAAATGGAGCGTTCCAGGCATACAACCAATTTGTGTTTCGATCTTGGTAAACAAAAGGCTCCGGAGCCCCTCGGGCTGCCATTCAAACTTGGAGAAGTTGACATTTTTAACAGCGGGAAGCAGAGAGCCTGGCAGGAGGAATGATCTAATGCATTTCTGACTTGTCAATCAAAGCTGCTCTCACCTCTTAGATCTGGTAACCGTTCGGAGCCCAAGCGGGCGCTGTTCATAAAGCACAGAGCACTAATCCCCGCAACCTGTAGGACTCCAACATGCAGCTTTGTTTTTTTCCTATTAGTTTATTAAAGTGACCGAAAACCCAGGATTTTGACTATCTTGGGCTTTGGTCCTTGTCCTCAGGGCAACCAGATCGTGGGTGCCCCGCTGTGTGAAACCCTCCAGATTGTTGATGCCATCTCACCTCTTCCTGGTCCTATGGCACATATCGAATCAGCGCGCTCAGAGCCGCTGATGTCATGTCATCTAAGCCTTCGTCTAAGGCATCGGTTCCGAGCGAGCTGACGGCCACACCGCCCCGCTACCCTCTAACAGGAAGCGTGCCCGCTCTGGCTATTCACAAATGCCTGACGCGGGCACGCGCCCTGCTAGAGGGATAGCGGGGATGCGGCCGGGGCTCGCGCATGCACCGTTGGACCAAAAAACAAGGTAAGTGTATGGGGAGACCTGGGGGGTCTGACACACTGGGGGATCCCAATTTTGGTCCTTGGGTTTTGGTCCTTGCCCCCGGGGCACCCTGATCGTGGGTTCCCTGCTGTGTGAAACCCTACAGCTCGCGGATGCCAACTCCCCTCTTCCCGGTCTTATAGATTCCCAGGCCGATCGCAGTGGGTTTTGGTCCGCTTTAAAGGGACAGTGCAGGAAATAGCAATAATAAGGCAGCGAGATGCTCACCTGAAGCCTGTCCCATGTGCCTGTCCTACATTTCCAGAGTAATCCCCAGCATGTGCACACTAAGGGACTCAATATTAGTAGTGTGAATGAGGAAGCTGCTAACAATCATGGCATGCTGCCCTGTTTCCTGTCCCCCTGTGGTGCATGGAGGTGGCAGAAGACGAGACAGAAGCACGACCAAACAGGCAGAGAGACAGTGGTGGAGGATGAGGTGGCAGCAGGCAGTGAGACTAGTAGTGGCAGAGGACAAAAGTAGAAGCGGAAGCAGGTGAAAGGACCAGTAGTGGTGGAGGTTGAGGTGGCGGAACTGGCAGCGGCAGGGGAGTTGGCGAAAGAGGACGAGGTGGCAGCAGACAGTGAGACCAGCAGTGGTGGAGGACAAAAAGGTGGAAGCAGGACCAGCAGCAAGGTGGGCGGTGGCGGAGGAGGAGGCAGCAGACCGTAAGACCAGCAGTGGCGGAGGGCAAAGGTGGTGGAACTGGCAGTGGCAGGGTGGCAGCAGGCGTTGAGACCAGCAGCGGCGAAGGCGGAAGCAGGCAGCAGGACCAGCAGTGGCAGAGGACGAGGTGGTGGGACCGACAGCGGCGGGGGTGGGCGCAGGCAGCAGGACCAGCAGTGGCAGAGGACGAGGTGGTGGGACCGACAGCGGCGGGGGTGGGCGCTGGGCGGTGTCGGAGGACGAGGTGTCAACAGACGGTGAGACCAGCAGTAGCGTAGGACAAAAGTGGAGGTGAAAGCAGGAACAACAGCGGCAGAGGACCAGGTGGTGAGACCGGCAGAGGCCAGGTGGACAGTGGTGGAGGATGAGGTGGCAGCAGGCGTTGAGACCAGCAGTGGCGGAGGCGGAAGCAGGCAGCAGGACCAGCAACGGTGGAGGACGAGGTGGCGGGACCAGTAGTGGTGGAGGACGAGGTGGCGGGACCGGAAGCGCCAGGGGGGGCAGTGGCGGAGCACGAGGTGGCAGCAGACGATGAGACCAGCAGCGGCGGAGGACAAAGGTGGAGGTGAAACAGGACCAGCAGTGGCAGAGGACGAGGTGGTGGGACCGACAGCGGCGGGGGTGGGCGCAGGCAGCAGGACCAGCAGTGGCAGAGGACGAGGTGGTGGGACCGACAGCGGCGGGGGTGGGCGCTGGGCGGTGTCGGAGGACGAGGTGTCAGCAGACGGTGAGACCAGCAGTAGCGTAGGACAAAAGTGGAGGTGAAAGCAGGAACAACAGCGGCAGAGGACGAGGTGGTGAGACCGGCAGAGGCCAGGTGGACAGTGGTGAAGGATGAGGTGGCAGCAGGCGTTGAGACCAGCAGCGGCGGAGGCGGAAGCAAGCAGCAGGACCAGCAGCGGTGGAGGACGAGGTGGCGGGACCAGTAGCGGTGGAAGACGAGGTGGCGGGACCGGAAGCGCCAGGGGGGGCAGTGGCGGAGCACGAGGTGGCAGCAGACGATGAGACCAGCAGCGGCGGAGGACAAAGGTGGAGGTGAAACAGGACCAGCAGTGGCAGAGGACGAGGTGGTGGGACCGACAGCGGCGGGGGTGGGCGCAGGCAGCAGGACCAGCAGTGGCAGAGGACGAGGTGGTGGGACCGACAGCGGCGGGGGTGGGCGCTGGGCGGTGTCGGAGGACGAGGTGTCAGCAGACGGTGAGACCAGCAGTAGCGTAGGACAAAAGTGGAGGTGAAAGCAGGAACAACAGCGGCAGAGGACGAGGTGGTGAGACCGGCAGAGGCCAGGTGGACAGTGGTGAAGGATGAGGTGGCAGCAGGCGTTGAGACCAGCAGCGGCGGAGGCGGAAGCAAGCAGCAGGACCAGCAGCGGTGGAGGACGAGGTGGCGGGACCAGTAGCGGTGGAAGACGAGGTGGCGGGACCGGAAGCGCCAGGGGGGGCAGTGGCGGAGCACGAGGTGGCAGCAGACGATGAGACCAGCAGCGGCGGAGGACAAAGGTGGAGGTGAAACAGGACCAGCAGTGGCAGAGGACGAGGTGGCGGGACCGGCAGCGGCGGAGGATGGTGTGGCAGTAGGCAGTGATACCAGCAGAGGCGGAAGACGAGGAGGTGGCTCCGGCAAGGGGCGAGAGGAGTCAGGGAACAAGGCGGAGGCTTTGGCGGGTGAACAGGCAGCGGATCTGGTGAAGGACAAGGAGCGTGCGGTGGACATGGTGCAGTAGCCGGCGGGGGACCAATGGCGATAGATCATAAGGTAGTGGTGAGTATGGCCCTTCACCACAGGTAAAGTGCAATACATGCGCTTTACCTGCAGTGTCCATAGACCTCTAAAGGGAGGTGTTGCAGTTGCGCAACGTGTGAAACTCCAGGGGTTGCCTGATCGACTCACCTCTTCCCCGAGCTCCCGCTGCATCTTGGTGCTTTGTTCGCATCCCCAGCATACCTGTAGCTAGGTGCGCAGCTCACCTTGTGCCGGTCCCAGATGCCTCCCCTCAATTACTTGCAGCATCAGGTAGAAGCGTTTGAGTTTCATTTCTCCAGGACCATGGTCTAACAGCCACCCTCTCCCTTAGTGCTTTCAGTGCGAGTATGCACCAACTTGAGCGGCTTTGCTTAGAATACATAAAACACTTTTCGCAATGGGAGAAGGTTATTGTGTGCCTGTGTACCAACACCCAGTGTGATCGGCCCGGGAATCTATAAGATTCCCCTGGCCAAACCAATCCCTCTCCGTGGGGCATCCAAAATCGGGATGCCCCGCTGTGTGAAACCCCCCCAGGACGCCCGCTGCACTTACCTGATTGCCGGTCCAACGGCGCATGCACGGGCCGCATCTCGCGCTTCTCTCTAGCAGGGCGCGTGCCCGCGCCGCCCATTCACTGCTAGAGGGAAGCGCGAGATACGGCCGCATACCACAACGGCTCTGAGGGCGCTGATTGGACGAGCGGCCGCGCAAGCGCCGTAGGAGCGGGGTGAGGTGAGTTGATCTGGGCGTTCTGGGGGGTTTCACATTCACCGATCGGGGTGCCCCGGGGAAGTGGACCAATACCCAGGATAGTCAAAATTCTGGGTGTTGGTCCATTTTAAAGCGTAACAAAACTAAATTTAGGGTGTAAACCTCCTCTCCAGATTGCCCATAAAATCTCCCCTATCCCAGGTCCCACAGGGCATGTGTGGGCTCTTGTCCAATCAGAGCCATGCATATAAATGATGGGCAATACATCTCCGTTTAGACACAGTGCTCGGCAATAGTGAGCAGGAGCAGCCGCATCCGCAGCTTCCCTGCAGAATGCGAATTGTTCCAACACCCAACTGATCTGAATGGCGGGGCGTGGGAGCGTGCCTCAGCCCAGAAATGCTGGGGATGTGCCCACCGTTGTTTAAATCGCAAACAGAAACTGTGGCCCTAAACTGTGTGCGGGCAATTATTATGCCAGCAACTATGCAATCAAAGAACCATCCTTGTGCCACAGGGGAAAAGGCCACACTTGCACCTGCGCCACTGGGAAAACACAGTATGTGAATGAGTATAATACATTCATTGTAATTTACCACCAACACACACAAAAAATACAATTCTGTGAGTACTCACCTGTAGAATTGATTTTGTAGTATACAGCACGTCCTGTTCCAGTAATTCCTTACGTCTGGGTTATTCCGCCACAAGGTGGCGCAGTAGACTGCAGAAAGACTTGTGGCCACTCCCAACCCCATAAATAGCGAGGAACCTCCCACCAATTCCCAGTGTTGACAAGCAGTTATACAAGAAGCCGGGAGAATCAAAAAATGGATAAGAACCCAAAAAGAAGATTTCTTCCTAGCCCTAATCATGGTATCAACAACAGAGGCAGGTAACCCCTTTTCCCTGAAGATGGAGGTTTCAACAGTCAAGCCGTCAAAGCCAGCGTTTGTAAATTGGGATGGCACAGCTGTCCCTGAGCGAGCAGGTCTGGATCCTTGGGCAGGACGTACTGATCTATTGCCAATTGCACGATGTCTGCGAACCACACCCTTCTTGGCCAACAGGGGGCCACCAGAATGGCTGGCACCCCTTCCTGGGCTATCTTGCGCAGCACCCTGACCAACAGAGGAAACGGAGGAAACGCATAGAGGAGCCGAAACCCCTTCCAAGGCATTGCTAGCACATCCGTGGCAAAGGCCAGAGGGACCTGTGACAGAGAGACAAAGAATGGAAGCTTGTGATTGTGACTGGATGCAAACAGGTCCACATCCGGCAGACCCCAGCGGCACAGGGAGCGAAACACCCTGTTGCTGAGGGACCACTCCCCCAGCCGAGACATCCCCCTGCTCAAGGAGTCTGCCTCCAGGTTTTCCACTCCCGGGATGTAAACTGCCGATATACAGGGGACATCCTCTTCCGCCCAGGACAGTATCAGGGACACTTCCTTGAGGGCTCGCTTGCTCCGAGTCCCTCACTGATGATTGATGTAGGCAACCGCCGTCTGGTTGTCCGAGTGGATCTGAACAGATCGACCCCGAAGGTGTGGGGTCAACTGGGCGAGAACCAACCTTACCGCCCTCAATTCCAGAATGTTGATAGGAGTATGGGCCTCCTGGGGGCCCCACTGACCCTGGAATTTCAAGGATTTCCAGAAGCCCCCCCAACTGTCAGACTGGCATCTGTGGTAACAGTCTCCCAGCAAGGGGACAGAAAGGTCCTGCCCACCAAGAGGTTCCTTGAGCCCAGCCACCACGAGCGGAACTGTCTGGCCAGGGGGGACAGAACAAATACCTGATCCAGGGACACAGGGTCCCGATCCCACACTGATAAGAGATGTAGCTGAAGAGGTCCCATGTGAAACTGAGCATAGGGTACTGCCTCAAAGCAAGACACCATCAGGCCCACAAGTTGCATCCTCTGCCGGATGGAGGGATGAGGACAAGAAAGAAAAAACTAGGCCTGCGCTTCAAGACTCTCCACCTTCTGTTGAGGGAGAAAAACCCTGACCTGAGATGTATCCAGAGTCATGCCCAGAAAGGACCTCACCAGTGACGGGGACAGGAAAGACTTGGGATGGTTGATCACCCAGCCGAAGGACTCGAGTGTACACACCACCATCTGGGTATCCAGCTCTGCCTGATGGAAGGACTGAGGCGAGATCAGAATGTCGTCCAAATAAGGAAGAATGCGAATGCCCTGAGATCTCAACAGAGCCATCACACTTCCCTGAGAGGCACAGGGCAGATGACCCCCAACTCCAAAAGTTTTTGGACCGCAAGCCCTGAGCTGACAGGGGGTTTTGAGCCATCTGGGATCTGATAAATCTTGGGGCCGGCCAGGCTGCAAACTCTATCTTGTATCCAGAGGACACCACCTCCTGAATCCATCTGTCTGCTACACGTAGCCTCCAGACGTGAGCAAAGAGCCAAAGCCGTCCCCCCACCCGGATGGGTGAGGGCGCCTCCTCATGCCTGAGAAGGCTTGGGGGAGGATTTGGGCTTGGGACCCCATGAGAGCCTGGGACGGCCCCGTCCTCTACCCCTGCCCCAAGAGTCTCTGTGTGCCCCAGCAAAGGAAACTCCTCAACCAGCCCTGGAAGCGTGGAAGGAGGGGATAGAAGCACCGGTCCCCCGAAAGGGCCGAGATGGCCTCCTACGTTGAGGCAGCCTACCACCCCTGGCAAATAGGTCCAAGCGTTCACCAAAGAGCCACAGCCCCTTAACGGGAAAACCAGTGAGGGCCTTTTTAGCAGCATTATCAGCCACCCACTGACGTAGCCAGACAGAGCGTCGAATAGCCACCAACAGGGCAGAAGTCCTACCACACATTCTAATGGCATCATCCATGGCAGAAAGGATATATGCAATAAACTCATAGCAAAGTAGGAGAGATCTATAATCCTCACCTCCCGCATCATCAGAGGCCCCATCTAGGAGACACTTAAGCAACCCTTTAATAGCAATAGCCGTTATGGCAGAGGCACAAACCAGGCGCAGTGCAGTCCCCACACAGGCAAAAGCATGACAGGACAGCTGGTCCAAACGACGGTCCTCACCATCCCGCAGGGTAGTAGTGTCAGGTGAATGCTCCCACCTCGGGAGGACATGACCAACGCTTAATCACATCAGCGGGAAAAGGATACCTCCTGTCCCAACTCTTGAGCACCCCAGGTAGCTTACTAGGGCATTCCCACTCTTTGAGCACCAGATTATTAAAGTGATTCTGCTCAGGGAACTTAAAGCATGGTTTAACAGAATGGAAAAGCTCACCCTGCTGCTGCGGAGCCACGGCAGGAGGGGAAATACAAAGCACTTAAAAAATGTGAGAATAACCTGTCAGTGTCATCTGAGGACCATGGGTCTTCTCCAAAGGGAGACCCGGTACCACCATATAACAGACTGTTCCTCAGAGGATTCTGAATCCGAGAATAATTCCCCCTCCTCGAGGGGGTAAAAGCCAGAAAATGAGTAAAGTCCCTCATCCTCCACAGGAAAGAGGGAAGCAGCGGGAGATAAATGCCGCTTCTTAACAGAAGCTTTACGCGGGGCTGACCCAGCAATATGCTTTTCAATGCTGGCCACCCGTGAAGCCAAGTCATATTGAGACTCTCCGCTAGTGTGCCCCTCACTGGGGGTCAGATGCAAGCGTGGGGGAGTAGGCGAAGCAGAAAGGGGCGCATAGCAGAGGGAGGACCCAGGCTGCAGCGCAAGTACATGTTGGGCACAGGTCAAACACACCCTGACACCGTCACTAACAGGGGATACCCCACACGCAACACACAGCTGGGCTTGTCCCGAAGGAACCCCAAGCACATTGTCCCCGGAAGCCTCCATATGGTGAATTTAGGTACAGCGTAACGGCCAGTACAGGGACACAGCTAGCAATAGCCACCCATTTTGGGATGCCCCCCCCAAAGCCTGCTAGGGAAGGTGGGAGAACGGTAAGGGGCAGGGCCGGGAGAACCACAGACAGGTGACCCGCCTGCAAGACACAATAAGTACACAATAAACATCCCCAGCGTATACATAGTAAAACAATATAAAAACCCCCCGTAAGGGACTCACGGACCAATCGGGCAGATGGCTCAGAGCCCAGACCGCGTCGCAGCACCGCAAGGACGAGACCACAAAATGGTGCCGACAGCAGCACCTAGAGGGGCGTACGCGAGCGCATGACGCAATATGCTTTTCAATGCTGGCCACTCGTGAAGCCAAGTCATATTGAGGGAAAGAATAAAAAGTGATTAAAAACGTAAACTATATTAATTTTAGATGCCGGGGAATATTTTGTTAAGGGTTTGTGCTTTTCATTAAATGATGCTAAAGGTCCGGTTTAACCCCCAAAAACTAAATAAGAACAGAGACTTTTGGTCAGGGAGCGCGTTTCAGGTATCGTGGTTCTTTGAAGGAGCACTATCACAAAATTGAGTAATATTAGAAATCCATATAAACATGTGGGCTAATGAGAGGAGGGGTCCATTAAACACCCGAACTAAATAAAACTCCCACCAAGCTTGTGCTTTTCCTCCCCTGCTTGGAACAAAATCCAGGGGTGACAGAGCCTGTCACCCCGGATGTACATTTACTTCCATTAAAAAAGGAAAAACAAGCCTGGCTAGATATTTCTTTAGGTCAGGTGTATCAGTGACCCCTCCCCCCCACCATTCAGCATTTTTTTATAGATTTTAATCATTGGGCCATTTATTCACGATAGGGCTGCTTTAACACAGCAGCTTACTAGAAACAGCTGTATGGGGGTATAAAAATATATTCTGCGCACTGTACAAAGATAGGCATGGCCGGTGACTACCAGGTGGCAGAATGATAAAGCCACAGGAGAGGAATGCTGATCATTTGGTAATAATACCCCCCCCCCCCCCCAACTCTAGGTAGGAGGTAACGGAATATCGCACTCAATAGCTTAGGAAAGAGATCCTCCGGCACGGGCCATGAATTCAGTAGGGGGTGAGGACCTGTGATAAGTGCTTTCTAAAGTTTACATCCAAACATTAGCGGGGAGCCAAGAGTCCGGTAGCCCACATGCTTAGTACGTTAAGCGGTTACAAATATCGAGACAAGCTTTATTTCTCCATGGAAGCCAAAGAGTGTTAACTAAACACAGTTGCTGCAGGAGATCAGGGAAACATCCCAAGAAGGGATGAGCGGGCGATTTTTGAAACGTTTGTCATTGAGGCCAGGCCAAAAATGGGAAGATATGGGACGCTGATAAAGCATTAGGATTGTTTGATCTTGTGATGCCTTTTAGGCTCCAGAGCCAGCTGCGCCACTTATAGGTCCACTTTAAAGAGGAATAAATATGGCAAGCTGCTCTGAGAATTAGATAGTTAGTGTGGGAGGCCGCAAAGTGGGCCCATCCATCAGTCTCATCCAAGTATTAGGCACCAAGCATGTCTAGCTATGTGGAAAGACAGAGGTATGGTCGCATATATCTGCAGAAACATGTTGAAGCCACACCGTCCGACAAGGCACTCTGTGTTTAGTGTGATCCCTACTCTATGTATATGAGCCCCATAATAGGGACATGTACTGCAGCTAGTAAAATACAGAGCTTACCAGGGGAGGAAAACCACAAGCTTGGTGGGAGTTTTATTCAGTTTGGGTCTATAAGTGACCCCTCCTATCATTAGCCAACGTGTTTATATGGGTTTTTAATATTACACAATTTCATGATAGTGCTCTTTTAAGGTGTGCTGGCTGCCTGTTGAGGTGTGTATGTTAACCTGGAAGCTTCCTTGAGCGTAGCTGCCCCACCCCTGCTGATGCTGTGTGTGTTAGCTGAGGTCTTTTGTTCATGTCTGGGCATAGATGTCCTATAATATTTATGCTCAAGGCCTGTGCACTACCTTTTACAGCGGTATTCAACTGGCGGACCAAGGTCCAAATGCGGATCTCGGCACCAAATTTCTGGACCCCTTACCTGACAGCCCTGCCCCATTTACTTGATTGTCAATGTAGTGCTTAGTCTCCCTGCCAGTGTCATGACTCTGCTCCCTGGCACCTAGCATTGCAATATATAAAGTACTGCGTTGTCTCTCGGTTTCTTTGCCCCATCCAACCCAGTCCTCCCAGCTCACCGCTCAGCTCAACTTGGGATGGGGGGGCAAGCAGCCTTTTTTAGTTTTGCCTGTAATACGACCCCCCCCCCCCCCCGCATTAATTTCTAACTATCCACCCCCGCCACAGCCCTCCGCCTGGACCTTAACCTCTCACCGGTTATGGACCTTTACAAGAAGTGGTTGAGTACCCCTGACCTAGTATCTGCGGCTTGGGTGAAAAAACAAGTGGGGTGCTAACTGGCCCTCAACATACCAGTGTTGCAAATTAGCCACACAGATGGATTGCCTAACAATACTACTACTGCGGTTACTGATGGTGACTTGGCTGTTGTTTGCCTCCTACCCCAAGTTGGCGATCACCAGGGGGTGTGCAGAAATCGGCAGAAGCGAATTTACATACAAGCAATTATTTTATAGAAAGGGGACAAAAGTTTCCGATTACTGCTCGGCCTGATTGTGTCCTGTCCTGATCTTCCTGTTTGCCCTGTGCCAAGTTTGCGATCACCAAGGGACTGCTAAAGGTCTGTGCACCCCCCCCCCAACATCTGTGGCTCTTGGCTAAAAAACAAGTGGGGTGGAAATGGGCCCCTATACGGACCACCATTGAGCGCTAGGCGCTAGTGTCCAGACGAATGTTCACTTGGCTCTGCTTGGCCGTTCCAAGTCTACAGATTTGCTGCAGGTTTCCAGTCTACAACTTTCTGCTGTTACTGATAAGTGTCCTGTGTGTTCCCCTAACCTAAGTTTGCGATCACCAGGGGACTACTTTGGGCCTGTGTAACACCTACTATCTGTAGCATGACTAAAGTAACGAGCTTGGTGGTAACGGGCCTACCATGTACCATTGCCCGTTTGTCCCTCAAGTGACAAATTGTGACCGATTGCTGCTTTGACTCTTCCTGTCTGTTCTCTCGCTCTAAGTATTTCTGCTGTTGTTTGGGTCCTGTCGCTTGTCTGCCCTCAGCAGAGAACTGAGCAGGGCATGTGCAACCCCCCCTCATCTGTGGCTCTGCTGATGAAGCAGGGTGGTACCAGGCCCTCCTGAACAAGGCCCCCCTTGCCTCTTTAGTGGCACAGTTTTTTTACTCTGCCTCCCAGTTTCTAATCCAGAACTCCACTAGGTCTCTGCACTTAGTCTCAGTCCAGTCTGTCCCTGCCTAGTCCAGTTACCAATAAAAACTGAGATAAAAAGTCCACTGTTATCACTTACAACCCCCACCCACCACTGTGCTAAGCCCATTTTGGATCAATTAAATAAAAAATTAGGCTCTCCTTGACTGGTGACTGCTGCTGGTCCCCCCCCCCCCTCCCGTGTTCGGAGGCAGCCATGTGCAGCAGCTGTGCTATTCCACTGACTAAGCAGTCAGTCTGGGCTGGGACGGCAGCTTGAAATGTTTAAATGTTGCTCCCGCTGAGGAGAGGGTGACCCGAAGATCTGGTCAGATGAGCCCAGTTTTTTTTATCCATTTATACAAAACCTGGTGGGGGGGGCAAGCAGTAAACTGGACTTCTGATTTTATATCAGCCGTGGTCGCTCTTGGTAGGTGTCTCTGGTTATGCTGTGGATCCATCCACGTTATGTACCGCCAAGGTTGGGAGACTATCAGCAGGGAAGATTTTAGGCAAAATAGCGCCCAGTGAAGGAAGCAAACAATTCTGCCCCCTCCTCCCCCACCCTGCTGCCCCATACAAGTAATTGCCATGCATTGCCTCTACTTTAGCAGACCTATGTGACCCCTATACCAGTTCACAAGGCTCTGGGTCTGGCAAGTCACCTGCGACTAGCGGGTGACCTGTCATTAACTCCGAGTCCCCCCAAAGCCCAGGGGAGGGCAGAAGAACCATTAGGCTATGCCGGCTTGTAGCCTGCAGGGCCAGGGGCCACCAAGACTGTCCCCTGCGCCCTGTCCTACAAGCCGCCATAGATGGCACGGGCTGGTTATTCTGGGTAAGGGCTGGTTATTCTGGGTAAGGGGGACCTCACACGATTTTTGGGGGGCTTTTTAACCCATAATATTAAAAAAACGAGGTCCCACCCCCGGGAAAAGGGGACCCTATGAAACTTTTTAAAATTTAAATTAAATAAAAGAAAAAGAACGCAATATATCGTCTTTGAGACAGATTTGGAATACATTGTACCGTCATACATGTATCGCGATACGTATCGTATCGCCAGATTCTTGACGATTCACACCTCTAACATATCTGCAGAAAACAGTATGGCCGGGCCAAAGGTGCCCCCAGCGGCCTTGTCACTCAAGGCAATCGCCCTCCCCTAGAAACTGCCTTGAGTACCAGTAGATTATCAGTACTCTGGGCCCTGCAAAATATTTTTTTTGCCCATGCTTTTCCTTAAAAAAATCATTACGTAATGTTCTTCTCCAAAAAGAGTTATTAAAGTTTTAAAAAGTAAGCCCGGCGCGGCCGCCTCTATATTATGTAATGTGCACATTGGTTAATACGTTATGTAATCTATCTTTCTTTGCTGCGGTAATCTTATGAAGTGCTGACTACAAGTCGGCTCTATATAAATCAACACGTTCCCGAGGAATGTCTCCAGCCACTAGACAGCGATGGAAAATCTCAGACCTCCGAATGTTTAAATTGATACGCAAACCTTAAAGAAAAAAAAAAAAAAAAAAGAAAATGGAACCCAAGATGAAGTTGTAAAACTGTCACTATTACCCCCAAGAGGGATCTATTGACAGCTGAAGCCCTTGGCACTCCATGCAGCTGCGCTTGCCATTAAAACATCCAGCCCGCGCCGTATCTAAGCTCGCACACTTATATCACAAATATAGAATCTATAAGTGACCGGGCTGAATGAGATATCGCGCCCAGCTGCCGGCAACTATTTCGGTTGATAGGCTCGACTCTTCGTTACCCTCTTTCATCAGATCCAAATGGTCTAGGTTAAGTTGCAGAGCTTTTGGATTGGCCAAGTTGTCTCCACTTTCTCCGGTAACTGAAACACGGGCAGAATTTTATTCGTGCCTCGTGTGAAACATAAGCGCCGCGAGCCCCCCATCAGAAGTTAACGGCTAAGTAGATGAAAGCATGCAAATGGACGTGCTCAACGTGAACGTCAACGTGTAGGAGAACTTTGATTTGGAGCCAAACGGGAGTACAAAGCGTGATCTTTGTTAAGTGATGCCTGGAGGGAGGCCAGAGGGGCAACTTCTAACTGGCTGAAAGTCATTCGAATGCATCACCTAGGGTTAAACAATATGAAATCATGGCAAACCCACTATTTCCAGCCCTGGGGTCAAAAAACTCCAGGGCTAGTTGAAGCCACTAACCTGGAGGGTGGTAAAAATAATTAAAAATATTTCCTCATCCCCAGACAAAAGAACACCCTTAAAGTGGACCAAAACCCACCGCGATCGGCCCGGGAATCTATAAGATTCCCAGGCTGATCGATTATCTCAGCTCGGGGCACCCAAAATCGGGATGCCCCGCTGTGTGAAACCCCCCCAGGTCGCCCCATACACTAACCTTGCTTCCCGAAACAACGGCGTATGCGCCAACTTCAGTCGCATCCCCACTATCCCTTGAGTAGGGTGCGTGCCTGCACCAGGAATTTGTGAATGGCCGGTGCGGCCACGCTCCCTGTAAGGGGGGAGTGGGGGATGCAGCCGCCAGTGCGCCGATTGGACGAGCGACCATACATGCGCCGTAGGACCTGGAAGAGGCGAGTTACCTTTGTGATCTAGGATCTTTGTGAAGACCAAAACCCAGGATAGTCAAAATCCTGTGTTTTGGTCCACTTTAAAGAGGAACATTGGAAGAGGTTAAAACCTCCACCAAACCTCACCGATCTGCTCCCCCCCCTGGTTTCACACCTGGCCACTATATACTCACCTCTCCGGCGGATCCATCTTCCTGGTCCCTCGGATTCTGGCGACCTTCCAATGGGCGGCGCCATCTTGCATCCCATCAGACCCCCGATCTCGTCGCCTGTGCAGTGCTCAGCGTTCATGGGATGCAATGGAGGCGTCCAAAATCACGCAAGACTTCGCTGAGCGGCGCAGGACCTTAAAAAGCACAGCTAAGCAGGCAGCAGCGACATCCAAAAGGTATGGAGGGACCGATGGGGGAATCTGCCCTTTTAATTTTAGGTCTAAAGTTACTCTTTAACAAAAGCCTTACAGGATAAGGAAGCACATATTTGGGAAATAGGAATTGACACTTGCTAAGAGAAATACGCAAACACAGGCAGTCCCCGGATCAAAGGCCTCCTGATGGTTCCCCTCACACCTTCGCTAGATAGGATAGAACCAGCCGGGACACCTGGCTGGGAAACTCCAATTGTAGGGTAACTACAAAATTTAACCACTTCGGCACCAGCGTCATACTGGAAGTTCCTGGGTCACCATTCACCCTAGGCATAATACAGTGTTGGAATCTATAGGTCCAGATGCACCTAAACCTATGCTCCCTGTCTTTGTAACTGGCATAGAACCTGGGATATGGAGAACTCAGGCCCAAAACCATTTCAAACAGGCTTGTTTGGATCTGTAAAATGACCAGCAACGGACTGGGTCGTTAAACATTAGAGCCAAGGTCTTACAAACCCCCTACCCAAAGTCAGAGGGGCGGCTATGGATATAGAGGCCGATTTATTAATAGCGCCAGGTAGCGACAGATGAGCGACAGTAGCGTGATTTTCACAGCGCCCGCTAGTATTCGCTGTGCTTGGCCGTTGTTCGGCTGTTGACAGCGACTCAGTCGGTGTGCGGTAATGTTGAATACGGGGTTAGGAGTCGCTGTTTGACAGGTTCCGCGCTGTATGGGAGCGCATGACAGCGAATGGCCATAGCGAACGGCTCCCAGCATATTCATTAACAAATCACGCTCAAAAAATTCTGGCGCTGTGAAATGCATGTTTAAACCCCAGAGCGCTGGCGGCAATGGGTTAAAAGTCGTTTTTTAACCCCCAAACAACCATATTTTTGTTTAAAAAAAATAAACATGTTTTTATAAACATTTTGTTATATGAATACATTAATATCAGACCTGTAATATCAATTCTGCACAAATTTTTTTTTTTTAATTTTATTACCTTAAAAAAAAAAACTAACATTGCAGAAGTGGTCACAGAATTTTTGACATTTAAAAAAAAAAAAAAAACAACATTAATATCAATTAATTATGAATATTTAAAGATTTCTCCATTGAAATGCATTGGAGAGCGCCAGGTAGCGAGAGGTCATACCTGGCGCTGTGATGGGATTAGCAGCGGCGCTGTTCGCTGAAGTCTGCAACATGATGAATCCCGCGCTAGCTGACGCTCTCGCAGGCGCTAGCCTCATTTAGCGTGATAAATGCGTGATTGTGTTCGCAGCCTGGCGTTCTGGAGTCGGTAGCCGCCGATAGCTGGCGCTAGTGAGACACTACCTGGCGCTATCCCTTGATAAATAAGGCCCATAGTTTTTCTGAATTTTGCAAAAGCATTCGACACTGTCCCCCATAGACGCTGATTGGGGAAATTGAGATCTTCAGGGTTAGAAAATACAGTTTGTAACTGGATTGAAAACTGGCTGAAGGATCGTGTGCAGAGAGTTGTGGTTAATGATCCCTACTCTGAATGGTTACCGGTTGTAAGTTGCGTACCCCAGGGTTCAGTGCTGGGTCCTCCATTGGTAACTTTGTTTATAAATGACATAGAAGATGGGATTAGAAGTACTGTCTCTATTTTTGTAGATGACACAAAGATATGTAGCACAGTGCAGTCTATTGAAGATGTTCACTAGCTTCAGGCTGACTTGGACACTTTAAATGTCTTGGCATCCTTGGCAAATGAAGCTCAATGTGGATGGCCGGCATGGGCACGCTCCCTGTCAAAGGGTAGGGATGATGATATGCTTGCATTAGACAAGATCCTGGACGAAAGGGGCTCAAGCGGATCCGAGCCTGCTGATTGGACGAGAGGGCTACACATGCGCGGTAGGACTAGGGAAGGGTGAGTGAGATGGCGCGACCTGGGGGGTTTCACACAGCGGGGTATCGCCGATCAGAGTGCCCGAGGGGGCAAGAACCAAAACCCAGGATAGTCAAAATCCTTTAACCAAGCTGGGAGTTGCGTTTTTAGTGGCATCAGGTATAGCTTCACGTTCCAGTTAAACTGGACATTCACCGTGATTTATTGAACCCAAACCCTTAAAAAAAATATTCCCCAGCATCTAAAATTAATATATTTTAAGTTTTTAGTCAATTACTTATAATTTTTTACCCCATTGGGCTGTAAATCTGTTCAGGACTTTAGGATACGGACGCTGTCATCTTGCCTCAGAATCATCACATACTGAGTAGAGGAAAGCGGGATAAAGTGCAGGGGCGAGGTTATAGCTGTGCTTTGCACAGGCAGAGCAGGGCTGGGGTCAGAAAAAGGGCAGTAATCCCAGAATGCAGAGCGGCACAGTCAGAAGACACTTCCTGTTTGCAGGCTGCCTGATGCTCCATGAGCCATCATCTTGGATGTTTAAAGGCTCATAACATGCAGTAGATGCAGGTAGGATGATTTTTAATGTGAGCAATCTGTATGTACAGGGTGTGGGAAACATATAAGATAGGCTCTTATTCAGGGTGAAGGTCCGGATTAATGTGGGCAATCTGTATGTACAGGGTGTGGGAAACGTATAAGATAGGCTCTTATTCAGGGTGAAGGTCCAGATTAATGTGGGCAATCTGTATGTACAGGGTGTGGGTAACATATAAGATAGGCTCTTATTCAGGGTGAAGGTCCGGATTAATGTGAGCAATCTGTATGTACAGGGTGGGGGAAACATATAAGATAGACTCTTATTCAGGGTAAAGGTCCGGATTAATGTGAGCAATCTGTATGTACAGGGTGTGGGAAACATATGAGATAGACTCTTATTCAGGGTAAAGGTCCGGATTAATGTGAGCAATCTGTATGTACAGGGTGTGGGAAACATATAAAATAGACTCTTATTCAGAGTGAAGGTCCGGATTAATGTGGGCAATCTGTTTGTACAGAGTGGGGGAAACATATAAGATAGACTCTTATTCAGAGTGAAGGTCCAGATTAATGTGAGCAATCAGTATGTACAGGGTGTGGGAAACATATAAGATAGACTCTTATTCAGAGTGAAGGTCCAGATTAATGTGGACAATCTGTATGTACAGGGTGTGGGAAACATATAAGATAGACTCTTATTCAGAGTGAAGGTCCAGATTAATGTGGACAATCTGTATGTACAGGGTGTGGGAAACATATAAGATAGGCTCTTATTCAGAGTGAAGGTCCGGATTAATGTGAGCAATCTGTATGTACAGGGTGGGGGAAACATATAAGATAGGCTCTTATTCAGAGTGAAGGTCCGGATTAATGTGGGCAATCTGTATGTACAGGGTGGGGGAAACATATAAGATAGGCTCTTATTCAGGGTGAAGGTCCAGATTAATGTGGGCAATCTGTATGTACAGGGTGGGGGAGACATATAAGATAGGCTCTTATTCAGGGTGAAGGTCTACTTTAAGTCACTAATAACGGGAAGTTCCTGCAACAGAAAATCCATGGGTGCAATCTTGATGGCCACAAAACAATCTCGCGTTTCCTGTGCAAATGAGCGGCGGCTGAAAACGTAACAAGAAACGGGACCAAGCCGCCTCTAGTAATGGGCTACAAGAAAAGTAACGCGGCATAAAAAGATCACAATAAACAATATATTCTGCTGACAAAGAGCAGGCAAAATGGCAGCATAGCCGGAGGGCGCAAACTGAAATATATCCGAGGTGGCCGACAGTCTGACACTAAGGAGCGCCCGCGCCTCCGGGGCTGCTGCTCATGTTTACCCTTAGCATCACTAAATAGAAGAAATAAAAAGGGAGGTGGAGCACACAGGACCTCATTGTTCTGGCCTAAAAAAATAGGGATCATCCAGGTTAATGGCAGCCACAAGGAATCCGGCTCTGCCGAAATGAGTACACGGTGTACGAAAAAGACGCGGCGGCTGCGGAGTCACCCCCCAAAACAAGATGGGAGAGAGGGGTTGGGGAGAATATTAAACAGTAGACGCAAGACAGAGAGCGCAAAAATGGTCTAAAAAAGATTTTCTTTAAAAAGTGGACCAAAACCCAGTTTTGACTATCCTGGGTTTTGGTCCTTTCCCCCGGGGACACCCCGCAGTGTGAAACCCCCCCAGGATGCCGCAGCCAACTCACCTCTTCCCGGTCCCATGGCGCGTCTTAAAGCAGTAGCTCTGGCGGCCGCATCCTCCGTCTCCCTCTAACAGGGAGTGTGCCCACGCCAGCCATTCACAAATGCCTGATGTGGGCACATGCTAGGGAAGCGGAGGATGCGACCATCAGAGCCGCTGCTCTTAAACGCACCGTGGGACCGGGAAGAGGTGAGTTAGCTGCGGCGTCCTGGGGGGTTTCACACAGCGGGGCATCCACGATCGGGATATTCAAAATCCTGGGTTTTGGTCCACTTTAAAGCAGGATAAAACCCAGTGTGGCCCATCCATATGTTCTAAAAGACTCCAGGGATGACCACTGACCTGTTCCAAATCGGGATGCCCCACTGTGTGAAACTCCGCCCAGGTTTGCTGCAAAACTCACCTTTCACAGCAGCTCCCATGATGATGTTAAAAACGCCGACCGCATCCCCAACATCTTTTGGCTGAGACACGCTCCTGTGCCCAGCCATTTAGATAGGCAACCACAATTGTAATTGGAGTCTGCACCGCTACCTCAGATCAATACTGGTGCAAGCCTATGGGACCATAATGAACATTAGATAACACCAATGGTAAGGCTACAGGGCTAGCCCTCCTATGTCCTCAAATATAAGGCTGCACACCCCTTATAAAATTAATTAGAAGTTTATTGCTCACATGGATCTTTAAATGTACAGACAACATAAATCTTGACAAAACACTCTATAAAAAACATATAATTAAAAACCAATAGTGGGGAGGAGCATTAGGGCTAATTTCATGACACCAATATAATGATGTGTCTAAATCATTAGATCAATTTATATAATGCCTGCTGTATACATGCATATGCGGATGCCCACGTGATGAGATACTAATAAAAAAGTGATATATGTATATAAAATTCTATAAAATCCTTATAGGGGAGTCATCAACTCCACAAACTATGAAAAATGTTGTGCAAACTACATATAAAGTGCCTACAAAGTGCAAAGGTGCTCATCTCTATAATAAATAAATAGTACCACTACTCATCTCCATGAGCGCCCGCCATATCAAGTATCAAAAACCGCAGTATTAGTACATATTCAATAATATAAATGCTGAACGCCCTATTTTCCTCCCCACCTACCTCTCACCTACGCGCTGCGTGGAACAGGTCCACTTCTCCTGGGCCATTTAGATAGGATGGGGGCTGGAGCACGCCTGCATCTAAAGGTAATAAGCCCTCTCTCACACACTAATGCCTAGCTCGGTGTCTTAAAGTGGACCAAAACGCACGGCTATCGGCCCGGGAATCGATTCGAGTCCCTCCCCCTGGGGCATCCATGTAGGAATAATACACTTCATTGTTAAGGAGCCATATTGTTGTTACCATGTATGGTTTTTGGTTATGTGATTAAAAAGTGCAGTGTCCCATACACGATGTAGGGTCATGTATATGTTAAATGTCTTTTTTACATTGTTTTAATTGTGTCTTTTGTGTTTGCCCAACATAATAAAATATTGTATGGTTTTGGAATCCTGTGATGGTGCGGAAGTTTGTCTTTGGTATGGTTGTGAGGGTTTTGGGCTATCACCACCTATCTTGTTCATAGATAATACAAAAGTATAAAATAGAATAAAAAATATACATACAGCACAGGTGACAGATCACATTCTAACTTCTCCAGCCATCATTTAAAAAAAAAAAAAAGAATATTTTTGACACGCTCGCTCAAACACACAGCTAGGAAATGTTTCATGGCGAGCAGGTCCTACTAACGCCAGGCTCATTCCTTGGGAAGAATGCTGGCACATAATTCTATCCGTACAGGAAATGGGGGCAGCTGTCCTCACAAACATCTAATTCCAACAAGAAATGGATTAGGAAACATGCGGTGTGCTACTAGAGAGCGGCCTGTCACGATCTGGCACCAGTTGTCCCGCCATTTGCCTGTTATCACCTATATGAGAGACCACTGCCAACTGACGGCCCATTAATAGGAAATGCTCTGCCCCTTGCTTTATATCAAGAAGCCAGCAAGATACCCTGAAAAGGAAATGTAACCTAAAAACTCCACCAACAAAACAGGACTGGAAAAAAGTTACATGCAGACAGACTTGGACTGGCCCCACAGGGATACAAGGAAAAAACCCAGTGGTCACCTGGCTCGAGGGGCCCCTTTCAGTGCCTTAAACCGGACCTTCAGCGTGATTTAATGAAAAGCCCAAACTCTTAAAAAACGGTTCCCCAGCATCTAAAATTAATATATTTTACGTTTTTAGTCACTAACTTTTTATTCTTTCCCTCACTGGGCTGCAACTCTGTTCAGGACTTTAGGATACGGGCGCCGCCATCTTGACTCAGAAGCATCACACTTACTGAGGAGAGGAGGGTGGGATAAGGTACAGGGGGCGGGTTATAGCTGTGCTTTGCTCAGACAGAGCAGAGCTGGGGTCAGGTAAAGGTCAGCAGTCCCAGAATGCAGAGCAGCACAGTCAGGAGGCACTTCCTGTTTGCAGGCTGCCTGATAAGATGGCGGCATCCATGAGCCGCCATCTTGTATGTTTAAAGGCTCATAACATGCAGTAGATGCAGGTAGGATGATTTTTACTGTGGACAATCTGTATGTACAGGGTGTGGGAAACATATAAGATAGACTCTTATTCAGAGTGAAGGACCGGATTAATGTGAGCAATCTGTATGTACAGGGTGTGGGAAACATATAAGATAGACTCTTATTCAGAGTGAAGGTCCGCTTTAATTACCAAACTATGTGCAGCTTATTTGTGGAATCCCAAGTGCCCATACACAGACAATACAGTCTGACATAATGTTTCTGTGCATGGGCCTCGAAGATAAGCTGGTAATAGTTGCATCATAGTGTGGGCTGGGCCCCCCATAGACATTTATACTGGTGGGCCCCAGGAATCCCAGTCTGACACTGCATACAGCGCTCCGTCCAATCAGCCCGCTCTGCTCCTGCCCCTTCGTCTAAGAGCTTGTCTAAGCTTGATTCCCTCCCACCACGGGCATCCAGAATCGGGATGCCCAGCTGTGTGAAAACCCTCAGGTCGCCCAGAAACTCACCTTCCCCAATCCAGTGGCACATGCGCAAGCAGGGGATGCATCCTCCACTACCCTCTAATAGGGAGCATGCCCACGCCAGCAATTCACAAATGCCTGGTGCAGGCATGCGCCCTGCTAAAGGGATAGCAACCTTGCAGCCACTGCTCGCGCATGCGTCGTAGGACCAGGGAAGAAGGCGAGTTTCTACATAACCTGAGGGGTTTCACACAGAGGGGCATCCTGAATCTGTATGCCCTGGGGGAAGGCAACCAAGCTGCCCTGGAATCTTATAGACCGTCGGACAGTGGGTTTGGGTCCACTTTACAGTGTCAGATCACCTTACATTCTGGCTGTAAAATATAGTGCTGTGCTATCCAGTCACATTACAATCTGCTATTAAAAGAAGAGCATATCCCTTATCCTTGCTCTGTAACCCCCCCGAGATCATGCTTGCATAGCTGGAGATCCCATAGCACATGTGCGCCGGCATTTCCAAATACCTGTAAGGCGTGCAGTCATGGCAGCCATTTCTCAATGGAAGGCTCGGCACACGGGGGGGGGGGGGGGGGGCGTCTATTTAGAAATACTAGCAGATTGGTTGTTCAAGTCAAATACGAAAAGTATGAACAAAGCATAAACACAAATCAGTTGGCGGGCCATGTTTGCGCCGTGGGAGCGCAGGAGGCAATTTTTTTCATTTAAAAATGCAGATTTTTCATGAATTTACGTCTGCGCTGTGCGTTTTTCATATTTAAAAAAATTAAAATAATAATAACAAATATATTATACACACACATACATAACATGGGGTCCCCCTTAACAAGACTGCCAGCTGCCACACCAGGCATAGACCCCATGGCTTAGAGGCCTCCGGCCATGTCAGAGCAACTGCCCCTTCGAAGTGGGTCCTGAGCTCATCCAGGCGGGAAAATCGTGCCCATACGGGCTTGCAACAGGGAGAGAGGGTAGGAGCACAACCAGAGTGTTGAGTGCCTGCATTGAAAGCGATATATTGGGCGCTTACAGACCCCGGCCATTATGCTGATCATTATGCAGCATCACAGAGCCAAGGGCCATGCCCACTTGCTTCTGAAGAGAAATCACAAGGTGAAACTGTAAACCTCAATATCTCAGCAAATTCTACTTCAATTTAGGACAGGGCCATGTGTGGGCCGAGACACAATGGTCTAATCACTTATCAGATGAGACAGGAAATCGAACACACAATGAGGACCTTTAAATATGTGAAAGGACTGAATACGGTTCAGGAGGGAAGTGTTTTTAAGAAGAAACTTAAAGCAGACCTTCAGCATTATTTAATGAAAAGCCCAAACCCTATTCCCAAGCATCTAAAATTAATGTATTTTGCAGTTTTAGTCACTTTTTTCTTTCCGACACGGGCCTGCAACTCTGTTTAAGATACAGGCGCCGCCATCTTTCCTCATCACATACTGAGGAGAGGAAAGGGGGCAAAGGTACAGGGGCAGGTCATAGCGGGGTTCCACACAATGGGGCACCTCAATTTAGATTCCAGGGGAGGAAGTGCCGGGTTTTGTTCTGATTTTAAACCGGACCTTCACCATGATTTAATGAAAAGCCCAAACCCTTATAAAATGACTCCCCAGCATCTAAAATTAATATATTTTAAGTTTTTAGTCACTGACTTATTCTTTCCCCACCGGGCTGCAACTCTGTTCAGGACTTTAGTATACGGGCGCCGCCATCTTGACTCAGAAGCATCACACTTACTGAGGAGAAGAGAGCGGGATAAAGTACAGCCTATAGCTGTGCTTTGCACAGACAGAGCAGAGCTGGGGTCAGGGAAAGGACAGCAATCCCAGAATGCAGAGCAGCACAGTCAGAAGACACTTCCTGTTTGCAGGCTGCCTGATGTTCCATGAGCCGCCATCTTGGATGTTTAAAGGCTCATAACATGCAGTAGATGCACGTAGGATGATTTTTAATGTGGACAATGTGTATGTACAGGGTGTGGGAAACATATAAGATAGGCTCTTATTCAGGGTGAAGGTCCACTTTAAGTTGCCCACCCGAGCAGATTTCCTATCCCTGGAGCATCCCAATCTGTAAAAACACTACTGTGTGACACCCCCTGGGATCGCTGGCATACCCACTATGCAAGCAATTCCACCTGAGTTTTGGTTCGCTTTACAGGGGTATCTCAACTTGGGATGCCCCTGTTTGTGAAAGAACCCCCCTGGTTTAGCCGTTAACTCAAACTGGTGATCCAAATCGCATGACCCTTAGGAGGCATCCAGATTTGGGGCGTCCCTTAGTGATGTGACGCGACTCTTCCACACAAAAGGGGCCCACTGAGACCATGCCGCCCAAGGGCCCGCATAAACCTGGAGCCAGCCCTGCATAAGGAGATCATACACCCATAATAGACTAAATGGACCATATGGCCTCCTTCTGTGCCACACTTCTATGTTACTATGTCAAAGACTGTATGAAACTATATAGATGTAAAGGTGCAGGTGAATCAGCAACGGCTTGTATATGCACAAGAGGGGTGTCGCTGGGAATCTCTAAGAGCATGATGTCTGACTATACAGGGATAGACTTACGCAGTATAAGCCTATCACCTACTCCAATGGCTAACAATCCGACTAACAGCCTCACCCTGATCATCTAGTTATAGGTTAAAGTGGACCAAAACCCAAGTTTTCACTCACCTGAGTTTTGATACACTTAACAGGGGCATCCCAATTTATGCACCTAGAAAAGTATAGTGGGATGGAATTGAATGCTAGGTGAGTTAAAGTGGACCAAAACCCAGGATTTTAACTATCCTGGGTTTTGGTCCTTTCCCCCAAGGCACCCCGATCGGGGGTGCCCCACTTTGTGAAACCCTCCAGAACGCCTGAAGAAACTCTTCCCGGTCCTGCGGTGCATGCGCGACCGCTCATCCTATCAGCGTGCTCCGAGCTGCTGACGTCACGCCATCTAAGGCCAGTGGCTCCGAGTGCGCTGGTGGGCGCATCCCCTGCTCCCCTCTAACAGTGAGCGTGCCCGCACCCTGCTAGAGGGATAGCAGGAATGCGGCCGTGACCTGCACATGCCCCGTTGGACCGGGAGGCAAGGTAAGTGAACAGGGTATACTGCGGGGTTAACACAGAAGGGCATCCCAATTTTGGATGCCCCGGGGGGGAGGGAATCTATAATATTCCTGGGCTGATCGAGCTGGGTTTTGGTCCACTTTAAAGCGGAGCAAAGCCCAAGAGGGACGGCCCTACAATAAAAGAGATTCTAGAGCCAGCCAAGATCAGGATGGCTGGATGTGAACCTCCGGGTTGCCATAAAACTCACCTTTGACCTGGTGGCCACGGCTATAAGAACGTTAGCCACATTTCCAGCATCTCTGGCCTGAGGCGTGTTCCCACGCCCAGCCATTCAGAGAAGCTGGGAGCAGAAGTGTGCCCACGTCTAGAGGGAAACTGAGGAGGTGGCCCCTCCAGATTGCAGAGCTATGTGTCTGCACAGAACCATTTGCCAAGCATTAATATGTACGGAATAAAGCTCGGATTGGACGAAAGAAACCGCATGCGCCATGGGGCCGCCAGAAAGGTGAGTTTTGAGGGTGATCTGGGGGTTTCACATAACCGGGTATGCCAAATTAGCATTAGGAAGTTACAAAACGCAGAATAATAAAAATCTCAGGTTTTGTTCCACTTTAATGCAAAGCTAGCTTGGGTTTCCCACACCAGGGCATCGCAAATGTGAGGCAATCGACCAACTCTGGAGTTTTTTTTTTTTTTTTTTTTTTTTAGACTCCAGGGCCGACCAAAATGGGTTTTGGTTTACTTTGAATGAAGATCAAAATTAGGTAAAACACTCACTTCACCAGCATCAGCGCTGAATGCATTATTTCCCATTATACCAGCGAACCTTCAGTTATTTTTGACTACAGGTCCACTTTAAAGCATAATCCCCTTCCTTCCTCCCAGCTACGCCCAAGGACCTGCCCCTGTGCAATTCACTCTGATAAATAAAAAAAAGATACAGGACACGATTGCACCAGACTGCATCGCCTGATTTCCCAGCATGCACCCCGCACTCCTGGGACACAACCAGCGGCTAATCAGAACTAATAAATAGGGAAATCCTCCATAAGGTCTGAAGATTTTCCCTCTTACCTTAGTGGTGATCCCACAGCACATGTGCGGACTCTCTTCCAATCAGCATTCTATGCCATCCATAATAAGCGGGATAGATTGCAGAATATAAAGAGAGCGGCAAATATCAGAGTGACCATCCCTCTGACATGTGCTGCAATGATGTCAGAATGATGTGGTCACAGCAGACGGCTCTCATTGGACGAGAGCACACGCATGCACCAATGGACTGGGGAAAGGAGAGTTATTCCCGATGCCCTGGGGAAGGAGGGGGTCACACAGCGGGGCATCAAGTTTCAAGATGCCCCGGAGGAAAGCCAGCAATCAGCCCTGGAATCTTTTAGATTCATGGCCAGCAGCTGGAAGTTTTGTTCTGCTTTAAGGCAATCCTGGGAACTTCACACCAATTTGGGATGCCCCAGAAAGAGGGAGACCGCCGGCCCTACAGTCTTATATGGATGGTGGCTGCTTCTCTTAAGGTGGAACAAAACCCAGCTTGATCGGCCCGGGAATCAATGAGATTCTCAGGCCAATCAATTCCCTCCCCCGAGGCATCCAAAATCGGGATACCCCACTGTGCAAAACCCCCCAGGCGCGCCCCATTCACTTACCTTGCTTCCCAGTTCAACGGCGCATGCGCTGGCCACATCCCCGCTATCCCTCGAGCAGGGCAGGTGCTTGCAGCCATTTGTGACACCGTCTTAGATGGCGTTATGTCAGCGGCTTCGAGCACGCCGACTGGACGAGCAGTTGTGCATGTGCCGTAAGACCAGAGAGAGGTGAGTTTGGGCGATCTGGGGGGGGGGGGGGGGGGTTACCACAGTGGGGCAACCCCCTGTGAAGCAGCAGCACATGCATGTCATATACACATATATATCTATAAATACTCCCTGTGAAGCAGTAGCACATACATGTCATATACACATATATATCTATATATAGTCCATGTGAAGCAGTAGCACATACAGGTCATATACACATATATATCTATATATAGTCCATGTGAAGCAGTAGCACATACAGGTCATATACACATATATATATATATATTTATCCCCTTTGAAGCAATAGCACATACATGTCATATATATCTACATATAGTCCATGTGAAGCAGTAGCACATACAGGTCATATACACATATATAGTCCCTGTGAAGCAGTAGCATATACATGTCATATACATCTATATATAGTCTCTGTGAGGCAGTAGCACATACATGTCATATACACATATATATCTATATTTATCCCATGAAGCACTAGCACACATGTCATACACACACACACACACACACACACACACACACACAAATGAGATAGATATATATATATTTTTTTCATGTGAAGCAGTAGCACATACATGTCATATACACACATATATATATATATATTTATCCCCTGTGAAGCACTAGCACACATATGTCATATACACACACACATATATATATCTACATATAGTCCATGTGAAGCAGTAGCACATACATGTCATATACACATATATATCTATATTTATCCCCTGTGAAGCAATAGCATATATATGTCATATATACATATATATTTATATTCTGCCCATGTGAGGCAGCAGCACATACATGTCATATCTATATATACACCCCATAGTTCCAGCATGACAGCAGAGGAGGAGAGGGGGGATGCGCAGGCTTGCTGTGACTTGTAGTGCTCCAGTCCCTGGAGGAGCATGCAGACAGACCCACCACCATAAAGCATCCCCCATCACACCCGCCGGCGCCTCGTTACCTTTTTATATGATGCCATCACCCCCAGGCCACCCTGATCAGACAGACACTTCCTCGTCCGATGACGTCATGGTCATGTGCTGAGCCCGGCGACAAGCGCTACGGCGGCTCGCCGAGCTCAATCCTCAATGCCGCCTGTCTTGTTGCCCTTGGAGACGAGGGGGATGATGTGTCAGGGGCTGATGGGAGCGGGGGCAGGTGTCAGGGAAGGCAGGGTGCCAGGGTATGCTGGGCTGGGTGGCAGAGCCTGTTCACCCATTAGAACACAGTAGACTAGAGTTACCCACCCAGTTTTGGTGTCAAGAGGAACAAAACGTAAACCGGACCATCAGCATGATTTATTGAAAAGCCCAAACCCTTATTAAACGATTCCCCAGCATCTATAATTAATAGATTTTAAGTTTTTTGTCACTTATTATTCTTTCCCCCACTGGGCTTAAACTCTGTTCAGGACTTTAGGATACGGGTGCCGCCATCTTGACTCAGAAGCATCACATGGAGAGGAGAGTGGGATAAAGTACAGGGGGCGGGGTTATAGCTGTGCTTTGTTCAGACAGAGCAGAGCTGGGGTCAGGAAAAGGTCAGCAATCCCAGAATGCAGAGCAGCACAGTCAGAAGACACTTCCTGTTTGCGGGCTGCCTGATGTCCCATGAGCGGCCATCTTGGATGTTTAAAGGCTCATAACATGCAGTAGATGCAGGTAGGATGATTTTTAATGTGGACAATCTGTATGTACAGGGTGTGGGAAACATATAAGATAGGCTCTTATTCAGTGTGAAGGTCCAGATTAATGTGGGCAATCTGTATGTACAGGGTGTGGGAAACATATAAGATAGACTCTTATTCAGGGTGAAGGTCCGGACTAATGTGGGCAATCTGTATGTACAGGGTGTGGGAAACATAAGATAGACTCTTATTCAGGGTGAAGGTCCGGATTAATGTGGGCAATCTGTATGTACAGGGTGTGGGAAACATATAAGATAGCCTCTTATTCAGGGTGAAGATCCAGATTAATGTGGGCAATCTGTATGTACAGGGGGGAAACATATAAAATAGACTCTTATTCAGGGTGAAGGTCCGGACTAATGTGAGCAATCTGTATGTGCAGGGTGTGGGAAACATATAAGATAGACTCTTATTCAGGGTGAAGGTCCGCTTTAAGATTTGAGTCTATCCGAGTGGCCCCGTTATCCTCTAACAGAGAGGGTGGCCACGCAACTTTGTTGCTGGCCCCGCGGCCTGTCAGACTAAATACTGAAAAGTCTCCTGGACCAGAGCATAACCCAAAGGTTGGTGGAGGCCCCCTTTCCAGGATAAGTGGTGGAGGCCCCGGGGCGCGCGCCCCCCTCATAATCCGGCCCTGGTGTAAAACGTAGCCTACCAGATATCCCATAGCGCAGGCCACAGTGGCATCCCCTAACTGATGTGTTCTCTCACTCCAACCCTATGTGAATGGCCATCATGGGCACACACACACCCAGCGGGAGGCGCTCTGCAATTTATTAATGCAGAATAGATTGCTGGCCATAATTATGCACAAAAATCTTTCCTAAATTGGCTTAAATACCGCTCATGCGCCATGGGAGTGTGGAGAGAAGTAAGAGCTACAGTATTCTCCCTTGTGACCAAAACCAACCAAAACTGAATTTGGTTCTGCTTTAACATCTCCCCAACGGGATCCTGAATTGGGGGTCCCAAAATGGGAAGCCAAAATCTGACATGGAACAGGAAACAGCTGCACACTGCAATAAAGCATGTCCCATTTGATAAGAGGTGCTGCTGTCACAAAGGTGTGCAGGTGTCTCCTGCCCCCCCCCCCCCCATCACATAGAGCACCAATAGGAAAAGGTGAGTATCCAATGCAGGGCTCACTGATGGTGTGAGGGGGTGGCTTAGCTTAGTTTAGTGTGCCTGTTAACCAGGACCCTCTATGGAACAGAGATGCCAGGGAGATTGTAGGCCAGCTTTAAGTATTTGATAGACGCAGCAGAAGCACCACAATAGGCTCGATTCAGAGAGACAAAAAAAAACTTCAGTTTTCGGGCCGATCTGTTTTTTTTGTGAAATGTTTCCGTTCTCGTATGAGCGTTCGAGCGATTCTATGCATGCATTGAAAACCTTCTGTAAAGTTTCCGTCCGTTCGTACGGCAGATTACGAATACGAGGATGTCATTTTCCATCCAGACTTTTCCGTTTCATTTTCACATGTTACAACGTAGGCTTTCGTTTTTGCCCTTTTCCCATCGTATCCTCCAACGAATCCTTTACGTTTCCCGATAGATTCTGTTTCCCTTTTTCAATAAATAATCGTCCAGACGGAAATCCTTACGATCTTGCGCCTGCGCACTACAAACTTAACTCATTAAAGTGCTCGCCTACATATTTGCCACCCTCACTTCTACTACAATGTTTAGCTAAATCACTTAGCACTATCCTCCATCTTCCCTTTTGGAACCTTAAAGCTCACCCAAACCACTTCTCGGTCATGTGAATATTCATCTTTAAATATTTCTGGGCCCATTAGTTTTGTGTTAATGTATTTTGTAAATGAAATGACACTGTAACATTTTTTTTTGGATTCCATCATAAAATATTAAATTTATAAAAATTTTGAAAATTTCTAATTTTTACAACTATAAAAAACAAAATACACAGCAATGGCAGGCCACAGAACATTATTCTTCATCTGTGGTCCCCAACGAGTCGCGCAGCTCCTGCATCTCGCCCACCAACTGAAGGACCCTGTCACTCAGTTGTGCCACTCTGGCACGTGTGGTCCCTGTTAAAAAAGGTAAATTAAAATATTGGTATAACCTTGTTGGTGTCATACTGCAGTGCCCCCCCCCCCCCTGTATGGTCCAAACACCTAAATCTGGACTTCAAAAGCCAGAGGGCCCTCGCCACCATGGGCCGGGTTTTGCATAGTGCCCGATTAGAGAACCCCTGGCCCGCATTCTGCAGGCAAAGAACGGGCATCAGGAGCAAGGGCAGGAGTGGATATCCAGAATCCCCTGAAAGAATTTCAAAATATTAACATAAAATACACATTCTAAGCTACAATATTGTTTAACATGTCATCAAGGGCTAAAAACAGCCATAGGTTAAGTCATGAGTCATCAACTATATTCATTGCCATACAGTGAAAATGGATTGATGGAATGTGAGCAAACTTACCCTGGAGCCATCCACCAGATAATTCTCCTGACTCAAACTGACGGAATAAGCATCATGGGACGACCCTGGATGCCCTGCAAGAACACTGAGGAATCGCATACCTGGACCAAACACTGCTTTTATGTTGTGTGAGTGGCACATCTTGCGGTTCCTGCAACCAAATATAAAAAAAATAACAAAGCAAAGGTAACCGACTAAAACAATAACTCCTACAACAAATTAAGATTCAAGTTCAACAATCCAAATATAATTCACAAAGGACATAAGTCTAAAAAAACATAGCAATTATATGGATGTGTGGGAAAATAAAGGTTTACATGCTAAGGACTAATTAAGGTCAGCATTAAAATGCTTCTATAAGGCATACATGAAATGTATTGATTCAGGTATGCATTGCTATACAATTTATGGCCTCGGCCATGCTGATACATGCAATGCCTTGGAGCTAAAGCGCGCAGACTCCTCCACATAGCCGCAAAACATGTTCAACAATAGCAATCCGAGCCCTCAAAGGTCCCGTAAGTGGATCGGAAATGAAACGGATTTATAGGGTGGTGGTCCGTCGGAAATCAGCTCTCTGAATCAGACGGAAACCCATCCCAACAACGGAAGTTATCTGAACGAACTGAAAATTTCCGATTTTGTTTGGAAAATGATCCGAACTAACGGAAATGTTCCGATTTGCTTCCGTTCATCGAAAGCGCATTCCCGAACGTTCGTACGAATGAAAAATGGACGAAAAAAAGCAAAAAAATGACAAACACCCACCCAAACTTTCACAGACAGCTACGGAAGTCCGGACGAATGTGTCTCTGAATCGAGGCTAATGTCCTGGCTTGTCGAACCTCCTTTGGGTCACTGCAGAATATATGAGGTTCTTGTGCCATCAAGATATCCCCCCTGTATCCAAGGGGTGACAGCAATTAAGGTGGAACTCCAGACTCTTTCAGCAGGGGAAGTGTATGCCCCATTGCCTGGGAATCTCTGTTAGGGATGCCATCCACTAAAGGGGACTTCCAGTCCAAAATTACTGACAGTTCACTTACAGCCCCACCCTTACAGCATCCAAATTTGGAATAGCATTTCAGTTGAAGCGGACCAAAACCCACTGTCCCCAGCCCTGGAGGGTCTTTAAAGAGGAGCAACACACACTTCGAGTCTTTTAACACTCTTGGAGGGTCGGTCTCGCTCTTTGTGGGGCAAATTGTGACCCCCCCCCCCCCCCCGGATTGCCTGGTCCACTTACCTATTTCACAAGCCAATGATGCATCTCTGCGCCATGGAAGCATCCCTAACATACCTCTAGCTAGGTGCGGCAGGCCTTTCTGAATGGCAGGAACTGGCACGCCCAAAGCTGGGGATGGGCCAGCTGCGACCAACACCCGCTTTTTTCTTTAACAGGTGTTAGTCCTGCAGATGGCGAATAAGAATAAGCTTGGGGGGGGCATCCAGAATGCTGGAGCCCCCCATCCGAAACCCTGCCAGAGCCCCCAATATCCTTAACTTCGCCTCAAGCCAGGGCTGGCAAAGGAGTCCCGCTATTGGCTGGCGGTCACGTGGGCCATGGCTGAGTCCTCGGCACCGGAACGCCCGTCCGTGACCCACCCACGTGGGACTCCTTTCCCGGCACTGGCTCAAGGAGAAGGTAAGGATATTGGGCATTCTAGGGAGGTTATGTTCTGGGGGGCTCCAGCATTCTGGATGCCCCTCCAACCCAAGCTTGTTCTTATTAGCTGTCTGACTTTTTTGACTATCCCGCGTTATGTTCCTTGTTCCCGATTTGGGTGATCTGGGGGGTTTCACACAGGGGCAATCTGGAATTGGATGCCCCAGGGGAAGGCCAGTGTGGACAGTGGAGCCAGGCAGTGGGAAAAGCAAGCAGGATGCTCGGCTGCATAGCTCGAGGCATCACCAGTAGGAGGTTGTGATGCCGCTGTATAGAGCCCTGGTGAGGCCACAGCTAGAATACTGTGTGCAGTTCTGGAGACCTTACCTGCAAAAAGACATTATTCAAATAGAACGGGTCCAAAGGCCGGAAACAAAAATGATGGAAGGACTTAAACTTAAAACTTATCAGAAAAGACTTAAAGATGGAGACCTTTATATATGTGAAAGGATTAAATAAGGTTGAGATGGAAAGTTTTTTTAAGAAGAAACATAATGATAGAACAAGGGGGCCCAGCCTGAAGCTGGTCGGGGGGAAGATCAGGAGCAATGTTAGAAAATATTATTTTACAGAAAGAGTAGTAGATGCTTGGAACAAACTTCCAACAGAGGTAGTTTAAACATACCTGGGATAAGCCTCCATCTATCCCAAGATAAAGAGAACATACAGTATATACATAAGGGCAGACTAGATGGACCGTATGGTCTCCTTCTGCCGTCAACCTTTTATGTTAACATGCCCTGGTCCTCCTCAACCCTTCCAAGGTTTGAGCACATCTGTCTCTGTGACTCTCTTGGCCATGGAAGTATCTCTATTATCTATGCTCAGCTTAAAGTGGGCCAAAACCCAGCTGGATCGGCCCGGGAATCTATGAGAGCATTACCCTCCTGCTCTGATAGGTGCTTTAAGGGCTTTTGAAATATTTTGGAGCACTCGAAAATACCTACCCTTACCAAAATACAACAAAAGCTGGTTACTTCGATTTTCCAAAGGCCCAATAATCTATTGCAGGCTCATGGAATCAATTTGTATGAATTTAAATCCAGACTGGTTTGCTTCATGATTCATGAAAGACTGATGGTTATTCTGAAGGATATGCTCCCCAGGTTGGTCCCCATGGGTGAGGTACGCCCACTATGACATATCCACAAGTAGCTTGATTGGAGTCTGAGGTGGTCTTTAGGTGCGGCGGTCTCTCTCCGAATTCTATACAGCTTCTCCCTTCTTCTCTTTATTTTACTCTTTTTCTTTTCTTTTCCTCTCTTTACACTCTATATAAAGGTTTAACTTGTGTAAATTGCTCAGATGCTTAGATCCCTTAGACCAAGAAATTGCGTGGTCCCCCTGCATATAGTGAATTTAGCAGCTTTATAGAAAAAATACAGCTTGTTGGTGGCTTTATATCTTTAGTCCTAACTGAAGTTTACTCAAGGAGGATTAACTATGCCATACCTAACAACATTTCTGGATGGGAATTAAGCCCGCCCCTCATTGAGGGATAGATAGGATATAGGTTGTAACAGTTAAAACAATATAAACACTTTAAATAGGTATATTAATAATTTATTGATGTAGATTTGCATGTTACACCTCAAAGAGGGACAAATAAGAACAACTAGAAACGGGGACACAGAGTCAAAAGAGGGACAGTCCCTCTGAATCGGGGACACTTGGGAGGTATGCTATGTATGGCCTTCATGATTTTCGTTTGATGCATTTAACAATGCTACTGTATACACACTGTTATATAAAGAGTTCTACTTGTCAATAAAAAATATTATTATATAATTATATTGTTAATATAAGAAAATTACAGTATCAGAGAAAAATATAATTCGCACAAAATGACGGACTGGGGCCAAAAACAAGCCAGGGATTTTACTGGCCCAACCAGCCCATTGATACCACTTGTGATTCCGTCCCTTTTTGTCTGCACCCCTATGCTTTAGATCAGGGGTCCCCAACCCTGTCATTGAGGCCCACCAACAAGCCAGGTTTTGCAGATGTCCACACAGATGCACAGGTGGCGTAATAAGAGCAGTAGTAGAGCTATAGAACTGGCTGTGTGCAGATCCCCAAAACATGAACTGTTGGTGGGCCTTGAGGGCAGGGCTCTCTTTCCTATTGTCTCTTGTTCTTACACTGTGTTGAACTTTGTAACATCCAGTTTTTTATATTCATCAAATGTTGTAACATCCTAGTTTTGAACTTACGATTGGTTTTGCCAACATAGTATTACAATTGATAAAATGTCTGGGTTTTTAAGGTCTAAAACCCGGTACCGATATTTTTGTATTGTCCCTATTTAGGAATCTACATACATGGCTTACCAACTAACAGACTGGCACCACTCCAATCTATCCTGAACTCTGCTGCTCGCCTCATCCATCTCTCCTCTCGCTCCTCCAGTTCTGCGCCTCTCTGCCAATCCCTACACTGGCTGCCAGTCCCACAGCGAATCCTGTTCAAAACTCTTAACTCTCACATACAAAGCTCTCTCCAACCAGGCCCCTCCCTACATCTCATCTCTAATCCAACAATATCAACCTAGACGCAGCCTCCGCTCTGCTACCGACCTTCTCCTGTCCTCCTCCCTGGTCACCTCCTCTCACGCCTGCCTCCAGGACTTCTCACGTGCAACTCCAAACTTCTGGAATGCCCTCCCCCACCCAATCTGCCACTCCACAACACTCAAAACCTTCAATGGAGCCCTCAAAACTAACTTATTCAGACAAGCATATAATCTGGCCTAACCAATCTTCTAAAAGGGCATACGCCACAAAGCTCAATACTGACTGTTTGTGATCCTTCCCCCTCGTCTTCACCCCTCATCCTTTAGACTGTAAGCTCGCAAGGGCAGGGCTCTCTCCCCTATTGTACCTTGTACTCAGAATATCCACTGTCAACTCTGTAAAACTGCACTTGATATATTATATGTACCGTCTGTTTCTACCCTGTCTGTAACTACTACTTTGTAAAGCGCTACGGAAGATGATGGCGCTATATAAATAAACAATAATAATAATAATACATATTATTAATACATAATAATAATAATACAATACCCCCACAACTGAAAGTATTATTGTTTTTTTTCTATAAACTATGTTGGACCTAGATGGTTACAGCCCTCAAAATAACATTGCTTGTAAGTATATACCAATAGTTGTTTATAACTTTTCTAATGGCTTGATGTTTCGTGGAGTGCGTTAAAATGAGTGGAGTACTAGGCCCTTCTCCGCTCTTCTCTGTGGTTAATCAGTAACTCCTACCTGTCCATATTTAGGGCTTTTTGAAAAGCTTTTTTAAGGCAATATGTAATCCTAAACCGATTTTTGGGTTAAACTGGACCAAAATTGTATGTGCAATATCAAAAATGGAATTATGGAATTATATGTATATATTTAAAGATACTTAAAATTTGAACCATTTAAATTTATTTGAAGAAATATATTTTTTATGCTATTTATATGTAAATCCACTTTATGGTGATCAAGACCAATGAGTTTCAAGGGCGAAACGCATTCATTTAGGAAAGTTGCAAACATGGAATTTTAATGGATAAAATAATAAAGAAATATGTTTTATTATTATTAAGAGATTACAATTTTGTGATTAAAAAGATCTTGGGGGTCGTTGTATGTAGTATTGTATTATAGCCTGAACCCCCAGGACATTTGAAAGATAACTGGTAAAGTAGGTCCCAGTCACATTACAAATTGTTTTCTTGTTGATAGTTTATAATGATCCCTGTACAGTATGTTTAACCTTGTCTGTAACTATACCTTCTGCAGCACTTCGGAAGAAGATATGCTATATAAATAAACAATAATAATAATAAATGGATAGTCCATAAGACCCCGCTGATCCTGAGTGACCTCCAAGGCTGAACCTATAGCAAAGCAGGAACAGGCCATGAACAGGGATGTATATGGCCAACTTGATAGTACTGAAACCGGACCTTCAGCGTGATTTAATGAAAAGCCCAAACTCTTAAAAAACGGTTCCCCAGCATCTAAAATTAATATATTTTACGTTTTTAGTCACTAACTTATTATTCTTTCCCCCACTGGGCTGCAACTCTGTTCAGGAATTTAGGATACGGGCGCCGCCATCTTGACTCAGAAGCATCACACTTACTGAGGAGAGGAGAGTGGGATAAGGTACAGGGGGGCGGGTTATAGCTGTGCTTTGCTCAGACAGAGCAGAGCTGGGGTCAGGTAAAGGTCAGCATTCCCAGAATGCAGAGCAGCACAATCAGGAGGCACTTCCTGTTTGCAGGCTGCCTGATAAGATGGCGGCTTCCATAAGCCGCCATCTTGGATGTTTAAAGGCTCATAACATGCAGTAGATGCAGGTAGGATGATTTTTAATGTGAGCAATCTGTATGTACAGGGTGTGGGAAACATATAAGATAGACTATTATTCAGAGTGAAGGTCCGCTTGAAGTTTAGTATTGTGAGACAGATATTGTGGCAGGGGTGGGATAACGTTGTAACCTGGCCGGTATTTTATCGGCAGAAATTTGTTTACTCACGGCTTAATGCCAAACTGCCCCCGCCCGCTGAGGATAGGAAAAGTATACCAGCAACTACAACTACCAGTAAAAATAAATGGCATTGGTAGACCAGATGGAAACCTTAGGTGGTTATGGCCCCAAACACTAATGGTTTGGCTGTAGCATTGGGATCAGAACATGGACTAGGTAGAACACAGTGGGGCCAGGTACAGGGTTTTTGGGTGGAAGACTTGGATTGTGGTGGAGTAAAAGTCTCCATGGTGTCTCTATGGCCAGTCTGCCCATGTTGGCATAATAGTTTGGAACGCAGTGTAGTTAGAGAGGAACAGCACACATGAATTTCACTTTCTTGTGTGTTGTTCCTCTCTACAGCGGAATCCCGAATTGGGATGCCCCACTGTGTGTACCCCCCCCCCAAGTTGCCCTGTTTCACTCACCTTCCTTCCGCTCCCACAGCGCAGACTCGGATGAGAGCTCACTCACTATCACTTGGCTCCCATCCAGCCGCATCCCCCGCCCACCTTGCAGCCGCAGCTTGACCGCGCCGCCCATTCCGGGAGCGGACGGCTAGAGGCTGAGAGCACAGACGTGGAGAGGGTGAGTGTTTCCAGGGTCCATGGCGGTTTCACACAGCGGGGCATCCAAATTCGGGATGCCCCAAGGACTGGAGCCTGGTTCCTCTTTAAACCGGACCTTCACCATGATTTATTGAAAAGCCCAAACCCTTAAAAACGATTCCCCAGCATCTATAATTAATATATTTTAAGTTTTTAGTCACTTACTTTTTATTCTTTCTCCCACTGGGCTGCAACCCTGGTAAAGACTTTAGGATACGGGTGCTGCCATCTTGACTCAGAAGCATCACATACTGAGGAGAGTGGGATAAAGTACAGGGGGTGGGGTTATAGCTGTGCTTTGCTCAGACAGAGCAAAGCTGGGGTCAGGAAAAGGACAGCAATCCCAGAATGCAGAGCAGCACAGTCAGAAGGCACTTCCTGTTTGCAGGCTGCCTGATGTTCCATAAGCCGCCATCTTGGATGTTTAAAGGCTCATAACATGCAGTAGATGCAGTTGGGTTATTCCGCCACAAGGTGGCGCAGTGGTACTGCAGAAAGCTGTGGCATCTCCCGGCCCCCTATAAAAGGGGGATTAACCATAGAGTTCCCAGTGTTTCCTCTGCAGTGAAACTGCGAAGTTAGCAGATGGCTCTCTCTCTCAGTGCGCAGGTGAGCGGGGCAACCAAGCCTGCGGCCCTGCAAGTCTATTTCCACCCGTTTCTGGACCCTCACTGCCTCCCAGCCTTGGCTGACAGATCGGGTGAAGGTAGAAGAGCACTGGGGTCTAGTGCTCCTGGAGCGCTGCTCCAAGCCGCAGACCCTGTAACACAAAGGGTAGCCGGCCATAGGCTTTATGGTGAGCCTACTAGGGATGCAGAGTTCCTGTCCTGGCTTCTGAGGGGGTGAGTGTTTTGGGGGGTGTTTGTGTCCCCTTCTTTTCCTTCAGGGGTCCCACCCCCCCTCCTGGCCTGGATACTCGCCGCTGCCTTCTCGTCTCTCTCTCTCCCCCTCTCTGACTTTGTTCGGGGGGCTTGGGTGGTAGCGAGTGGTGTTTGTTGTGGTATTTTTTGACGTTTACAATGTGTTTTTTTGTGTTTTAAGCCCGCCACGCTGCTTTGTACTGCGCTCTGCGGCTGTGGGCGCTATAACCTGTGGCGTTTTTGCTTTGTCATGGCACCGGCGGGGTCACATGGGCACCGTTTTCGCGTCGCGTTATTGCGTCGTCGTCCCCCGCGGCCCGCCCCTTGAAGTACCTCTGCCGGCGCCATTTTGGATTAGCTGCGCCTCTGGATTTCTCCCTTCTGGGCTGCAGCGCTGTTTTCTTCAGTGTGTCGCTTCATCCTGCGGTCTGTGCCTTGGTGACCCTGCGGTGTCCTTGGTCCATGAGTCCCCCTGGGGGGGGTTCTTCTTGGTTTCGTTGGGCATGTGCTGTGGGTTGCTCATGTGTCTTTCAGGTGGGATACCAGTGGGTTGTGGTTTCTCCCGGCTCTACTCCTTTCTCCCCCTCATCCCAGACCCATTTTTGCTTAGCTGGGGGCATCCCGTGGGAGGGCATCCCGGGTGGCTTTTCCCCCATCATCAGCAATGATGTCACGGTGTGCATGCCGTGCGCTCCAGCTTGGTTTGCCTGCATCGCTTCCCAGTTCTGTGCCCCCTTCGGCATCACCTACCCCCCCCCCCCACTGCTGCATTTAGCTCCCAGTGAGGGGGATGCTAGCAGGGGGTCACAGTCTGATGTGGCCAACATTGAGAAGCAGCTTGCCGAGCCTATTCCTAGGAAGGCACCTGACTTCCACTCCCTCACGCTCCACTGAGGAGTATGAGGAGTTTGATGCCACTGGGGGATTTTATTCCCTAGAGGAAGGGGAACTGCTCCAGGACTCTGACTCCTCTGGGGACCAGCAGGAGGGTTGCATTAGTGACCCTGGGTCTGCGTCCAGGGCGGGGGAATCATGGTACCCTGAGGACACTGATAATCTGCTGTCACAAATTTTTGAAATCTTGCACATTGCTCCCCCTGAGGTGGCTAAGAGAGTCTGGAGTTCCCTGAGCAGGGCCATTTTACTTCTATGGTGCTTAGGGAGTGGGAACGTCCTAATAGAATGGCCGTTGTGCCCAAGGGATTGGATAAGAGGTATCCCTTTCCTGCTGATATAGTAAATCGTTGGTCCTGTCTTCCTGAGGTGGACGCTCCCGTGCTAGGCCTGTCTAATACTTCGGTCATGCCTTCTCCTGACACTACCACTCTGAAGGACAGCGAGGACCGGTGCATGGATCAGCTGGCCTGCCATGCTTTTACTTGTGTGGGGGCTGGACTGCGCCCGGCCTGTGCTGCTGCCATTACTGCTATTGCCCTTAAGAAACTGCTCAAGCGTCTATGTGATTGCGATATATCTGGTAGGAGGAGGGAGGATTATAGGGCCCTCTTGCTTTGCTCTGATTTTGTTGTATTTATCCTTACTGCCATGGATGATGCTGTGAGGCTGGGCGGTAGGGCCTTTGCTCTTTTGGTTGCTATGCGCCGCTCTGTTTGGTTCCGTCAGTGGGCAGCTGATGCTGCTGCTAAGAAGGCTCTCACTGGGCTCCCTCTTGCGGGGATGCGGCTCTTTGGTGAGCATCTTGATGTTTTGGCCAAGGATGACAGGCTGCCTAAGCGTAGGAGGCAGCCCCGACCTTTTCGGGGGTCCTTCGTCTCCCTTCCCTCCTTTCGTTCTTCCAGAGGAGGTCGTGGCTCCCTCTTCTCAGGTAGCCACAGAGAGTCTTGGGGACGTGGCAGATCCCGTGGACGTCCCGGTCTCTCCTGGGGTTCCAAGCCCAAACCTCCTCCCAAGGCCCCCCAGGCATGAGGGGGCGCCCTCACCCATCCGGGTGGGGGGATGGCTTCGGCTCTTTGCTCACGTCTGGAGGCTCCACGTTTCAGACCGGTGGATTCAGGAGGTGGTGTCCTCCGGTTACAAGAGTTTGCAGCTTGGCTGCCCCCAAGATTCATCAGATCCCGGATGTCTTTAAACCCCCTGTCAGCTCAAGGGTTACTTTCAGCCGTTCAATGCCTGCTGGAGTCAGGGGTCATTTGTCCGGTGCCCCATCAAGAAAAGCGTCAGGGGTACTATTCCAATCTCTTCACGGTCCCCAAAAAGGACGGCTCTCTGAGGCCCATCCTGGACTTGAAGCGTCTCAACAAGTTTGTCAGATTCAAACATTTTTGCATGGAGACGCTACGCTCTGCTGTAGGTACCCTTCGCCCGGGCGACTTCATGACCACCGTGGACATCAAGGATGCTTATCTTCATTAATCTATCTTCCCAGGTCATCAGAGATTTCTGAGGTTCGTGCTGGAGGATCAGCATTACCAGTTTGTGGCCTTACCTCGGCGCCTCAGGTGTTCACCAAGGTGCTGGCGGGAGTGATGGCTCTGCTGCGAACCCGGGGGATTTGCATTCTTTCCTACCTAGACGACCTCCTCATTGTGGCTCAGTCCTTTCGTCAGGCTGAACGGGACACCCAGGTGGTGATCTCCACTCTGGAGTCCTTCGGCTGGGTGATCAATTTTCCCAAGTCTTCCCTGTCCCCGTCCTTGGTGAGGTCCTTTCTGGGCATGACTCTGGATGCTTCTCCGGTCAAAGTGTTCCTTCCTCAGCAGAAGGTGGAGGGCCTTCAGAAGCAGGCACGGGCTCTGCTCTTCTGTCTTCATCCCTCAATTCGTCTGGCGATGCAGTTGGTGGGCCTGATGGTGTCCTGCTTCGAGGTAGTCCCCTTTGCTCAGTTTCACATGAGACCTCTTCAGTTGCACCTCTTGTCAGTTTGAGATCGGGACCCTGTGTCCCTGGATCAGGAATTTGCTCTGTCTCCCTTGGCCAGGCAGTCCCTTTCGTGGTGGCTGGACTTAAGGAATCTTCTGGTGGGCAGGACCTTCCTGCCCCTGTGCTGGGAGACTGTCACCTCGGATGCCAGACGGGCTGGGGAGGTTTTTGGAAGTCCCTACAGTTCCAGGGTCGTTGGGGCCCCAAGGTGGCCCATGCTCCCATCAATGTCCTGGAACTGAGGGCGATCAGGTTGGTTCTGTCCCACCTGACCACACACCGTCGGGGTCGGGCTGTTCAGATCTGCTCAGACAACCAGACGGCGGTTGCCTACATCAACCATCAGGGAGGGACTCGGAGCAAGCGAGCCTTCAAGGAAGTGTCTCTGATACTGTCTTGGGCGGAACAGAATGTCCCCTGCTTCTCAGCGGTATACATTCCAGGGGTGGAGAACCAGGTGGTGGACTCCCTGAGCAGGGGGAAGTCTAGTCTAGGGGAATGGTCCCTCAACTACCAGGTGTTTCTCTCCCTGTGTCACCGCTGGGGTCAGCCAGATGTGGACCTGTTTGCGTCCCAACACAATCACAAACTTCCCAGGTTTGTCTCCCTGTCACAGGATCCTCTGGCCTTCGCCATGGATGCACTGGCAATGCCTTGGACAGAGTTTCGGCTTCTCTATGTGTTCCCTCCGTTCCCTCTACTGGGCAGGGTCATGCACAAGATAGCCTAGGAAGGGGTACCAGCCATCCTGGTGGCCCCCTGTTGGTCAAGAAGGATGTGGTTCGCAGACGTCGTGCAGTTGGCAGTAGACCAGTACGTCTTGCCCAGGGATCCAGATCTTCTCACTCAGGGACAGCTACGCCATCCCAATTTACAAACACTGGCTTTAACGGCTTGGCTGCTGAAACCTACAACTTGACAGAGAAGGGGTTGCCTGCCTCTGTTGTGGATAACATGATTTGGGCTAGGAAGAAGTCCTCGTCCTTTATCTATTACAGGGTCTGGCATGCTTACATTGCCTGGTGTGAGTCCAAGTCTCTTCCCTGTCGGGTTTTTTCTATTCCCAGGATTCTGGAATTTTTGCAACATGGTTTGGATTCTGGCCTTCAACTAAGTACCCTCAAAGGCCATGTTTCAGCTCTGGCAATTTTTTTCCAAAGATCCTTTGCCAACCACTGGTTGGTTAAAACTTTTTTCCAGGGTGTTACTCATGTGCGTCTACCTCGTAAGCCTATGCTACCAGTCTGGGACTTGAATCTGGTGTTGTCTGCTCTGCAGGGTCCTCTCTTTGAGCCTTTCCGTGGGGCTGCTTTGCACATTCTGACTCTTAAGGTAGCCTTTTTGGTGGCTATCACTTCTGCAAGGCGAGTTTCTGAGCTGGCGGCGCTTTCCATCAAACCTCCTTATTTTGAGGGGCATCAGGATAAGGTGGTGTTTCGGCTTAAACCGGACCTTCACCATGATTTAATGAAAAGCCCAAACTCTTAAAAAACAATTCCTCAGCATCTAAAATTAATATATTTTACATGTTTAGTCACTAATTTATTATACTTTCCCCCACTGGGCTGCAACTCTGTACGGGAATTTAGGATACGGGCGCCGCCATCTTGACTCAGAAGCATCACACTTACTGAGGAGAGGAGAGTGGGATAAGGTACAGGGGGGCGGGTTATAGCTGTGCTTTGCTCAGACAGAGCAGAGCTGGGGTCAGGGAAAGGTCAGCAGTCCCAGAATGCAGAGCAGCACAGTCACTTCCTGTTTGCAGGCACTTCCTGTTTGCAGGCTGCCTGCAAAAATGGCAGCTTCCATAAGCCGCCATCTTGGATGTTTAAAGGCTTATAAAATGCAGTAGATGCAGGTAGGATGATTTTTAATGTGAGCAATCTGTATGTACAGGGTGTGGGAAACATATAAGATAGACTCTTATTTAGAGTGAAGGTCCGCTTTAAGCAAGATTCTTGCCTAAGGTGGTGTCTGCCTTTCATCTCAATCAGGACAATAGGCTCGATTCAAAATCCCAAATGTCATTATGTTCGTATTTGCAATCGAAAGTTTTGTTGGGTGTTTGTCATTTTTTTCTTTTTTTTTGGGCATTTTCGACTCGCACGAACATTCGAACATAGACGTATATGTTCGTTCGTCCATCGAAATTAATTTTGTGTTTTTACGCAACTTCTGGACTTTTTTCCTTCGAAATCGTAAATGTTTCGATCGGTCAAATCATTTACGTCATTGCAATGGGCTGGCGATTAATTCAGAGAGCTGATTGGCAAGTATTCCGACGCCCATATAGTCATTTCCTTGTCGAGCGTCTTACGGCACCTTTTTGACCTCGGGACTAGGCAGCCAAGCGTGATGGAGAGTGACTTTGAAGAGCATCAAGCTCTTCTTCTGTTTGGCATTGATGGGATCTTGAGGTCAGAGCCCAGATTGCACCGGCGGCGACGCATGAACATCAATGGCATGCATGACGTTGAGCTGTTCGAGCTGACCAGGCTTAATCGCGCTTCCCTCCATAAATTGTATAGTGAGCTGCGGCCATGGTTAGCCCGCACCACAAGGAAGGGGCATGCAATTTCAGGTATGACCAAGATGCTTGGCTGCCTGCAATTTTTGGCGAACGGCTCGTTCCAGAGGCTGGGTGCCCTCTCCGTGGGGATCTCACAGCCTACGCTGAGCCGCGCACTATCACATTTTTTGGAAGGCATGGCTACCCTAACCCCCAAATATATTTTTTTCCCAGATGATATGGTAGCCAGAAACGCCATTAAGCTTGGTTTTTATAATATCGCCGACATGCCCAACGTCATTGGTGCCATTGACTGTACCCACGTCGCCCTGGTGCCTCCGGCTGCCGACGAGTACATATACAGGTAAGTAATGGGTTTTTTTTTTGGTTCAATTTTAGGTTAACCCTCCTTGTAATGGTCCCTCCTTGTAATGGTCCCTCCTTGTAATGGTCCCTCCTTGTAATGGTCCCTCCTTGTTATGGTCCCTCCTTGTAATGGTCCCTCCTTGTAATGGTCCCTCCTTGTAATGTTTCCACCTTGTAATGGTCCCACCTTGTAATGGACCCACCTTGTAATGGTCCCTCCTTGTAATGGTCCCACCTTGTAATGGACCCACCTTGTAATGGTCCCTCCTTGTTATGGTCCCTCCTTGTAATGGTCCCACCTTGTAATGGTCCCTCCTTATCGAAATGTGTGTGTTCATTTTTCAAAATGCCTTCCTAATGTTTTCTTGTCTTCCTTTTTTACCAGGAACCGCAAAATGGGCCACTCCTTTAATGTGCAGGCAGTGGTGGGGCCGGACATGCGGTTCCTTAGCGTCCTCGCCGGCTACCCAGGCTCAGCCCATGATGCGTACATCCTTAGACGATCAGGATTGTACCGACGGTTTGAGTCTGGGGAATTTTCCGGTGCATGGCTCCTTGGTAAGTTAACATAAACCACATAATGTAGTTGTGGATGTTTGTTTTTAATTAGCATTTGGCAGTAATGTCTGCAAAACTTACACCTTAAACAACCTTCTGGCCATGTGAAACCACACTTGAATGTTAGTTATTAACCAACCAAGCGTTTCGCCAAGTTTGGCCTGCATTAGCCACATTCTAAATTATCTGTTTGTCTAATTTAATAATCCCTCTTACACCACCCTCGTGTGGAATCGTGCACTTAACTTGAGCATAGTTTAGGACCCATCTTTGCTAAGCTGGTTTGCACTTCCACACGAGAGTAGAGCGGGATAAAGTGCATGTGGCGTGTTTCTGCTGTTTTGGTCTCACACAAAGCATATAAGGGGTCAGCAAAACCTACATCCTAAGCACACTTTGAAACCCAGAGCTGGGATCCTTATGTATGATTGTCCCTCATCCTCACTCTTTGTATGTTGTCCTTTTGTAAACCTCTAGGACATATGTTTAGTTTGGGACTGGGACAGTGGCAAATGTTGCCTCATGTTGATCACACAATTGACAAATAGCCTCCTATTGATGTTGCTGGTGCCTTGATGGTCTTACATGTTTTTTTTCCTAATCTTATGTATAAGGTGATTCAGGATACCCGCTGCTGCCGTGGCTCTTGACGCCAGTACTCCGGCCCCAGGATGCCTCCCAGGATGCCTACAACTGTGCGCACCGCAAGACCAGGGCTGTGGTAGAGAGGGCCTTTGGTCTTTTGAAGACTAGGTTTCGTTGTTTGGATCATACCGGGGGCGCCCTGCAATATGATCCGAAAAAGGTCATAGACATAATAATGGCCTGTGCTGTTCTGCACAATTTTGCAATTTCACAACGGGTCCCCCGGTATGTAGAATTTGCTCCCTCTCCACCCAGCGAAGACCAGGAGGACTCATTTCTGGACACACACAGTAGTGTGTCTGGCCAAAGTGTGCGGACTAATTTGATCGCGACCCATTTTGCTTAATGTAACCTGTATTGGCCTTTGTTTAACATTGTGTTGTTGATTTAGTTTTCTTTCCCTTTGTGTATGTTTCGTTATGTTTGTGGTGTTCAAATAAGTAATGAAGTAATTACTCACCACAGGCCTAATGCTTTCCAACTCTCTTTTTTGGATGTGTGAACTGTGTGAATGTCCAAGTATATATTTCTCTGTGACACCCAAAAAAGAGACAATAAAATTTATGAGCCACAGGTGTCTTTAACTGTTTATTTTATAAAAATAAGAGCTCAAACTTGGAGTTGCTGCTCACTCCAATTTGCAAACAAAATATATGTAACCACAAAGGATTAATGGTTAGATCAACCATGGCAATAATTAAATCAACAAAAAATCCTGGTTGGCCACATTTGCCCCTGCCACAGGTGTAAACCTGGTACAGGTGTAGAAGCTTGAGTGGCACGTTCAGTGAGGATTCCGATATGGCCTTGGCTAGTGGCCTACCTCACCACTCTAAGGAGCTATATGGGCGCAAATCAAAAACACACAACCCAAGGCATACACCAAGGGTATCTTGGTTTGCCTCACCAGACAAGTCAATACAGGGGGGATTAAGAGCAAAGATGTTGTACAGATTCATGTTGTGGAGACATTAATATGGGTGATGGCCATAGTACCCAGGTGGTGGCCCTTGCTGATTGGACCTAACGTGGGCCTGTGTGGCATTCTGAATCTGCAACTGGTCCAAAATGTTGCGCATGATATTTACCATTTCACCCCTGTAGGCACGGTTGTCATTGTTGGCAGTCTCCATGTGGCTGTTGAGGGTCCGCAATTCGTTCTGCACAGCCTGTAATGTCGTATTTAGGGTCTCGATCCGGCCATGCAGTGCCTCTCGGTTTCTTTGGTTTTGGTGCTGGAAGGTAACCCTCTTGTGGTGCCATGCGTCCAACATTGCCATGCCCCTCCCCTGGTTGCGCCGTAGCGGATTCCGCCTCCCCAATCCCCTGGTTCGGGGTCGTGCCGAGGCTGTTGGTCTGGGCCCCTCAACAGACACAGGCATGCTTTCACTATCCTCAACAGCAGAGACAACACTGGGGACTTGACTGTCAGTCTGTGCATGCTGGCCATCATGTGCAGCCACCATGCTGCCAGATTCCCTCTGCTGCTGCTGAGTTGGTGGTGAAACATTTTGGACCAGTTGCAGATTCTGGCCCAGGGGTAGATCTTCAGAAGGGCACATAAAGGATCCATCCTCCTCCAGCTCCTGGATTTCATCCATGAGTGTGTGGGTCTGTATGGACAGAGACAAATTATATGTTAGCTTGCCCACTACATATGTCAATCTGTTAGTAGTAACATGCAAAGTAACATGGCTAACCGACATTTGCTCAATAAACTTACCGAATATATCGGTTCCTCCCTCCTAGGCTGCACGGAAGTTGACGGCATGTCCACACTGGCAGTGGATTCCACAGTAGCTGAGCGATGATGGTGGCCTGCATGAGAAGCAAAGACACTATGTAAACACACACCTATGCATTGTTGACGGGTCAAAAGATATATGCCGAATTAGTTAACGGGTCAAAGCTGTCATGGGCACTTCAACAACGGGGCCAAATAAGCTTCATTATCTTTAAAAATTTTTTGGCTACAACTACTTCAACATTGTTCAACTCAACTAAGCCAAACATTCAAGTTCAGCTTGTTCTGTGGCTGACCACATCCCTTATAGGCCATTAAAGCGGACCTTCACTCTGATTAAGAGTCTAGCTTATATGTTTCCCACACCCTGTACATACAGATTGACCACATTACAAATCTTCCTACCTGCATCTACTGCATGTTATGAGCCTTTAAACATCAAAGATGGCGGCTTATGGAATGCGCCATCTTATCAGGCAGCCTGCAAACAGTAAGTGCCTCCTGACTGTGCTGCTCTGCATTCTTGGACTGGTGACCGTTACCTGACCCCAGCTCTGCTCTGTTTGAGCAAAGAACAGCTATAATCCGCCCCCCTGTACCTTATCCCACTCTTCTCTCCTCAGTAAGTGTGATGCTTCTGAGTCAAGATGCCGGCGCATGTATCCTAAATTCCTGGTCAGAGTTGCAGGCCAGTGTTAGAAAGAATAATAAGTTAGTGACTAAAACTGAAAAAAATCGGAATTTGACATGCTGGGGAACTGTTTTTGCATACTTTGGCCTTTGCATTAAATCACAATGAAGGTCCGGTTTAAGTGTACACACTCAGCCTGGACATAGCAGGGACCTGGTTTTTGGGAGGCCTAGCAATGTATGTTTTCCTAATTCAAAACAAGCCTGTTTGTTGATTTTTTAACAACCCAAGCTCACACACAAGTCCACAACAGATCAAGATTGAAGTGTGTGATGTCATGGAGTGTAAAGACATAACTGCCAGGTTAATGGGAACCAACAAACTTTTACACTCGGGTTCAATGTACATTCACGTCTTGTATGTGGACCAAAAATCAAAAGTTAAGTGGCCACACACATGCCACACCCTGGCCCAACACAGAAATCACCTACAAGCCACAGCCTAGGTGCCTGGCTTCCCAGATGTGTTACTGTCTAATTGTGCATGCTCACTAATTGTAAAGGTCACATAAATCTTACTCACCTGCAGGACGGGTCGGGGAATCTGTGTCCCTTAGGGCCGCGTGGCCTTCGACGGCGACTGGATGCATCAATCCATAAATCATCTCCTCAGCCGGGGTCAACTTGAGTTTGGAGGGAAAACCTCCTCCAGTTTTCATGCTGCAAAACAGAGTTAGGCTAATTTAGAACCAGGTGGCCAATACAACATCCAGTCTAATCCTAAAGCTAACATTTTTACCTGTCAATCCGCCTTTGATTTTCTTTCTTCCGCGCAGCATATTTGAGGTCCGATATCTTGCGCTGAATCTGTACAACATCCTTTAACTCTTCCCCCGCTGCATTCACTTGTCTGGTTAGGTCGGCCAAGATGTTGGCTCTGCGCTGTTTGGTGGTGTTTTTGGATCTGCGCCCATATAGCTCATCATAAACTAAGGTCAGGCCACTAGCCAAGGCCATAATTTGGCCCTCACCAAAACGCCCACTCAACTGCCCTCTTCGCAATGTGCGCCCTGTTGTTTTGGGTTGTGGGTCCTCCATGGTGTCATCCAAATGGGGTGACATCCTTGCCTGGGTTTGTGGGGTATAATGCAGGGAATGGTGGCTGCCTGGGGATTGGCCAGGACTGGGCAAGGGACTGGGTGTTCTGGCCTGGCTGGCCACAGAAGTCCCAGGTGTTGATGTGGCATAGTAACCTTGCCTTTCCACCTGTGCCGGTGCCAAATGTGGGCGAGCAGGAGAGTTTCGTTCGGAGCCTGAAGTAGTGCTGCCCTTGGAGGTAGTAGGGCGGACCAAGGGTGAGGGCGATCTTGCAGGGCCGGCCCTCTTCTGTTTTTTTTTTTGGCACACTCTTGGGGGGCTGCGGGACCTGGTTCGGCCTCTTTGTGGGCTGCATGGCCTGCTGCGGCGTCTAGGGGGGCTGCGGGACCTGGTTCGGCCTCGAGGGGGGCTGCGGGACCTGGTTCGGCCTCTTTGTGGGCTGCGTGGCCTGCTGCGGCGTCTAGGGGGGCTGCGGGACCTGGTTCGGCCTCGAGGGGGGCTGCGGGACCTGGTTCGGCCTCTTTGTGGGCTGCGTGGCCTGCTGCGGCGTCTAGGGGGGCTGCGGGACCTGGTTCGGCCTCGAGGGGGGCTGCGGGACCTGGTTCGGCCTCTTTGTGGGCTGCGTGGCCTGCTGCGGCGTCTAGGGGGGCTGCGGGACCTGGTTCGGCCTCTTTGTGGGCTGCGTGGCCTGCTGCGGCGTCTAGGGGGGCTGCGGGACCTGGTTCGGCCTCTTTGTGGGCTGCATGGCCTGCTGCGGCGTCTAGGGGGGCTGCGGGACCTGGTTCGGCCTCGAGGGGGGCTGCGGGACCTACTGCGGACTATTGTGGGTGTTGTAGTGGGGCAGGGTGGGGTGGGTCTTCGGACCCTCTTACCCGTTTTTGGCCCAGTAGCCATACTAGCCTTTGTGGCCTGTGTCTTTGCTTTGCCTGGCTGCTCCTTTTTTTGCCCATAGCTGGTAGTTGGCTTGGCCGGCGTTTTGGTACTAGGCCGTAATTTTGCTTTGGGCTGCTGCGACCTGGTTTTGGGCCCTTCGGAAGGCTCCTGCCGTTTGGCTGCCTTCTTCCCCGTTTGCTCCTTTCCAGTTTTGCCAGGAGGTTTTTTGGGTGCCATTTTGATTTTAGAAAATAATCAGCTGTGTGTGCAGGGACCTTTAAGTAAGCTAGCCAGCGTGTGACGTACGTTCGCACGGCCGTGCGGAACCCGCTGAGGCATTGCGTACGTTCGCACGGCCGTGCGGAACGCGCTGGGGCGTTACTTATCTGCTGCCGAGAAAAAGAAGCAAGATGGCACCCACTATCTTCACCCGCCAACAAGAAGAGATCATCATGTTCGTAAGTGTATTTGATGGACTTTTGTTAGATTAGGAAATGCTGCTCTACATGTGAAGGAAGCGCAGGAATAAATGGCTTTGGTTAAAAATGTGATAAACTACATGCACAACCAAAGGCACGCAACACACGTGCCAAACAACATTTAGGCCATATTGTGAAATTACTGAACCCTAGAAATGTGTGTGTGTTAATGTAATTACACAAAAAAATGTATTGCTGACACATATTGATAGGTATTTAGAAGTAAAGTCGATGTTTTCTTTCTGTTTTGTAGACCATGCTGGAGCGCAGGTACGACTACCTGCCCAACACATTTGAAAAACGCAACGTCGCCCTGGAGATAATCTCGACCATCCAACAGCAGACCAACACCACCTTCACCCACACGCAGATCATGCAGCATTGGTCGGACCTCAAACGGCTGCACATGCCCCGGGTGCGGAGGTTCTTCGGAATCCATTTTCCAAGTAAGTAGATTGCGATTGCATGCAATATGTAACTAAGACAGAAGGTAGGACTTTACTTAGAATGCCTTTTCTTTTCTAGTGTTGGAAATGGATTACCGAATTCGCCGCACCCGGAGGCGCAGAGGCCGACCAGTGCTGCATGATTCTGCAGCTGGGAGTGAAGGTGGTGGATCTCCAGGGCGACGGGCCGACCCCTCCTCTGTGGCCTCCTCAGACCAGCCCCTGGACCTTACCACAGAGGAGGGGCGGCACAGCGTGGGCAGGGAGTCGTACCCTGCCTCGCATGCGGGATCCTCTGGTATGTCACTCTTCATGTCTACACCAAAAAAGAGAATTGCTAGCTCCTGATATCACCAAACTGAATCCTTTATTCTGTATTTGTAGATGTTTCGGTTGCGGGTGAAGTAGTGGGTCAGGAGGCAGCAGATAGGAGCCCACAAGACCCTGGAGAAGGTGAGTGATGTGACCCAGACTTAGCTAAAAACATTGGAGGACTGCGGAATCAGACATCCAAACTAACCATTTGGCACATGTTTCTACAGGCACTTCTTCACAGCAGAGCCAGGAACCAGGACCTCAGGGTGTTGTCCCCAACGAGCCATCTCTCAGCCACCAACCAAGTAAGTAGTCATGTCATTCTAGAGATTTCGGTCTAAATTCCCATGAACACAAAAACACATAATGCCCTAGTCAATGCCAATATAAGAGGGACCTGTGTCCACTGAATTAGCTTAATTAGTTGCCCAACTGTCCTGTGGCCACTGAATTAGCTTAATTAGTTGCCCAACTGTCCTGTGGCCACTGAATTAGCTTAATTAGTTGCCCAACTGTCCTGTGTCCACTGAATTAGCTTAATTAGTTGCCCAACTGTCCTGTGTCCACTGAATTAGCTTAATTAGTTGCCCAACTGTCCTGTGGCCACTGAATTAGCTTAATTAGTTGCCCAACTGTCCTGTGGCCACTGAATTAGCTTAATTAGTTGCCCAACTGTCCTGTGTCCACTGAATTAGCTTAATTAGTTGCCCAGCTGTCCTGTGGCCACTGAATTAGCTTAATTAGTTGCCCAACTGTCCTGTGGCCACTGAATTAGCTTAATTAGTTGCCCAACTGTCCTGTGGCCACTGAATTAGCTTAATTAGTTGCCCAACTGTCCTGTGTCCACTGAATTAGCTTAATTAGTTGCCCAACTGTCCTGTGTCCACTGAATTAGCTTAATTAGTTGCCCAACTGTCCTGTGGCCACTGAATTAGCTTAATTAGTTGCCCAACTGTCCTGTGGCCACTGAATTAGCTTAATTAGTTGCCCAACTGTCCTGTGTCCACTGAATTAGCTTAATTAGTTGCCCAACTGTCCTGTGGCCACTGAATTAGTTTAATTAGTTGCCCAACTGTCCTGTGGCCACTGAATTAGCTTAATTAGTTGCCCAACTGTCCTGTGGCCACTGAATTAGCTTAATTAGTTGCCCAACTGTCCTGTGGCCACTGAATTAGCTTAATTAGTTGCCCAACTGTCCTGTGGCCACTGAATTAGCTTAATTAGTTGCCCAACTGTCCTGTGGCCACTTCCTAACCTTAATTCCTGTGATTAATCATATGTGCATTATACTTAATTTGTTTCTTGAAATACATTAAATACACAGGTGATAAACATGTATTGTTCTCCGAATAATTAGATTTTCTGATTTTTTGGCAGGGACCACAAGACAGCGACTTGCTGATATCAATCGGAGGGTCCTTGAGTTGGTGGCCGATCTGCAGGCAATGCGGGACACGTTGGGGACAACAGAAGAGGAAGACTAGTGTCCTGGTTCCTGGCCCTGTTGATTTGTACATTTGTACATAGTTGTCTTTGGACATAATTTTATTTGTGACCAAAAAATTTTATTTGTATATAGTTTTATGGTTTTAAAAAAATATTTTATTGTATATAGTTTTAAAAATTAAATTAAAAAACAGTGTATATATTTTGAGTAACCAAAAATCAATGTGTATATAGTTAAACATTTTTTAGTGCCAAAGTGGCCAAAAATAGTTTGATAACAAATGCCAATTGAGCAATAAAAAACAAAAAAAAACAAAAAACATGTTGTCCCATTTATTTGCACACATACATTTTACAAAAACAAGGGGACAATGACATATTTGAAAATCAAGATTGTGATGTCCGTGAAGTGATTTGGGTAAGTTTTAGGGACCTAAAATGGAAGAAGAAACAAGGCGCTAAGTGATTTGGGTAAGTTTTAGGGTGTGAAAATGGAAGAAGAAACAAGGCGCTAAGTGATTTGGGTAAGTTTTAGGGTGTGAAAATGGAAGAAGAAACAAGGCGCTAAGTGATTTGGGTAAGTTTTAGGGTGTGAAAATGGAAGAAGAAACAAGGCGCTAAGTGATTTGGGTAAGTTTTAGGGACCTAAAATGGAAGAAGAAACAAGGCGCTAAGTGATTTGGGTAAGTTTTAGGGACCTAAAATGGAAGAAGAAACAAGGCGCTAAGTGATTTGGGTAAGTTTTAGGGTGTGAAAATGGAAGAAGAAACAAGGCGCTAAGTGATTTGGGTAAGTTTTAGGGTGTGAAAATGGAAGAAGAAACAAGGCGCTAAGTGGTTAGGGTGAGCTTTAAGGGAGGTCAAGGGAAAAGGCAGAAGAGCGCTAAGTGGTTAGGGTGAGCTTTAAGGGAGCTCCAGGGAAAAGGCAGGAGAGTGCTAAGTGGTTAGGGTGAGTTTAGTGATGGAAGTGAAATTATGTAGGCGAACACTTTAATGAGAGAAGTTTGTAGTGCGCAGGCGCAATATCGTAAGAATTTCGTCTGGACAGATACTTTAGGAAAAAATGAAGCAGGATGTAGCGGGAAAATGAAAGGATTCGTGTGAGGATACGATGGGAAAAGGGCAAAAACGAAAGGCTACATTGGTAGTTGGGAAAAATAAATCTGAACATTTTCGATGGAAAATGACATCCTCGTCTGCGTACTCTGGCATACGAGCACACGGACGCGCTACGGAAGGTTTACGAAGCATGCATAGAATCGATCGAACGTTCATGCGAGAGCGGGAAATTTTGAAAATCTTACGACGTCGGCACCAAACCGAAAGTTTGTTTGTGTCTCTCTGAATCGAGCCTATTGTCTTGCCTTCATTGTGTCCTAATCCTGCCAATTCCAAGGAGTGGACACTGCATTCTCTGGATGTGCTCAGGGCTCTGAAGTTTTATTTGGTCGCTACTGAGCCTTTCAGGAAATCTGATGCTCTTTTTGTTCTCACTTCTGGACCCAGGAAGGGTTTGCCTCTGGCTAAATCCACTATTAGCAAGTGGATCCGTCAGGCGGTGGTTCAAGCCTATTCTGCTAAGGGGAAGGAACCTCCCTTTAGAATTACTGCTCATTCCACTGCTATTGGTGCCTCTTGGGCTTTTCAGCACCAAGCTTCTGTTGAACAAGTTTGCAAGGCCGCTACTTGGTCTTCTGTTCATACCTTTTCCAAGTTTTACAAGGTTGATGTTAAGGCCTCAGCGAATGCTGCTTTTGGCCGCAAGGTGCTTCAGGCGGTAGTGACTTGAACTGCCGGCTGTTGCTTATTGGGGATCCCACCCTACTTTTGGACACTGCTTTTGGATGTCCCAACTGTTATAAATACCGAAGCAGGCCGTGCCATGCAATAAAGAAAAAAGCAATTCTGTGAGTACTCACCTGTAGAATTGCATGGCACGGCCTGCTTCGACCCACCCTTGTTATTGTTATTCTTGGTTGCCTCTTTATGGTGATTGTTCCAAGTTGTTTTTTTTTTACCTTTTTTACATTTTTTACTTTTATTCTCTCCCGGCTTCTTGTCTCACTGCTTGTCTACGCTGGGAACTCTATGGTTAATCCTTGTGGCGGAATAACCCAACTGTTATGAATACCGAAGCAGGCCGTGCCATGCAAGAACAAAAACAATTCTACATGTGAGTACTTGCTTTTTTTTAATGTGAGCAATCTGTATGTACAGGGTGTGGGAAACATATAAGATAGATTCTTATTCAGAGGGAAGGTCCACTTTAAGCTCCCCATTTTAATAGGTGCTGCACATCTACAGTATTGCCATACCTCCCAACTTTCCAGAATGGGAAAGAGGGACAATTGTTAAATTAAGCCACGCCCCCTCATTGATTCATGGATAGGAGATACGATGTAACAGTTACAACAATATAAACACTTTGAATAGGCAAATTATTTATTGATACAGATCTATATGTTACACCTCAAAGAAGGACAGAGAAGAACAAGGGACACAGGGACATGGATTCAAAGGAGGGACAGTCCCTCTAAATCAGAGACAGTTGGGAGGTATGGTATTGCATCACACTGCTGCTATAAGAAATTCCTTGTGTGTACACTATGTATGTGATTGGCGGTATAAACTGATCCTGATTTCCTTCGCCCGTGTCTGTGTTCCACATTTACTATAAGCCGTAGAGGTAAAATGTTTATAGAGGTGCATTTCTTAAGCCTCACCTCTACACGTTGGCCGGATTTATGGCTGTAATTCCAGATCATACAGAAGAATAATTTAGGAGGCAGCCCCATTTCACAAGCAGGCGTAATTCAGTCAGGTGGGCCCATGTATAATTCACAGGAAATGATATGCATCCTGCTGATCACTCCAACACATCCAAATCAAGACATAACTTGGTCGCTGTCAAAGCCCAACATTACTCACCCTGCCAATGGCAGATGCGGCTAGATCCAGGCACCCGCTCATACGCAGGCTGCCAGAGACTTCTCACATCCAGGCATAATTCACTCAAAACTATGCGGGGGCAATGCCAGCACTGGGTATAATTCACTATTTAAATGGATGCATCTAAAAAAAAAAAAGAGTGGGGGGTGTTTATTCCAGTGCAATATGATCATTATAATTAGATGTAATAATATGAAGGGTCAGTCCAAGCAAGGGGTGTAGCTAGGGTGGAGCAGGAGGGGCACGTGCCCTGGGTGTAGAAGGTCAGGAGGGTGCCAAAGGGGGTCCTGAGCACAGGTGGGGGGTGCCATTTTAAATCTTTGTCCCGGGTGTCAGGAAGCCTAGCTACTCCCCTGGTCCAGGCAAATAATAACAGAATAATCTTACTCACCTTTTGTCCCCTGTAGCTACTTCTGACAGTATCAAACTTATGGGGTCTAATAGAGGAACATCGGGGAGGGTTGAAACCTCCCCCAAGCCTTTACCGAACTGCTGCCTCCCCTCCTCCGGTTTTACCATTGGTTAATTTTTACTCACCTCGCCGGGGATCCTTCTTCCGTGTCATCTTGCATCCTATTATAACATGTGAGGGAAGTGCTCTAGTATGACCTGTCAGCATCCTATTAAACCATGTAAGGGAAGTGCTCTGGTATGATCTGTCAGCATCCTATTATGACATGTAAGGGACGTGCTCTAGTATGATCTGTCAGCATCCTATTATGACATGTGAGGGAAGTGCTCTGGTATGATCTGTCAGCATCCCATTATAACATGTAAGGGACGTGCTCTGGTATGACCTGTCAGCATCCCATTATAACACGTAAGGGACGTGCTCTAGTATGACCTGTCAGCATCCCATTATAACATGTAAGGGACGTGCTCTAGTATGACCTGTCAGCATCCTATTATGACATGTAAGGGACGTGCTCTAGTATGACCTGTCAGCATCCTATTATGACATGTAAGGGACGTGCTCTAGTATGACCTGTCAGCATCCTATTAAACCATGTAAGGGAAGTGCTCTGGTATGATCTGTCAGCATCCTATTATAACATGTAAGGGACGTGCTCTAGTATGACCTGTCAGCATCCTACTGTATTATAACATGTAAGGGAAGTTCTCTAGTATGCCCTGTCAGCATCCTATTATGACACATTAGGGGAGCACTCTGGTATGACATGTCAGCATCCTATTATAACACATGAGGGGAGCACTCTGGTATGACCTGTCAGCATCCTATTATAACATGTGAGGGAAGTGCTGTAGTATGACCTGTCAGCATCCTATTGTAACATGTGAGGGAAGTGCTGTAGTATGACCTGTCAGCATCCTATTGTAACATGTGAGGGAAGTGCTGTAGTATGACCTGTCAGCATCCTATTGTAACATGTGAGGGAAGTGCTGTAGTATGACCTGTCAGCATCCTATTACAACATGTGAGGGGAACACTGTGGTATGACCTGTCAGCATCCTATTGTAACATGTAAGGCAAATACTCTAGTATGACCTGTCAGCATCCTATTATAACACATGAGGGGACATGTCAGCATCCTATTATAACATGCGAGGGAAGTGCTCCAGTATGACTTGTCAGCATCCTATTATAACATGCAAGGGAAGTGCTCCAGTATGACTTGTCAGCATCCTATTATAACATGCGAGGGAAGTACTCTAGTATGACCTGTCAGCATCCTATTGTAACATGTGAGGGAAGTGCTGTAGTATGACCTGTCAGCATCCTATTATAACATGTAAGGGAAGTACTTTAGTATGACCTGCCAGGATCCTCTTATAACATGTGGGAGAAGTATTTGTTACAGTATAACCTGTCAGAATCCTGTTATAACATGTGAGTGGGCGCTTTAGCACAACCTATCACTTTTAATCCTCTTAAAGGGACATTACAGGCAAAGGGTTAAATTATCCTACTTTCTGCTTGCCCCATTCTGGCTTTCAGGGGCTGCACCTTTCATTTCCCAGCACTTTGCATTTTCTGATCAACCCCACAGAAAGTGCTCCCTTCTGCTGACTTTTCAGGGTCCCTATAATGAATTGACTTCTGTGGGGAACCTAACATTGTAAAATGTAAGTACTGAGAGTTCACTGGGAGTTTTTAAGAAATATAAAGCAGACTGAATTAAAGCTGGGTGAAATATGCTGCCCCTGACAGTCAGCATGGGGAGAGCAGAAAGCAGAATAATTTAACCAATTTCTTTGGAGCGGGCCTTTAAAGTACACCAAAACCCACCCAGGAGTGTATGAGACTCCAGGGCAAGCGATTAGGGGTGCCCCGCTGTGTAAACCCCCCAGGTCGCCAGAAAACCCACCATCTTTCCCGGCACATGCGTGAGTAGCGCCCGCATCCCTGCTATCCCATTAGCAGGACACGTGCCTGCGGCAGGCATTTGTCAATGGCCAGCATGGGCACACTCGCTGTTAGAGGGTAGCGGGGATGCGGCCGCCAGCTTTTTCGGATCCGCTCGCATTAGACAAGCTCCTGGAAGAAGGGGCTTGAGCATGCTGATTGGACAGGAGGGCTGTGCATGCGCCATAGGACCAGGGAAGGGTAAGTGAGATTGGGCGACCTGGGGGGTTTCACACAGCGGGGCACTCCCTATCGGATTAGACCAAAACCCAGGACAGTCAGAAGTAGGTGAGTATGTGGTTCAGGCAGTGGGGGAGTTCCTTAGAGATTTACACCCTAATTGGAGTCCCCCCTAGGAAACCTCCAAGCAGACCAAAAGTCTATTTTGACTTTTGGTTTGCTCTAAAGTGGACCAAATCCCAGGATTTTGATCCAGGATTGGTCCTTGTCCCCGGGGCATCCTGATTTGGGAAACCCCCCCAGGTCACCCAGTAAAACTCACCTTTCCCTGGTCCTATGGAACATGTGGGCTATTGGCCGAGTCTAGCTGATAGCAGTTGAGCGAAGCCGAATGTGCCGGCAGCCACGTCTCTGCTATTCTCTAACAGGATGTGTGCCGGCGTCGGCCATTCACAAATGGCGGCGCATGTGGGCTCTCGTACAATCAGTGAGTCTAACCGATAGGAGCCGAGCAGAGCCGAATGTGCCGGCAGCCACATCCCCCCGCTATCCTCTAACAGAGTGCGTGTCTGCACCAACTATTCACAAATGATGGCACATGTGGGCTCTCGTAAATCAGTGCGCTCGTATTCACTGGTCAGTATGGGCTGTTACAACCGGATGAAACCAATGAAGCGTGGACCCACTGGAACTGCGGAACTGTTGGTGAGTACCGCGTCAGGGAAGCGGGGTCTAAGGAGCCACCGGTTTTCACCAGAGCCCGCCGCGAAGCAGGTTGGTCTTGTGCGGCTGATGACTCCCAGGTCGCTACCCCCCAACGGCGGCACAGTTCCACAATTTGCCGAGGTATTGTACAGCAGATAAAGATAAAGATAAACGATGGTCACGGTGAGTAGCCAGATTCAGGGCAGGCAGCGAGGGTTCAGCAGCGGGTAGACAAGCCGTGGTCGGGACAGGCAGCGGAGGTTCACAGACGAAGAGACAGACCGAGATCGGGACAGGCAGCGGAGGTTCGTGGTCAAAAAGGTAAGCCGAGGTCATACACGAAAAAGTCACAGATTAAACTACAGACAATCACGGAAACACACCGATAATCCGGCAAAGGGAGGAAGGGCTGGCCAGAATAAAAAGGAAGTGATATTACCGGATTGGACGGCCGGACACCAATTAGAGATGCACTGGCCCTTTAAATTCCACAGTATTGCAGCGCGCGCCCCCTAGTGGCCGGGGACGTGCGCGCAGGAGAGGCAGGGAGGAATGAGGAAGTGAAGGAGCCGCCCGCAGACCCCGGCAGCCACGCCGGACGGAGGGCAGGACACCAGGTAAGCGAGGGGCGCTGCCAGGAAGGGACACAGCGCTCGGGCTAGGGGAGACCCGGCGGGGAAAGCCGCGGGGAGGAAGCGCGGCTCTCGCCCCGGGAGAGGGACGGCTGGAAGCGCCATGAGGCGTCTCCGCAGCGCTAGCCCTAACAGTACCCCCCCCTTAGGTCTCCCCCTCTTCTTAGGACCAAGGAAGTCCGAAATAAGGGTCCGATCAAGGATGTTTTCTTCCGGTTCCCAGGATCTCTCCTCAGGGCCGTAGCCCTCCCAATCCACCAAGAAATAGCGTCTTCCTCTGGAGATCTTCGAAGCAAGTATCTCTTTGACCGTAAAGGTATCTTCAGTACCTGCGACTGGCTTAGGTTCCAATAATTTGGGAGAAAAACGATTAACAGTCACCGGTTTGAGCAGAGAGACATGGAAGGAATTGGTTATGCGGAGAGAGGGTGGCAGATGCAGCTTGTAACAGGCAGGGTTGATACGTTGTTGGATCTTAAAAGGTCCCAAGAAGCGAGGACCAAGTTTGTAACTGGGGATTTTAAAACGAATATACTTGGCCGAAAGCCATACCCTATCCCCCGGAGAGTATAAAGGAGGAGTCCTTCTCTTCTTATCAGCCTGGATTTTCATACGAGACACGGCTTGTTCCAGTGAATGCTGTGTTTCACGCCAGATGGAAGAAAACTGGTGCGAAAGGTCATCGACCGCAGGTACCGCGGAGGGCGTTGGTAAAGGCAGAGGAGGAAGGAGATGACGACCATAGACTATAAAGAAAGGGGATTTTCCGGTGGATTCAGAGTCCTTAAAGTTATAAGAAAACTCTACCCAGGGCAGCAGGTCCACCCAGTCATCCTGGCGAGTGGAAACAAAATGGCGTAGATACAGCCCCAAAGTTTGATTTACCCTCTCCACTTGGCCATTGGATTGGGGATGATACGAGGAAGAAAAGTCCAATTTCACCTTTAATTGATTACAGAGAGCCCTCCAGAATTTCGATACAAATTGAACTCCCCTGTCGGAGACAATGTGGGTTGGGAGCCCATGTAGACGGAAGATGTGTTTAAGGAAATTCTTAGCCAATAGGGGAGCAGAAGGTAATCCAGGCAACGGAATGAAATGCGCCATCTTCGAAAATCGGTCCACCACTACCCAGATGACGGTATTGCCCTGTGAAGGCGGAAGATCAGTGATAAAATCCATGGCGATGTGAGACCAGGGGATGTCCGGAATGGGAAGTGGTTGGTGAAGACCTGCAGGACGTTGACGAGGGGTCTTGTTGCGCGCGCACGAGGTGCAGGCTTGTACGAATTCAGCGGCATCTTTTGCTAACGTGGGCCACCAGTAGTATCTGGAGATGATGGCGCAGGTCTTCTTGATTCCAGGGTGACCAGCAGTATGGGAGGCATGACCCCATTTTAGTATTAAAAGGCGACGAGAGACAGGTACGAAAGTCCTCCCCGGAGGACCTGATTCTAGAGCAGCGGGAGCAGAGTGAACCAGACGATCGGGTGGAATTATAAACTGCGGAGAAGAGACCTTATCCGAGACATCCGAGGAATGGGAGAGAGCGTCTGCCCTGATGTTTTTTGCAGCTGGACGGAAGTGGATCTGGAAATTAAAGCGTGCAAAGAAGAGTGACCAACGGGCCTGACGAGGGTTTAAGCGTTGTGCGGATTCCAGATAAGAGAGGTTCTTGTGGTCAGTGAAAATGGAAATTGGGAAGATAGATCCCTCGAGGAGATGTCTCCATTCTTCCAGCGCCAATTTGATGGCTAATAACTCTCTATCTCCAATGGTGTAGTTCCTCTCGGCAGGAGAGAAGGTTTTAGAAAAGAATCCGCAAGTTCGAGCTTTGCCGGACGAGGATCGTTGCGTAAGTACTGCTCCAGCTCCGACGGAAGAGGCATCCACCTCAAGAGCGAAAGGACGAGACGGGTCAGGTCTAGAAAGTACCGGTGCCGAGGCGAAGGCCTTCTTTAATGCAAGAAAGGCTGCTTCAGCCTGCGGAGACCATGCCTTGGGATTGGCTCCTTTTTTGGTGAGGGCCACGATGGGGGCTACTGTCGTGGAGAAGTGTAAAATGAACTGGCGGTAATAGTTCGCGAACCCCAAGAATCGCTGGATTGCACGAAGACCGACTGGTCGAGGCCATTCAAGGACCGCCTTTAACTTGGCAGGATCCATCTGGAGACCTTGAGCAGAAACTATGTACCCCAAAAAAGGTAATGCGGTTTGATGAAAAAGGCATTTCTCGAGCTTAGCATAAAGATGGTGTTGCAGTAAACGAGACAAGACTTGTCTGACGTGCTGATGATGTTCCTCGATGGACGAGGAGAAGATGAGAATGTCGTCAAGATAGACCACAACACAGGTGTACAACAGGTCCCGAAAAATGTCGTTAACGAACTCCTGAAAAACTGCGGGGGCATTGCAAAGGCCGAAGGGCATAACGAGATACTCAAAATGACCGCCTCGCGTGTTGAAGGCCGTCTTCCATTCATCACCCTCTCGAATGCGGACTAAGTTATAGGCGCCTCTCAGATCCAATTTTGAAAAAATCTTAGCTCCGCGAAGACGATCAAAAAGTTCGGAGATCAAGGGCAATGGGTAACGGTTCTTTACCGTAATTTTATTGAGGCCCCGGTAATCGATGCAGGGCCGAAGAGACCCGTCCTTTTTCTGTACAAAGAAGAAGCCCGCTCCAGCTGGGGAAGAGGATTTCCTAATGAACCCCTTTTGTAAATTCTCCCGAATGTATTCCGACATTGCTTGGGTTTCAGGGACAGACAGCGGATAGATGCGTCCGCGAGGAGGAGTGGCGCCAGGTAGGAGATCAATCGGGCAATCGTAAGGGCGATGAGGCGGAAGTGACTCAGCTTGCCTCTTGCTAAATACGACGGAAAAAGACCGATAAACTTCAGGTAGACCCGGTAATGGAGTCGTGGGAGCAGTAATTTGGAGTGGCAAAGACGTAAGGCAGTTCTTAACACATGTTGCGCCCCAGGACTTGATGTCCCCAGTGGACCAATCCAAGGTAGGGTTATGGTGCTGGAGCCAGGGAAGCCCCAAGAGAAGCGGCGAGGTACAGTGGGGTAATACGAAAAATTCCAGAAATTCCTGATGGAAGAGGCCGATCTTCAGTAGTAGAGGTTTGGTGCGGTAGCGCACCATGCAGTTCAATCTGTCCCCATTAACGGCCGCGACAAATAGTGGCTTGGCCAAACGGTAGACAGCTATATCATACTTAGTGACCAAGGAGGCCTCGATGAAGTTGCCCGCCGAACCAGAGTCCAAGAAGGCCGGTAAGTTCAGGACGGAAGTGGAGCCCAAGTGAAGTTGTGCCGGCACAGTGAACCTAGGAGAGGAAGCACAGACACCCAGAGACGCCTCTCCAATCGATTCTAGGTGCGCCCGTTTCCCTGGCGTGGTGGGCGGATTGGGCAATTTTTCAAAAAATGTTCTGGGCTGGCGCAGTATAGACAAAGTCTTTCGAGTCTCCGGCGCGACCTTTCCTGGGGAGTCAAGCGAGTATGGTCCACTTGCATGACTTCTTCAGACGGAGACGAAAGCGTAGACTGAGGGTTCTGAAACGTAGGGGCCAAACGGAATGCCCTCTTGGCACGCAGAGAATCTTGGCGGAATTCATCACGCCTCTCTGTAAAACGAATGTCTATACGTGTGGCAAGTTGGATTAGTTCAGAAAGAGAAGTAGGAAGGTCCCGGGCAGCAAGAACATCCTTGACCCTACTAGAGAGACCCTTCTTAAAGCAGGCACAGAGAGCCTCATTGTTCCAAGCTAGTTCGGCTGCCAAAGTTCGGAAGCGAATGGCATATTCTCCCACCGACAGATCACCTTGAACCAGATTCAATAAGGCAGATTCGGCTGAAGACGCCCGGGCAGGTTCCTCAAAAACCTGGCGAAATTGATCCACAAAAGTTTGAACCATGAGGGTAACGGGGTCGTTGCGGTCCCACAATGGGGTAGCCCAGGCTAAGGCCTTCCCAGAGAGCAGGCTGATAATAAAGGCCACCTTGGAGCGCTCAGTAGGGAATTGGTCAGCCAATAACTCCAGGTGCAGGGAACATTGGGCAAGAAACCCACGGCAAAGTCTTGCGTCTCCTTCAAATTTAGCTGGCAGGGAGAGACGAATCCTCGCGGAGGAAGCCACCGGAAGCTGTGGTGGAACAGCCGGAGCAGGCGGTGGCGTCTGCGGTTGCTGCATAGACAGAAGTTGCTGCATCATGGCCGTAAGTTGATTGATCTGCCGTGACTGCATGGCGACTAGTGCAGGTAGTTCAGAGACGTCTGGCAATGGCACCTCGGCGGGATCCATGGCCGGATTATACTGTTACAACCGGATGAAACCAATGAAGCGTGGACCCACTGGAACTGCGGAACTGTTGGTGAGTACCGCGTCAGGGAAGCGGGGTCTAAGGAGCCACCGGTTTTCACCAGAGCCCGCCGCGAAGCAGGTTGGTCTTGTGCGGCTGATGACTCCCAGGTCGCTACCCCCCAACGGCGGCACAGTTCCACAATTTGCCGAGGTATTGTACAGCAGAGATAAACGATGGTCACGGTGAGTAGCCAGATTCAGGGCAGGCAGCGAGGGTTCAGCAGCGGGTAGACAAGCCGTGGTCGGGACAGGCAGCGGAGGTTCACAGACGAAGAGACAGACCGAGATCGGGACAGGCAGCGGAGGTTCGTGGTCAAAAAGGTAAGCCGAGGTCATACACGAAAAAGTCACAGATTAAACTACAGACAATCACGGAAACACACCGATAATCCGGCAAAGGGAGGAAGGGCTGGCCAGAATAAAAAGGAAGTGATATTACCGGATTGGACGGCCGGACACCAATTAGAGATGCACTGGCCCTTTAAATTCCACAGTATTGCAGCGCGCGCCCCCTAGTGGCCGGGGACGTGCGCGCAGGAGAGGCAGGGAGGAATGAGGAAGTGAAGGAGCCGCCCGCAGACCCCGGCAGCCACGCCGGACGGAGGGCAGGACACCAGGTAAGCGAGGGGCGCTGCCAGGAAGGGACACAGCGCTCGGGCTAGGGGAGACCCGGCGGGGAAAGCCGCGGGGAGGAAGCGCGGCTCTCGCCCCGGGAGAGGGACGGCTGGAAGCGCCATGAGGCGTCTCCGCAGCGCTAGCCCTAACATGGGCTAAGACTCTTAGGGATGAGTCTATCTGTTATAAGCCAAGTGGAGCCGGATGTGCCGGCGGCCACATTCCCTCACTGTCCTGTAACAGAGTGCCTGCCTGCGCTAGCTATTCACAAATTATGGGGCATGTGGGCTCTCGTACAATCAGCATGATCGTATTCACTAGCCATTAGAGGCCAAGAGGAGCTAAATGTGCCGGCGGGTGCATCCCCATTATTTTCTAACAGGGTGTGTTCCTGTGCTGGCCATTCACAAATGTCTGGTGTGCACCCAGATAAAGGTATAGCTGAAGGTGGCCGCAGCTCGCACGTGCGCCGTTGGATCCGGGAGAAGGTAAGTTATACAGGGGAGTCGGGGGGTTTCACACAGTGGGGCATGCATCGGGGGAGGGAATCTTTTTGGTACAGGTGAAGATCGGCAACATATGACGAATTGCCTCGCCTCCCTGATACCATGCCAGCACAATATACAGAGAGGATGGACTAACTTTGCATATACAAAAAATTCCTGCCCGGGCACATCTAGATTTTCTTTTTAGAATACAACACACAATTCCCAAACAGACCTAAACACTACCGTTATCAGAATGAAATGGAGAGCAGCAGTTTGGTGGGGTTTTGGTACTTTTGGGAATTCCCGATTCGGGAAAACCCCCAGGTCTTCCAGTAAACCTCACCTTTCCCTGTGCATGTGGGCTCATGTACAATCAGCATGCTCAGATTCACTAATCATCATAGGCTAAGAGCAGAGCCGAATGTGCCAGCGGCCGAATCCTCGCTGTCCTCTAACAGGCACCCTGTTAGGGGACAGCGGGTATTCGGCCACTGGCAAATCCTGTTAGGGGACAGCGGGGATTCGGCCACTGGCACATCCTGTTAGGGGACAGCGGGGATTTGGACGCTGGCACATCCTGTTAGGGGACAGCGGGGATTCGGACGCTGGCACATCCTGTTAGGGGACAGCGGGTATTCGGCCACTGGCACATCCTGTTAGGGGACAGCGGGGATTCGGCCACTGGCACATCCTGTTAGGGGACAGCGGGGATTCGGACGCTGGCACATTCTGTTAGGGGACAGCAGGGTTTTGGCCGCTGGCACATCCTGTTGGGGGACAGCGGGGATTCGGCAGCTGGAACATCCTGTTAGGGGACAGCGGGGATTCGGCCGCTGCCACATCCTGTTAGGGGACAGCGGGGATTCGGCCGCTGGCACATCCTGTTAGGGGACAGCTGGGATTCGGCCGCTGGCACATCCTGTTGGGGGACAGCGGGATTCGGATGCTGGCACATCCTGTTAGGGGACAGCGGGGATTCGGCCGCTGGCACATCCTGTTAGGGGACAGCGGGATTCGGATGCTGGCACATCCTGTTAAGGGGCAGCGGGGATCCCGGCGCTGGCACATCCTGTTAAGGGGCAGCGGGGATTCTGCCGCTGGCACATCCTGTTAGGGGACAGCGGGGATTCTGCCGCTGGCACATCCTGTTGGGGGACAGCGGGGATTCTGCCGCTGGCACATCCTGTTGGGGGACAGCGGGGAATCCCGCTGGCACATCCTGTTAGGGGACAGCGGGGATTCAGACGCTGGCACATCCTGTTGGGGGACAGCGTGGATTCGGACGCTGGCACATCCTGTTAGGGGACAGCGGGGAATCCCGCTGGCACATCCTGTTAGGGGACAGCGGGGATTCGGCCGCTGGCACATCCTGTTAGGGGACAGCGAGGAGTCCGCCACTGGTACATCCTGTTAAGGGACAGCGGGGAGTCCGCCACTGGTACATCCTGTTAGGGGACAGCGGGGATTCTGCCGCTGGCACATCCTGTTGGGGGACAGCAGGGATTCAGCCGCTGGGACATCCTGTTGGGGGACAGTGGGGATTCGGCCGCTGGCACATCCTGTTGAGGGACAATAGGGATTCGCAATAACTCTGTTTCTGGTACAGGTGAACATCAGGAACATATGACAAATTGCCTTGTCTCCCCGACACCGTGCCAGCACAATATGCAGACAGAAGACCGACTAACATTGCATGTGCAATAAATTCCTGCCCGGGCACATCTATATTTTCTTTTTAGAATACAACACACTCGTAAAGCAGTTTTCCCAAACAGACCCTAACCCGACTGTTATCAGAATTAAATGGGTGGCAGCAGTTCAGTGAGGTTTTGGTACTTGCCCCCAGGGCACCGCGATTCGGGAAACCCCCAGGTCCCCCAGTAAAACTCAGCTTTCCCTGGTCCTACGGCGCATGTGGGCTCTCGTACAATCAACCTGCTCGGATTCACTAGTCAATATGGAATAAGACTCGGCTAAGGGCCGAGTCTAGCTGTCAGGAGCCAAGCAGAGCCGAATGTGCTGCTGGCAAAAACCCCCCGCTATCCTCTAACAGGGTGCCTGTCTGCTCCAGCTATTCGCAAATGACGGAGCATATGGGCTCTCGTACAATCAGCGTGCTCGGATTTCCTAGTCAATATGGGCTAAGACTCGATTAAGGGCCGAGTCTAGCTGCTAGGAGCCAAGCGGAGCCAAATGTGCCGGCGGCCGCATCCCTGCAATCCTTTAACGGGGTGTGTGCCTGCACCAGCTATTCAGAAATGATGGCGCATGTGGGCTCTCGTAAATCAGCCTGCTCGGATTCACTAGTCAATATGGCCTAAGACTCGAGTCTAGCCGCTAGGAGCCGAGCGGATCCAAATGTGCTGGCGGCCGCATCCTCGAAATCCTTTAACAGGTTGTGTGCCTGTGTCGGCAATTCACAAATGCCTGGTGCACGCCCGGCTAAAAGTATGGCTGAAGGCGGCCACTGCTTGCGCATGCGCCATTGAATCAGGAAGACGGTAAGGCCCTGGAGTCTTATAGACTCAAAGGGTCGCTTTTGGTCCAATTTAAGAGAGCCAAGGGGAAGCCTGTCTGGCATAATTTATACTGTATTGCTCCTTTAATGCAATAACTTTCTCTTTCTGGTACAGGTGAACATCGGGAACATATGACAAATCGCCTCCCCGACACCGTGCCAGACAGAAGACGGACTAACTTTGCATGTGTAATAAATTCCTGCCCGGGCACATCTATATTTTCTTCTTTAGAATACAACGCACTTGTAAAGCAGTTTTTCCAAACAGACCTAAACCCGACCGTTATTGGAATTAAAGGCATTATTCCTCATAAGTGTTAAATCGATGAAATAAGAAGATGGTCTGCACTCGATACACGAAAAAAAAAGAAATAGTTTGAAAGCTTAAACGCTGTAAGGAATTTGCTGCTTGAATAAAAAAAAATCTGAAAGGCAGAAATCTATAGAAATAAATAAAACACACAGTCAAATGCCTGCAAAGCTTTCTTTAAAAAGAAAAAAAAACCCTCATGAATATTTAGATGATCCTCATGTAAAATATATGGCTGTGTATAAGAATCAGGAAAATGAGGTGTATGATTTTTTGTGATTTATAGATGCCGAAACGGATTATTCATAACCGAGCAGCTGTGCTGAAAGATTCATTCTCTGTAAAATGTGATTGTACATCAGGCGGTGTGAGGGAGCACCACGATGACTAATGGCTGCTTTACATACAAATGAGCGGCCTTGTGCTGGGAAGCGGGGGAAAAAAATCAACATCCTGGCCCTCAATTGACAGCCGGTCTCTATATGGCGGGCACGTGGCCTGGAAATGTGCCCTACACCAAATTTAGGATGTCTGTCTGATTGGAAACCCTGGTGTGCAGATGAAGTGCCACCTGGGCTATTTACCATTAAGCAACTCTAGGCCTGTACATAGGGTGGCCACCTAAAGGGGCCCTTGCAGACTTACTGTTATAGGAAAAAAACCTTCTTTGGTAGGCCCAAGAATGATTTCCTTTGGAGGACCTCAGGAAATATTTCCTTTGGTGGACCCCAAGAATGACTCTCTCTGGTGGGCCCAAAAATTATATACTCTGGTGGGCTCCAAGAATGATTTGTTCTGGTGGGCCCAAGAATGATTACCTCTGATGAGCTCCAGGACTGATTGCCTATGGTGGGCCCCAAGAATTATTTCCTCTGGTGGTCCCAAATGATCTCCCCTGGTGGGTTCCACCAATGATTTCCTCTAGTGGGCCCCAGTCATAATTTCAACTGGTGGGCGCCAAGTATTTTCTCCTCTGTTGAACCCTATGAATGATTTCCTCTGGTGGGCTCCAAGAATGATTTCCTCTGGCAGGCCCCAAGAATGATTTTCTTTGAGGGCCCTAAGGACTGATTCCCTCTGGTGGGCCCCAAGAATTATTTCCTCTGGCAGTCCCAAATGATCTCCCCTAGTTGGTTCCGCCATTGATTTGCTCTGGTGGGCCCCAGACATAATTTCAACTGGTGGGCGCCAAGTATTTTCTCTGTTGGGCCCTTGGATTTCCTCTAGTGGACTCCAAGAATGATTTGCTCTGGTGGACCCCAAGAATGGTTTCCTCTGGTGGACTTCAAGAATGGTTTCCTCTGGTGGACTTCAAGAATGGTTTCCTCTGGTGGACCCCAAGAATGGTTTTCTCTAGTGGACCTCAAGAATGGTTTCCTCTGGTGGACCTCAAGAATGATTTCCTCTGGTGGACCTCAAGAATGATTTCCTCTGGTGACCCCAAGAATGATTTCCTCTGGTGACCCCAAGAATGATTTCCTCTGGTGAGCCCTGAGAATGATTTTCTCTGGTGAGCCCTGAGAATGAATTCCTCTGGCGAGCCCTGAGAATGATTTCCTCTGATGAGCCCTGAGAATGATTTCCTCTGGTGAGCCCTGAGAACGATTTGATTTCCTCTGGTGAGCCCTGAGAACGATTTGATTTCCTCTGGTGAGCCCTGAGAATGATTTCCTCTGTGGGCCCTGAGAATGATTTCCTCTGGTGGGGCCCAAGAATGATTTCCTCTGGTGGGCCAAAGTAACTCCAGCCAGACATGCTTGTGATGCAACCTTGATGGTTACACAATTTGTACATTTTTTACAAGTTTGTTTTAATTTTTTGTGGGCCGAGTATACACAATTGTTGGTAACCTAAGCACCGGCTACACCTTAGCACTGCAGAGCTATTTGCTTCTGCCAGACATTTTCGGAAGCTATAACAGACAGCGTGTCCCCGAGAGAAGCCAAATGCCTATAGGTTTCATAATGCTGATCCAAGCAGCAATTCCTCAGAATGAGAGTCATGCCGGCATTGCTCATGATCATTACGCTGCGGTGCGTTAATCACAGGCTTGTGACTGCAGCAGAACCTAAAGCATTCTGACTTACCTACAGATATTCCTCCATCTCAGGCATTTGGGAACAGTGCCCGGTAACGTCACAGCGTGAAGCCCAAACAGACAGCATGGCCATTCCATGACCTTAAAGTATGTGTCCAGTACGACTGTTTTAAGTGTTGTTGTGGACATGATGCATGGTGTGCAATATGCTTTGCAATGCCGAACATATCACCCTGTTATACTAAGCCAAAAATAACCAGATGCCTCTGAAATCTTCTTGTTCTTTGTAGCTAGTAAGGACCCAAGAAGTATTCTAGCTTACAGGCTGATTCATTACTAACACCAGGTAGCGACTGTAGAGCGGATTTCAGAGTGACCGCTAGTAGTCGCTGTACTCGGCCATGGATGATTGTTTCAGAGCGCCTCAGTTGCTGGCTGTCATTGATGAATATGATGTGTGAGTCGCAGTACTACGCTGTATGAGATCGAACAGTAGCGTCAGCTCAGTGCGACCGACTCACACCACATTAATCAAAAAAACAGCCTCAAACAGCACCGGCGCTCAAAATCGGGTCGTTGTAGCCCACAGCGCCAGAAGCTGTGTGATTAAAGTCTGTTTTTGAACATGTATCCACTAGTAACAAAGCGAAAACATATGGAATTACATTGTTATTACATTGTAACATGAACACTTTAATACCAGACATGTAAGGACAATTCTGCATAAAAATATTAATAATCCAAAAAGTTTACGTGTCCGGCGCTCACCTGCTGCTACCTGACGCTATACAGGCACTACCTGGAGCTATCCCTTCATGAATAAGGCCCTTAGACTTATATGCCTGATCTGTAATGCTTTACCCCAAAAAAGTCTCCTCAGATCGATTGAACTCAACTAAAATTGCATGTTGAAAGATCTGTTGATTGCTCACAGTTGGATCTTGAAGATATGCAGGTTCTGAAGCAGCATGTCTGTATGCCTGGTCTGTAACTAGTATTTCAGCCCAGAGAAGTCTCCTCAGAACCAAAAATCACATGTTGAAATAACATTTTTTTGCTGGCAGCTGGATCTTGGACATATGCGGGATGTTGGTAGGTAAAAAAAACGACAGCAGATATTCCTCCTTCCCAGGTGCATGGAAACAGTGGGTGGTAGTGCCACATTGTGAAGCCCAAGCAGCTCGCTTGGATAATCCATGACACTAAAGTGTGTGTCCTTAATGACTTTTGGAAGGCTTTGACGTGGTGTTGTGGACATGATACATGGTGTGTAATATGCTTTGCAATGCGGTGCGTATCACCCTGTTATGCTAAGCCAGAAATGACCAGATGCCTCCTTTCAACGAAAAATCTTCTCGTTCTTTGTAGCTAGTAAGGACCCAAGAAGTATTCTAGCTTAGACTTATAGACCTGATCTGTAATGCTTTACCCCAGAAAAGTCTCCTCAGATCGATTGAACTAAAATTGCATGTTGAAAGATCTGTTCATTGCTCACAGTTGGATCTTGAAGATATGCAGGTTCTGAAGCAGCATGTCTGTATGCCTGGTCTGTAACTGTAGTATTTCAGCCCAGAGAAGTCTCCTCAGAACCAAAAGGCACACTTTGAAATAACAGTTTTTTGCTATATGCGGGATGTTGGTAGGTAAAAATAATAAAAACTGCAGATATTCCTCCTTCCCAGGTGCATGGAAATAGTGGGTAGTAGTGCCACATTGTGAAGCCCCAGCAGGTCGCTTGGATAATCCATAACACTAACGTGTGTGTCCTTAATGACTGTTGGAGAGCTTTGGCCTGGTGTCTTTGTGGACATGATGCATCTGTTACGTTTTGGAATTCCAAAGTTGTTTTTGACCGGACTTCCGCTTTAAAGCGATCATATTCTCCTATCCACATTCAAAAGTGTTTGACAATCACATGACTGCCAGTGACAAATCTGGATTTCCCAGTGGGAAAATCAAACCTGGATGGTTTCCGTTGGTCACCTGATTAACTGCCATTTGGTGCCATACACCATGAATGAGGAAGTCGTGACTGGACTATGGTGCCGTTTTAAAGCATCTTTGGGTCAACAAAATATCTTCCCATTCGTTTCTAAAGAGCAAGATCGGAAGGACCCAATGTGTATCCTAGAATGAAATTACTGAAGCAGAATGCCCATATGCCTTATATGAAGCAACATGCCTGTATGCCTGGCCTGCAACTATAGTACTTCAGCCCAGAAAAGTCTCTTCATATTGCTTGAACTCAACGAAAATCGCAGTGAGATCTTGGAAATAAGCGGGATGTTAGTAGGTAAAAACAATGTCTGCAGATATAACTTCTATTCTGGTGCATGGCCAAGTCTGAACAGATTGCTTGACTGTGACACTAAAGTGTGTTTGCATAGCAACTCTTGGAGGGCTTTGGCCTGGTGTTGATGTGGACATGATGCATGTTGCGCAATATGCTTTCTTAGGCAGTATACTATGCTAAGCCTGAAATGACCAGATGCCTCTAAAAGCTCCTTCCAGTCAAGAAAAATACAATTCTGTGATTACTCACCTGTAGAATTGGTATTATATGTATACAGCACGTCCTGTTCCAGAAGATATTCCTTACACTTGGGTTCTACATCCAGTAGATGGCGCTGGACTGCAGAGACAGAAAAGTGGCTCCTCCCGGGCCCCATATACACCAGGGACCTCCCACAAATTCCCCAGTATTGAAAAGCAGTTAAAATGTAACCGGGAGAATTATAACCATTACAAAAACTGAACAATCACCATACAGAGGTAACTAAGAAAAATGATAACAAGGGTGGGGTGGAACGTGCTGTATACATATAATACCAATTCTACAGGTGAGTAATCACAGAATTGTATTATTCTAAGTATACAGCACGTCCTGTTCCAGAAGATATTCCTTACACTTGGGACATCCAATAGCAGTGTCCGTAAGGTAGGGTGGGATCCCCAAATGTAACAGCAGACAGTTTAAACCACTGCCGCCTGCAGAACCTTGCGGCCAAAAGCAGCATCAGCTGAGGCCCTAACATCAACCTTGTAAAACGTAGAAAAAGTATGAACAGAAGACCAAGTAGCGGCCTTGCAAACTTGTTCAACAGAAGCTTGGTGCTGAAAAGCCCAAGAGGCACCAATAGCATGAGTAGAATGAGCAGTTAGGCGGAAGGGAGGCTTCTTTCCCTTAGCAGAGTAGGCCTGTATCACAGCCCGACGTGTCCACTTGCTGATAGTGGAGCTGCTTAGCCGGAGCCAGACCTTTCTTAGGTCCAGACAAAAGCACAAAAAGAGCATCAGTCTTCCTGAAGGACTCAGTAGCCACCAAATAGAACTTCAGAGTTCTGACTACATCCAAAGAATGTAAAACCCTCTCCTTAGGGTTACTAGGATTAGGACACAGAGAAGGCAAAACAATGTCCTGATTGAGATGAAAGGCAGAAACAACCTTAGGCAGAAAATCTGGCTAAAAACGAAACACCACCTTGTCCTGGTGTCTCTCAAAATAAGGAGGCTTGATGGAAAGCGCCGCCAATTCAGAAGTGATAGCCACCAAATAGACCACCTTAAGCGTAAGAATGGACAAAGGGCTCAAAGGGAGACCCCTGCAGGGCAGATAAGACCAAGTTCAAGTCCCAGACTGGTAACATAGGCTTATGTGGGGGACGCACGTGAGTAACCCCCTGGAAAAATGTCTTGACCAGGGGATGCTGAGCAAAGGATCTTTGGATCTTTTTGAAAAAAATGGCCAAGGCAGAAACATGACCTTTCAGAGTACTGAGCTGAAGACCCAGATCCAAACCGTGTTGGAGAAACTCCAGAATCCTAGGAATAGAAAACACACGACAGTGCGAGTTAGACTCGCACCAGTAAATGTAAGTACGCCAAACCCTGTAGTAGATGGAAGAAGAGGACCTTTTCCTAGCCCTGATCATGGTATTTACAACCGAGGCAGGCAGCCCTTTTTCCATCAAGATGGAGGTTTCAACAGCCAGGCCGTCAAAGCCAGCCTTTGTAAATTGGGGTGGCGTAGGTGCCCCTGAGTGAGCAGATCTGGAACCCGGGGCAGGGCGTACTGATCTACTGCCAACTGCACTATGTCTGCGAACCACACTCTTCTTGGCCAACAGGGGGCCACCAGTATGGCTGGCACCCTTTCCTGAGCTATCTTGCGCAACACCCTGCCCAGCAGAGGAAACGGGGGAAACACCTCGTCCAAGACATTGCCAGGGCATCCATGGCCAAGGCCAGAGGATCCTGGGACAGAGAGACAAAGACTGGAAGCTTGTGATTGTGACGGGATGCAAACAGATCCACATCCAGGTGACCCCAGCGGTGGCACAGGGAGCGAAACACCCTGCTGCTGAGGGACCATTCTCCCAGACGAGAGGTCCCCCTGCTCAGAGAGTGTGCCTCCAGATTCTCCGCCCCCGGGATGTACACAGCTGAGATGCAGGGAACATTCTCCTCCGCCCAGGACAGTATCAGGGTCCCTCCCTGATGATTGATGTAGGCACCCGCCATCTGGTTGTCCGAGCGGACCTGAACAGCCCGACCCCGCAGGTGTGGGGTAAAGTGGGCGAGAACCAACCTGATCGCCCTCAATTCCAGAATGTTGATGGGGGCATGGGCCTCCTGAGGGCTCCACTGACCCTGGAATTTCAGGGACTTCCAAAAGCCCCCCCAACCTGTCAGACTGGCATCCGTGGTGACAGTCTCCCAGCAGGGAGCCAGAAAGGATCTGCCCCCCAGCAGGTTCCTTGAGTCCAGCCACCACGATAGAGACCGCCTGACCAGAGGGGACAGGACAAACACCTGATCCAAGGACACAGGGTCCCGATCCCATAGTGACAAGAGGTGAAGCTGAAGAGGCGTCATGTGAAACTGAGCATATGGAACTGCCTCGAAGCCGGCCACCATCAGGCCCACCAGCTGCATTCCCTGCCTGATGGATGGATGAGGATAAGACAGCAGGAGCTGAGCTTTTTCTTGAAGGATCTCCACCTTCTGCTGAGGAAGAACGATCTTGACCTTAGCTGAATCCAGAATCATGCCCAAAAAGACTTCTCTATGGAAGGAGACAGGGAAGATTTGGGGTGGTTGATCACCCAGCCGAATGACTTCAGTGTGGACACCACCCGCTGAGTGTCCAGCTCTGCCTGATGGAAGGACTGAGAAGCGATAAGCATGTCGTCCAAGTAGGGAAGAATGCGGATGCCCTGAGATCTCAGCAGAGCCATCACTCCTGCCAGCACCTTGGTGAATACACGGGGAGCCGAAGTGAGACCGAAGGGCAAGGCCACAAATTGGTAGTGCTGATCCTCCAGAGCGAACCTGAGGAATCTCTGATGACCTGGAAAGATAGGAACATGAAGGTAAGCATCCTTGATGTCTACAGAGGTCATGAAGTCCCCTGGGCGTAGGAAAGGCACAGTTGAGCGCAGTCTCCATGCGAAAGTGTCTGAATCTGACAAATTTGTTGAGGTGCTCCAAGTCCAGGATGGGTCTGATGGACCCATCTTTTTGGGAACAATGAAATAATAGCCTTTGCCCCTTTCCCTCAAGGGCACCCGGCAGATGACACCCAGTTCCAGAAGGCCTTGTACAGCCAGGGACAGACTCTGAGCTGACAGGGGGTTTCGAGCTAACCAAGATTTGATGAATCTTGGGGGCGGCCAGGCTGCAAACTATCTTGTAACCGGAGGACACTACCTCCTGAATCCACCGGTCTGAGACGTGAAGCCTCCAGACATGAGCCAAGAGCCGAAGCCGTCCCCCCACCCGGATCGGTCAGGGCGCCCCTTCATGCCTGAGGGGGCTTGGGGGAGGACTTAATCTTGGGACCCCAGGGGGGGCCAGGGCGGCCATGTCCTCTGCCCCTGACCCAAAAATCTCAGTGGGCTCCAGCAAAGGAAGCTCCCCGTCCAATGCTGGAGCCCCTGAAGGAAGGAGAAAAGTTACCTGAACCCCGAAAGGACCGGGGCTGCCTTCTACGCTGAGGTGACTTGCCTCCCTTAGCAAACAAGTCCAGACGTTCACCAAAGAGGCGCAGCCCCTTGAAGGGAAACCCAGTGAGAGCCTTTTTAGCAGCTTTGTCAGCTGCCCACTGGCGCAGCCAGACCCAGCGGCGTATTGCCACCAACAAGGCAGAAGCCCTGCCACACATTCTAATGGTATCATCCAAGGCACAGAGAACATATGCAACAAATTCCTCACAACACAGAAGAGCTCTATACTCTTTACTACCTGCATAATCAGGGGCCCCATCTAAGAGACCCCTGAGCAGGCTTTTAATAGCAACAGCCGTAATAGCAGAGGCACAGACTGGACGGAGCGCGGTCCCTACACAGGCAAAAGCATGGCAAGCCAGCTGATCTATGCGCCTGTCCTCCCCATCCCTCAGTGTAGTAGAGTCAGGGGAATGCATGACGGATGTGTTAAGACAACCCCAGAACTGGAGCATCCACCTCGGGAGGACATGACCACCATACCACCATAACCATTTCAGCAGGAAATGGATACCGCTTATCCCAACTCTTTGGCACCGCGGGGAGCCGTCTAGACCGTTCCCACTCCTTGAGCACCAGATTATTAAAATGAGCTTGTTCAGGAAACTCTAAGCGTGGTTTAACAGTGTGAAACAGCTCCCCCTGCTGTTGCGGAGCCACGGCAGGAGGAGAGATACAGAGTACTTAAAAAATGTGAGCCAAAAGCCTGTCAGTATCATCTGAAGCCCATGGGTCAGACCCAGAATCTGCACCATACACTCTAGGATGTTCCTCAGATGATTCTGAATCAGAAAATAATTCCCCCTCTTCCAGGGGGGTATAACCGGTAACATCAAAAAATTCCTCTGCCTCCATAGGAAAGAGGGAAACACCAGGTGATAAATGCCGCTTCTTAGCAGAAGCCTTACGCGGGCCAGAGCCAGCAATATGTCTCTCAATGCTGGCCACCCGAGCAGCCAAATCAGGTGGAGACTCCCCACTGGTATGCACCTCACTGGGAGTCAGATGTAAGCGTGGGGGGGTAGGCGAAGCCCGAGGGGGTGCAGGCCCAGCCACCGGTAGCCCAGACTGCAATGCAAGCATCTGCTGGGCGCAGGGTACACACACCCTGACATCATCACTTATAGGGGATACCCCACAAGCCACACACAGCCGGGCTTGTCCCGAAGGAACCCCAAGCACATTATCCTGAGAAGCCTCCATATCGTGATTATTGTGGCACAATAGGCCAATTGGGATTGACGCCAATAAGGCTACCCGGGATGCCCCAATAGCCCGCTAGAGAAGTGGAGATATAAAATACAATAGCCCTCCAATAAGGACACTAAATAGAGGGGATAGGACCGGGAGAAACCAAAAAAGTCTGACCCGCCTGCAAGACATAAGCAAAAAGATCCCGTAAGCAATGTGCAATACAGAGAAATGCAAAATAAATCAGCCCGCAGGGGCACTTACGGGCCGCGATAGGGAGACGCCAGACACACGCAGTAGAAAACTAAAATGGCGCCCGCATATACCTCGAGGGGCGGGCCGCGGAGACAGTGATGCAGAACGTGTCAGCCGAAAGGCCCCCCCCCCCCGAAGAGCGCGAAAATGCACCCACATGACAAAGCCAGCTAATACAAGCTTGCGGCGGCAAAAGAAACCAGTGCAACCAATTCAAAAACGGATCATCGCATAAAACATATAATATATATATATATATAGTCATGCACCCCCCCCCCCCCCCCCCCCCGAGATCTACCAGGGAGAGCGAAGGGGAAGCGAAGGCCAGCCTAAGGGAGCCAACTGCGGGGACAGGGGGCGAGGGGCACAAGACGCGGGAGGCATCCCATAAGGCTCACCATGGGCCTGTACCGCCTACCCTTTGGTGGGGGACTGCGGTTGGAGCAGCGCTCCTTAGCACCTAGCAGCGGTGCTGCCTCCCTTCACCTGAACCAGTGCAGCCTAAGCTGGGAGGCAGTAAAAGGAAACAGGTGGCAATAGTCCTACAGGGCCGCAGGCTAATAGCCCCGCTCACCTGCGAGTAGAGAGAGCCATCTTCTAGTCATCGCAGCCAGGACTGCAGAGAAGAACTGGGGAATTTGTGGGAGGTCCCTGGTATATATGGGGCCGGGAGGAGCCACTTTTCTGTCTCTGCAGTCCAGCGCCATGTACTGGATGTATAACCCAAGTATAGGGAATATCTTCTGGAACAGGACGTGCTGTATACTTAGAATATATCTAGTGTCTAAAGAGCTAGCTAGGAAGGACTCAAGACATACTGAGGCAGAATGCATACATGATCTGTAACTGTAGTGCTTTACCCTAGAAAGGTTGCCTTGGATCGGTTGAACCAAAAATGCATGTTGAAAAATTTGTTTATTGCTCGCAGTTGGATCTTAAAGATAATAAGGTTCTAAAGCAGCATGCCTATATGCCTCCTCAGATTGCTCAGATGTACGTCTCCTCAGATTGCTTGAACTCAACCAAAATCGCAGTTAGATCTTGTCTGCAACTATCCCGCATATCTCTTAATGATTTTTGGAAGGCTTTGGCCTGGTGTCTTTGTGGACATGATGCATCCGCTACGCTATGCTAAGCCTGAAATTACCAGATGCCTTTTAAAGCAGCATTCGAGTAAAAAAAAACACTTGCCCTGCCACCCTTTCCTGGCACTGAGGGCACAACGCCGGGGGATGCTGCTTTGTTTCTTTCTGTGCAGCTGTCGTCCAGCTGCCCCAGAGAGTGGTGCTGGACCGTGGCTAAGGTAAGGGTTTTTTTTTCTTTTGCAACCCCCCATTGTGTCTCTGCGCTAGGAAAGGGTGGCAGGACGGGGGGGGGGGGATTTGTTTATGACTGTACTTTCACTTTAAAGCGATCATATACTCCTAACCACATTCACAAGTGTCTGGCAATCACGTGACTGCCAGTTGCCAGTGACCAATCTGGATTTTCCAGTGGGCAAATCAAATCGGGATGTTTTCCATTAGTCACCTGATTAACTGTCATTTGGTGCCGTACACCATGGATGAGGAAGTGGACTATAGTGCCCCTTTAAAGCTCTTTTGTGTCAACAAAATATCTTCCCATTCTTTTCTAGCGAGCCAAATAGTAAGAACCCAATGTGTATCCTAGAATGAAATTACTGAAGCAGAATGCCCGTATGCCTGATCTGTAACTGGAGTGTTTTACCCTCGACCCAGATCCATTGACCTCAACCAAAATTGCACATTGAAAGATCTGTTTATGGCACACAGTTGGATCTTGAAGATATGTAGGATCCAAAGCAGCACAAATGTAGATCTGTAGCTGTAGTGCTTTACCCCAGAAAAGTCTCTTCAAATAGATTGAACTCTGCCAAAATCACAAGTTGAAAAATCTGTTTATTGCACACGTTTAGATCTACAGGATCTTGGAAGGTAAAAAGCCTTTAGATGTAAATGACTGTAGATGTTCCCCCTTTTCGGGTGTATGGGAACAGTGTCCGGCAATGCCACACTGTGAAGTACAAACAGGTCACCAGGCTATTCCATGGCCCGAAAGCATGTGTCCATAATGTAAGGATTTGGCCTGGTGTTGTTGTGGACATGATGCATGTCTAAATAGCTGGCTACTAAGAACTCAAAAAGTATTCTAGCATGGCATTAAAGTGGACCAAAACACAGGATTTTGACTATCAGGGTTTTGGTCCTTGCCCCCACTGTGTGAAACCCCCAGGTTGCCCGAACAAACTCACCTCTTCCCAGTCCTACGACGCATGCGCGGCCGCTCGTTTAATGAGCGTGCTTGAATCCGCTCGAGCCCCTTCATCCAGGAGCTCGTCTAATACAAGCGGATCCGAGCATGCTGGCGAACATATCCCCCGCTCCCCTTTAACAGGGAGCGTGCCCGGGCCGGCCATTCGCAAATGCCTGGCATGAGCACGAGCCCTGCAGGTGGGATAGTGGAGTTGTGGCCGCTGCTCGTGTAAGCGCTGTTCATGGTCAGTTCATGAGCGACCTGGGGGTTTCACACAGCGGGGCATCCCGATTCTGATTGCCGAGGGAAATCAATCGGCCCAGGAATCTTATAGATTCCTGGCCCGATCTCCGTGGGTTTTGGTCTACTTTTTCTGCACCCACACCACACTTCCAGCTGAAACCAGCGTTTACCTCATGTCTTTTGTTTCAGTGCTGGTCTTTAGCTTGTTGACGCTGCTGCAAAGAAGCTGGAGGCATTGATTTTCTGTTGAAGCTGCACCTTGCTCCTCTCGTCCCCCAATCAGGTTGCTGCAGAGGGCAGGAATAGCATTCCCCTATTGGCATAAGCTTGCCCCCTCCTAGACCGGCCCGCCACTTCCTGCGCTGGCAATACATTCTGAATGAATCGTGTGCTAGGCATTTCCCTCTGAGCATGCCCAACGCTGGGCGCGCATGTGCAATGGAACTGGTGTATCAATAAGTGTAAATAACATTAAATCACAGAGCATGTGTAAATAGCAAAGTTAAAGTGAGCTAAACATTTATAGCCATAAAAGACCTTGTATTCTGGTCTTATGACAAGAAATTGTGATTATTTAAGTCCAGATTTGGCTTCCAAGTGGCTGATATTTTCAAGCATAGACCGATATTTTTATCTTGTTATCCCGAAGTGCATGCACTAATTGCCGTGTTTAGGGGTACTCAGCTTTAGGGAAGACATCCACCTTTTGCCGACCACCTGTGCTGTTTACTCTTACCAAATGGCAATATATTAATGCGCCTCAGATTGAGCCTTTCTCGACCTCTTAGACGCGCTGCCTCGGGATGCAGGATCCTTTCTGCTCAATGTAGTTCACAGTAGGTTTTTAGTATATCCCAATATGGGTATCACATGAAATAAAACCAATATAAAAATATCTAGCGTGATATTGTTTTAATATTAATCCTCATTGAAGGTAAAAAAAGTGCACTCACGTTTAAAAACTATTTTGACGGCTTTGGATATATCAGGCGTGACTCTCACCCTACTTTGTCTGCACCTCAGCCGATGATGCCTTGGAAGGGGGGGGGGGGGGGCGCCTGCTGCTGGTGGAAATATCCTCACGCTGTGTAGCCGATGATCCGCCCTGCCGCCGTCAATGCGTTTCGCTGCGGAACGCAAGTTTCTCAATAAGTATACTGGGTGATTTCACTGTGTGGGGCATTCTGTATTGGGCTGCCCCCAGAAACAGAAACATAGAAACATAGAAGGTTGACGGCAGAAGGAGACCATACGGTCCATCTAGTCGGCCCATATGTGTATACTGTATGTTCTCTTTATCTTAGGATAGATGTGTGCTTATCCCAGGCATGTTTACATTCAGTGACTGTTGATTTTTCAACTACCTCTGCTGGAAGTTTGTTCCAAGCATCTACTACTCTTTCTGTAAAATAATATTTTCTAACATTGCTCCTGATCTTCCCCCCGACTAGCTTCAGGTTGGGCCCCCTTGTTCTATCGTTAAGTTTCTTCTTAAAAACACTTCCATCCTGAACCTTATTCAATCCTTTCACATATTTAAAGGTCTCAATCATGTCCCCCCTCTCCCTTCTTTCCTCCAGACTGTACAAATTAAGTTCTTTAAGCCTCTCCTGATAAGTTTTAAGTTTAAGTCCTTCCACCATTTTCGTTGCCCGCCTTTGGACACGTTCTATTTGAATAATGTCTTTTTGCAGGTGAGGTCTCCAGAACTGCACACAGTATTCTAGCTGTGGCCTCACCAGGGCTCTATACAGCGGCATCACAACCTCCCTCTTCCTACTGGTGATGCCTCGAGCTATGCAGCCGAGCATCCTGCTTGCTTTTCCCACTGCCTGGCTACACTGTCCACTCATCTTGCAGCTATCAGTAATCAGTATCCCTAAATCTCTCTCCTCCGAGGTCCTGGCTAACACAGTGCTGCCCATACGGTGCTCAGAGCAGGGATTCCTTCTACCCAAGTGCATGATTTTACATTTAGAGACATTAAACTCTAGTTTCCACAGTTTTGACCATCTATCCAGTAAAGCTAAATCATTTTCCATGTTGCAGACACCTCCAGGAATATCCACCCATAAAACAGGGTTTTACAGTGTGGGGCATCCCATATTGGAATGCCCGAGAGACAGGCAATCTAAAAGGGCCGTGACACAAGACTATAAACTAGGTGCCCCTGGGCATCCTGATCCAGGATGCCCCACTGTGTGAACATCACACGCAAACCCCTTACCTTTGCCAGGTCCCTCCCCATGGGAGGGAGACCGGGAAACAACGTTTTAAAACCAGGAAACAACGGCTTTATGGTGTGCATTATTATTCGCGGCATAAAGCGCTGATTGGACAAGCACCCGTGCATGTGCAGTGGGAACGATGAAAAGGCAAGTGAAGTGGATGCTTTGGGGGGTGTCACACAGCGCGTCAACCCCTGCCACCAAGATAGTGAAAATCCTGGTGATAGGTCCACTTTAAACCAGACCTTCAGCATTATTTCATGAAAAGCCCAAATCCCTAAAAAACGATTCCCCAGCATCTAAAATTAATATATTTTAAGTTTTTAGTCAGTTACTTATTATTCTTTCGCCCACCGGGCTGCAAACCTGTTCAGGACTCTAGGTTACTGGCGCCGCCATCTTGACTCAGAAGCATCACATACTGAGTAGAGGAGAGCGGGATAAAGTGCAGGGGGCAGGGTTATAGCTGTGCTTTGCAGAGACAGACCAGAGCTGGGTGTCAGGAAAAGGACAGCAATCCCAGAATGCAGAGCGGCACAGTCAGAAGGCACTTCCTGTTTGCAGGCTGCCTGATGTCCCATGAGCCGCCATCTTGGATGTTTAAAGGCTCATAACATGCAGTAGATGCAGGTAGGATGATTTTTAATGTGAGCAATCTGTATGTACAGGGTGTGGGAAACATATGATAGACTCTTATTCAGGGTGAAGGTCCGGATTAATGTGGGCAATCTGTATGTACAGGGTGTGGGAAACATATAATCCGGATTAATGTGGGCAATCTGTATGTACAGGGTGGGGGGAAACATATAAGATAGGCTCTTATTCAGGGTGAAGGTCCGGATTAATGTGGGCAATCTGTATGTACAGGGTGTGGGAAACATATAAGATAGGCTCTTATTCAGGGTGAAGGTCCGGATTAATGTGGGCAATCTGTATGTACAGGGTGTGGGAAACATATAAGATAGACTCTTATTCAGGGTGAAGGTCCTCTTTAACCTCCCTCTTACTTCAACATTTCCTCTCTACATTCTTACCGGGCGGCTAACCCTTTTGGGGCGAAACGCTTTTCGTCATTTTCAAAGTATTTGTTCCAAGTTCAAAAGGTGCATCGGAAGCGCGGGCAAACCACCAGCAATGGGGGGGTCAGCGGCTCGCTAGGCTGTGCAGCAGGATGAGCGCCAACCAGCTTCCAGCCAAAACCCCCGGTGAAGACAATCACCATCACTGTCAACTAACTAATTCTGACTATATAAAAGCCGTAATGAAATTCACGGCAGGATTAGCCTTCCCATCCAATGGGGCAGCTCCGCGCTGACATCTCGCTCTTATTGCCCGAATGTAACACACCATCTAATTTACGTCGTGTAGCGAGTGGGAATGAAATGTTCATAAAGAATTGCAGCATCTTGTCACCTTAACTGCGGCCCCGGGCTCTAGCGCATCTGTCAGAGAGAGCGGCGTTCAGAGATGGCTGGCTGCTGCTTAACTCGCGCCGGCCTCCCTTATATACAGCGTGATGGATCTCTCTATTGTTACCAGCATAGGAAAATAATCAGCTCAACGGCGATGGAATAGTTTTAGCACTCGTTTTAAAGGGACATTCCATCTTAAAGGGTTAAAGTGCACCAAAACCCAGGATTTTGACTATCCTGGGTTTAAGTCCTTGTCCCTGGGGTGCCCCGCTGTGTGAAACCCCCCCCCCCCCAGACGCCAATGCAGACTCACCTCTTCTCGGTCCTACAGCGCATGCACGGACGCTCGTCCAATCGATGTGCTCGGAGACGCCGCCGTCACGTCGTCGGGGAGGCCGATTCATTAATAGCGCCAGGTAGCGACAGATGAGCGACAGTAGCGGTATTTTCACAGTGCACGCTAGTATTCGCTGTGCTTGCCCATTGTTCGGCTGTTGACAGCGACTCAGTCGGTGTGCAGTAATGTTGAATACGGTGTTAGGAGTCGCTGTTTGACAGGTTCCGCGCTGTATGGGAGCGCATGACAGCGAATGGCCATAGCGAACGGCTCCCAGCATATTCATTAACAAATCACGCTCAAAAAATTCTCGCGCTGTAAAATGCATGTTTAAACCCCAGAGCGCTGGCGGGCGATGGGTTAAAAGTAGTTTTTTAACCCCCAAACCACCATATTTTTTGAAAAAAAAAAAAAAAAGTTTTTCAAAACATTTTGTAATATGAATACATTAATATCAGACCTGTAATATCAATTCTGCACAATTTTTTTTTTTATTTTTTACCTTAAAAAACATTGCAGAAGTGGTCACAGAATTTTTGACATTTAAAAAAAAAATAATAGCAATTAATTAAGAATATTTAAAGAATGCTCCATTGAAATGCATTGGAGAGCGCCAGGTAGCGAGAGGTCATACCTGTCGCTGTTCAAGGTCGCTCGCTGGCGCTGTGGGGTGAGCCTGGAATAATGATGAATGATTCGCTATCTGGTGCTCTGTCAGTCGCTAAGCAGGATCGGCTTGATAAATGTGTGATTGCGGAGGGGAGGCGGCGTTCTCGTGGCGGTGACCGTCATTACCGTTCGCTCACCATTCGCTACCTGGCGCTATCCCTTGTTAAATAAGGGCCTAAGCCTTTGTCTAAGGCCAGTGAGCATGCTGGCGGCTGCATTCCCCACGTCCCTCTAACAGGAAGCATGCACGTGCTGGCCATTCACAAATGCCTGGTGCAGGCACACGCCCAGCTAGTGGGATAGTGGGGATGCGGCTGCAGCTTGCGTTGGACCAGGAAACAAGGTAAGTGTATGGGGCAACCTGGGGGGTTTCACACAGTGGGGCATCCTAATTTTGGATGCCCCAGGGGGAGGGAATCTCGTAGATTCCCGTGCCGATCGGCGTGGGTTTTGGTCCACTTTAAAGGGTTAAATTAGCCTTCTTTTCCAGCTTGCAGCATGCAAAAAAAAACTATTAAATATGGGAAAAAAGTATTTCAGTTAAAATTCTGTCTAACGACAAGGGGGCACTCTCTCCATCTGAAAAAAAAGATTCGATTCGATTGACATTTGTGAATGGCCGTCGCGGGCACGCTCCCTGTTAGAGGGTAGCAGGGATGAGGCTGTCAGCAAGCAAGCTGCTGGCCTTAGATGAAGCTTAGATCATAGGCTCTATTCAGAGAGACAAAAAAATACTTTCGTTTTAGTGCCGTTTTAGTGCTGTTTTTTTTTTTAAATGTTTCCGTTCTCGTATGAGTGTGCGAGCGATTCTATGCATGCATTGCAATCCTTCTGTAAAGTTTCCGTCTGTTCGTACGGCAGATTACGAGTACGAGGATGTCATTTTCCAGCATGACTTTTCCGTTTCATTTCACAAGTTACAACGTAGGCTTTCGTTTTTGCCCTTTTCCCATCGTATCCTCCAACGAATCCTTTACGTTTCCCATTACATTCTGTTTCCCTTTTTCAATAAATATTCGTCCAGACGGAAATCCTTACGATCTCACTTCTACTACAATGTTTAGCTAAATCACTTAGCACTATCCTCCATCTTCCCTTTTGGACCCTTAAAGCTCACCCAAACCACTTCGCGGTTAGGTTCTTCTTCCATTTTAGCCCCCTAAAACTTACCCAAATCACTTCTCGGTCATGTGAATATTCATCTTTAAATATTTCTGGGCCCATTAGTTTTGTGTTAATGTATTTTGTAAATGAAATGACACTGAAACATTTTTTTTTATTCCATCATAAAATATCAAATCTTAAAAAAATTAGAAAATTTCAAATTTTTACAACTATAAAAAACAAAATACATAGCAATGGCAGGCCACAGAACATTATTCTTCATCTGTGGTCCCCAACGAGTCACGCAGCTCCTGCATCCCGCCCACCAACTGAAGGACCCTGACACTCAGTTGTGCCACTCTGGCACGTGTGGTCCATGTTGAAAAACGTAAATTAAAATATTGGTATAACCTTGTTGGGGTCATACTGCAGTGCCCCCCCCCCCCCTGTATGGTCCAAACACCTAAATCTGGACTTCAAAAGCCAGAGGGCCCTCGCCACCACGGCCCGGGTTTTGCATAGTGCCCGATTAGAGAACCCCTGGCCCGCATTCTGCAGGCAAAGAATGGGCATCAGGAGCAAGGGCAGGAGTGGATATCCAGAATCCCCTGAAAGAATTAAAAAATGCTAACATAAAATACACATTCTAAGCTACAATATTGATTAACATGTCATCAAGGGCTAAAAACAGCCATAGGTTAAGACATAAGTCATCAACTATATTCATTGCCATACAGTGAAAATGAATTGATGGAATGTGAGCAAACTTACCCAGGAGCCATCCACCAGATAATTCTCCTGACTCAAACTGACGAAATAAGCCGGAGCTCTGCAATATATAAGCATCATGGGACGACCCTGGATGCCCTGCAAAAACACTGAGGAATCGCATTGCTGGACCAAACACTGCTTGTATGTTGTGTGAGTGGCACATCTTGCGGTTCCTGCAGCCAAATATAAAATAATTACACAAAGCAAAGGTAACCAACTAAAACAATAACTCCTACAACAAATTAAGATTCAAGTTCAACAATCCAAATATAATTCACAAAGGACATAAGTGTAAAAAAATATAGCAATTATATGGATGTGTGGGAAAATAAATGTTTACATGCTAAGGACTAATTAAGGTCAGCATTAAAATGCATCTATAAGGCATACATGAAATGTATTGATTTAGGTATGCATTGCTATTATTATTGCTACAATTTATGGCCTCGGCCATGCTGATACATGCAATGCCTTGGTGCTAAAGGCGCGCAGACTCCTCCACATAGCCGCAAAACATGTTCAACAATAGCAATCCGAGCCCTCAAAAGTCCCGTAAATGGATCGGAAATGAAATGGATTTATAGGGTGGTGGTCCGTCGGAAATCAGCTCTCTGAATCAGACGCAAGCCCATCCCAACAATGGAAGTTATCTGAACGAACGAAAAATATCAGATTTTGTTTGGAAAATGATCCGAACCAATGGAAATGTTCCGATTTGCTTCCGTTCATCGAAAGCGCATTCCCGAACGTTCGTACGAATGAAAAATGAACGAAAAAAAAGCAAAAAAATGACACCCACTAAAACTTTCACAGACAGCTACAGAAGTGCAGACGAATGTGTATCTGAATCGAGCCTCATGTGATGCCAGTGGCTCCAAGTGCGCTGATTGGACGAGCGGCCACGCATGCGCCATAGGACCGGGAAGAGGTGAGTTCTCTTTGGTGATCTGGTTTCACGCAGCGGGGCACCCCCAATCGGGGTTCCCCAGGGAAAGTACCAAAACCCAGGATAGTCCTTCATTCATCAGCACTTTGCATTTCCTGAACTGCGGACTCATCGTACAAACTCCCCTCAATAAATTATGCGCTGGGTTGGAAAGGAGTTAGAACTACAATAAGTAAGGTTTAGAACCCTCTCAGTGGAGCAGACCCAGAGAGAGACATTAGTTAGTTAGGATTTATTTAGGTATCAACCAAATATGGGATAATATGGGAAAAAAAACTATTAAATGTGAGGAAAAACTATTTCAGTTAAAATTCTGTCTAAAGACAAGGGGGCACTTCCTCCATCTGGAAAAAAAATATTCGATCTCTGGAGGCGGAGGTCATTTTTACAATAAGAATTATAAATCTGTGGAATAGCCTCCCACAGAAGCCTGTTACAGAATCAACAGCTGATAGCTTCAAAAAAGGATTAGATGTTTTTTTTTTTTTTTTTTTAAGGAAATAACATTTACTATTAGTTACCAAAACAGCCCGGCTTTACTGAGGGCCGATAATATCAGACTAATCATATTGATTTCTTTCACAATGTCACTAAAGTGTTAGATGAAGGTGGTGCTGTGGATATCGCCTATCTGGATTTTAGCCTTTGACACTGCTCCACATAAGGAGCTCATAGATAAGTTATTGAAGGTAGGACTCAATCCCTGGATAGTTTAGTGGATTTCCAGTTGGCTGAAGGATCGGTATCAGAGAGTTGTTGTAAATGGTGTGCAATCTGAACAAAGGCGAGTTGCAAGTGGTGTGCCGCAGGGCTCTGTCCTGGGCCCCATTCTTCTTAATATATTTGTAAGTGACATAGGAGAAGGCTTGGTAGGAAAAGTTTGCCTGTTTGCTGATGGTCCACTTTAAACAACAGGTCTGATTCTCACTTTTCAGTTATTTTCTCGGGATGCCCCACTGTGTGTATGCCTCTAGGTCACTCACCTTCCTGTCACTCCCATGATGTAGACTCAGGCAAGAATGAACGCACTGATAGGCTGAGCCGTTCAACCAATCGGCGCACTTGCTTTTACTCGACTCCCTTCGGCTCCGCTGACGACTAAGCCATCTGTACGGCTAAGGAGCTGAGCGGCACCGAAGAAAGCTAAGTGCATCGCTGGCCGCATCCCCTGCTCACCTCCTAGCCGGCGCATGTCTGCGACGCCCATTCAGAAAGTCCGTGAGCATGTGCAGGCACAGATAAAGTGAGCTGGGATGTGGCGGGGGCTCCGGGACAAGGTGACTGAAATGGAGCTTCTGGGGGGTTTTACACAGCGGGACATCCCAATTCAGTATGCCCTAAGGAGTGGAACTCGGGTGGCCCTGGAGTCTTTTAGATGTTGTCCTTTAAGGTGAGCTCTGCATCAAGTCTAGGTTATTAGGTCTGAGGGGAAATCCTTGTTAATACTAAAGATTTAGAACTACAATTAGTAAGGATTAGATCTCTCTCAGTGTAGTAGACCCTGACAGAGACATAAGTTAGCTGGATTTAATTAGGAATCACCATACATTGCAACCGGGATTCAAAAATGTTGAGTTTCTGTCGTAGCGATGGCAGTAGTGTGATCACCAGGGCCGGATTAAGTGTGGTGGAGGCCCCAGATACAGTATTTTTTTTCCTTTTAAAATAATAGTCCATTTAACTGATTGTTGTCTGGCCCCCCACCTACTTACTAGAACATCAGATCAAGTCCCTTGTGGGTGCGTGCTGCTCCTGCTTTGCCATTTGCCATTCTGCATGGGGGGGGGGGGGGGGGGTAGTGTAGTCACCCAGCTGGTCCAGCAGAAAACTTGAGCAGAAGGCTTATGTACAGTGAGCGGCCATCGATTCACTACTCTGCACCCAACCACACTGTAGCATTTCTGATGGCGGCTTTGCTGCTCTAGACTTTCAGTCCTGCTTTGTGGTGGCTTTGGCTGCCCAAACGCGGGGGGGGGGGGCACTGCCGTTGATAGCTTTGTTGCTGGCCCTGCAGCCTGTCAAACCAAAGACTGAAAAGCCTCCTGGACTAGACCATAACCCAAAGGTTGGTGGAGGCCCCCTTTGCATGGCAAGTGGTGGAGGCCCCGGGGCTAGAGCCCCTTGCGCCCCTCTCATAATTCGGCCCTGGTGATCACCCCATAGGAAATACCAGCCCCCTATAGACTAGCATAGAAAAGTGCCAGAAAAAGGTAATTTTTGGTTTTAAAGGGAAAAGTCTGATAAACAGAGTGGATGCAGTAATGGTGACATCAGATCACATGGGACATGTGGCTTGGTCAATGTGCAGCATGTGATTGGATGTGAGTATGAGATGACCTGCAGGACCAGTGTTGGGCAAAACCGAACTGCAAAGTTCGGGTTCGTACCGAGCCTTGTAAGTTCGGGTTCCCAAACACGGACACAGCCAGAAGTTCGTGTTCGAGTTTGGCATTCAGCCTGATCCCAAAAAAGCTGGTTGATGGACTGGAATGTATTAAACCCTTTGTGGGGAATCTGCTGGCTGCTGTGGCCCTCTGCATTTACCTGGGCAGGAGGCAGGCTAATTTTTGGCCTGGGATAGCCCTTGCCATGCCCCTCAACATTTTCATTCTGTAATACGTGGAGGTTGATTTAAGACTAGCGCCACGTATTGCCATTTGGGCGTCTATGTACCGTCCGCAAGAGAAAGCTACAAGGGGGTGTCTGGCGCTATAGTGTAGCTTGTATAGTGGTGTTGGACAAGTGACACTGTAGTATCCTGTTCAGCATTGATAAATATGATGTGTGGTGGGCGCTGTAGGAGCCCAGAGCAATGCCACATATAACAATAGGACAAACGATAGGTAATGGCAGTTAAGTGCGTCCGACGCTCGGCGCTGAAACACATATTCAAGAAAAAAATTACAAAGCCAGCGTCTGTTCTCTAAAACTGGGCGCTAGAGCGCCGGACGCTAAAAAAGTCTGTTTTTGAACACATATCCACCAGCACCAGAGTGAAAACACATGGAATTACATTGTTTCTACACTGTTTCACTGCAATGGCCGACCTGCACATACAATTCTGACAAAATTAAAAAGAAATATGACAATATAAGACTGGTTGGTGGCCAAGTGACCCAAAACAATCATCATATGATAAAATAGTGGGAAAAAGTGAATCCAAACTATTTATACACAAACAAATGAAATACTATTGAATTTAATGGGAGAACGCAACTGAGCGACAGGTGCTACATGGTCCTGCTGAACATACAGCGCCGGCGCTATACGCTGAGCTGCCGCTAGTGATACATGTGGCGCAACATGGCGCTGTTAGAGGCGCTCACCAGATTGACTTTAATATATATGGTTTTCACATACTGTGCCGTGGTACGTGGTACTATGTGACGTTAGCGCTTCTTAAATAAGGGTCTAAGGGGGTTATTTAGATAATGCTAACGCCAGGTAGTGCCACGTAGCGTCAGGTGAACGCCGGACTCAGTATGTGAAGACCATATGTATGGTGGCCCAGTATAAAGCGCCGGCGCTCTAGGTTCAGCAGCGCCATGTAGCACCTGTCGCTCAGTATCGCTCTTCCATATATTTCAATGGTGTTTTATTTGGTTTTGTATAAATAGCGTTTTCCTAAAGTAATGTTCCAAATTTTTGGTTCAAATCATTGAGTGGCCTCTCCTGCCCGGCAACCAAACACTTTTATTGTGATTTTTTTTTGTTTTTTTTTATGCAGAATTGTATGTGCAGGTCGTGTTAAAACAATGTCATTCCATGTGTTTTCGCTCTGGTGCTGGTGTTTATGTGTTTAGAAACAGACTTTTATCACACAACGTCTGGCTTTCGAGCTAGAGCGCCCAGTTTTAGAACGCTGACACTGGTTGTGTGTAGTTTTTTCTTAAATATGGGCTTCAGCGCCGAGTGCCGACGCACTAAACTGCCGCTACTTATCGCTCGCTGCAGCCGTCCTGTTGTTAAATGTAGCGTCGTCTTGGACACTTTGACTTGGGGACACCACCGTTCTACATTGGCTCTGCAGTGAATCAGGGAACGCTTCTACAGCGCCACCAGATGTCACATTCATCAATGCTGGACAGGATAGTAGTACAGCGCCACTTGTCCGCCCGCTAAGCTAGGTCACAGCACCAGACACCCGCTTGCAGCGATCACTAAGCGGCGCTACATAGATGCTCGCATGGCAATCTGTGGCGCTAGTCTTAAATTAGCCTCTAAATGTATGAAAAGCTTTGTGGGCAATCTGCTGTCTGCTGTGCATTCCAATATTCCAAGAGCTGAGCATTCCATGAGCCCAGGCTCTGCATTTACCCGGGCAGGAGACGCACTAATTCTTGGACCAGGGGAGCTCTGCCAGGGCCCATTTGTGGACAATGTGATGGCTGCTGTGGCCCTCCACTGGGGGGTAAGTGGCTAAAATTTGTGGATCAGGTGTACCCTGTAAGGCAGTGGTCCCCAACCTTTTTTTCACTGTGGACCGGTTCAGGATTTGGTCATTTTACCACAGCCTGGTGGGGCACTGGGGAAGGGGGGGGGGGCTGACTGGGGGCGGGGCTGGGGGTGTGGCATTGATTGCTAATATTGTTTTGATTCAATCATTTTATTTTTTTTAATGTTAACGTATTTAAACATGCCTTCGAAATAAAATACAGTTACAGAAAAAAATATACAGGCCGTGCGCGGTGCTATCATCTCATTGCGCGCGGCCTGTATAGAAGCACTGAGTGCAGGTGGGTGCAGGGATGATGTAAGGGGCGGAGGTTTGGAGCGCAGGGCGCGATAGCCTCAGGGCCCGGTACCATTTGAGCCACGGACCGGTAGCGGTCCGCGGCCCGGGGGTTGGCGACCACTGCTGTAAGGGACCTCTGCTTTTGTAATCTGAGTGTTGTTTCTGGATAATTGACGTAATAGGAAAACTCATTAAAAAAAAATGCCCGAACATCTTCCTGCCTTTGGCAATAGCATAGACCAGGATACACTGCATCATTTTCCCCTTATAGATTATAATGGTATATGGGGTATAATGGTAAAGCATTCCTCCCAAGTGTCACTGATTTGGAGGGGCTGTCCCTCTTTTGAGTCCATGTCTCTCCATCCCTTGTTGTGCTCATTTGTCCCTCTTTAAGATGTAACATGCAGATCTGCATCAATAAATTATTAATTTGTCTATATAAAATGTTTATATTGTTGTAACGTATGTCCTACCTATTCGGGGTTTGGCCTAATTTAACAAATGTCCCTCTTTCCCATCCTGAAAAGATGGTAGGTATGGTAGAGGGTGTACTCAAGTGCCACATATATCATCCAAATAGCAATGGGTTCGACTCATCAGAAGAGGTGACCATGGTTGAGGACAAGAGAAGGTCAGAGGCAGAGCGGAGGTTGTGTCATCTATTTGGGACGCTCTCCGCTCTCAGTGGGAGGAATACAAACAGTTTCCCTCCAACAAAATTGATTAGTAACTTATGGAAGGTCTTAAAATGATGAATATAATTAATGGTTACAATTGCACACTGTAAAATAAGATTTTCATTTTCACTGGAGGTCAGATTTAAAGTGAACCAAAACCCAGGATTTTGACTATCCTGGGCTTTGGTCTTTGCCCCTGGGGCACCCCGATCTGGAGTGCCTCGCTGTGTGAAACCCCTCAGATTGTCTAAACAAACTCATCTCTTCCCGGTCCTACGACGCATGCTAGGCCGCTCGTCCAATCAGCACGCTCGGATCCGCTCAAGTCACTTTGTCTAATAGCTCGTCTAAGGCGAGCGGATCCAAGCGCACTGGTGGCCACATCCCCCGCTACCCTCTAACAGGGAGCGCGCCCGTGCCGGTCATTCACGAATGCCTGGTGCGGGCACACGCCCTGCTAAAGGGATAGCGGGGATGTGGCTGCTGCTCACGCATCTGCCGTTGGACCGGGAAAGAGGGTGAGTTTCCGGGCGACCTGGGGGGGTTTCACAAAGCAGGCCATCCTGATTCTGGATGCATCAGGGGGAGGGAATCTAGCGGCCCTGGAATCTAATAGATTTCAGGGCTGTTGGGGCGTTGGTTTTGATCCTTTGATCCCTCCCCCCTCCCAATTTTGGATGCCCCACGGTGTGAAAGCCCCCAGGTCGCCACGCCGCATCCCTGCTATCCCTCTAGCTGAGCGCCTGCCCTCGTCAGGCATTTGTGAATGGTTGGCACGGGCACGCTCCCTGTTAGAGGGAAGTGGGGGGTGCGGCCAACAGTGGGCTCGGAGCAACTGGCCTTAGACAAAGGCTTAGACGAGCGCTTTAATTGGACAAGCGAAACAGATATACTAGAGGGGCTCTGAAGGAAATGAATTAAAAATGATGCATTAATTGATTCACAAGACTGCACCCACCTGGTGCACACATGAAAAAAATGACAGGTGCAATACCAACAATGACCACAATACAATCAAAAACATCAAAACATACAAAAACATATAGAGACTGGAGGGGCAGGGAGGTAGGAAAATGCTGCTGGGAATAAATGTCAACTCAAGTGCTATGGCCTTGATTCACAAAGGGTTGAAAAAAAATTCAATTCATGAGAAAAAAGCCTGAGAATGTCACTGTTACTGAATCACCAGATAGGAAGACAATGAAAGTCAATGGCACTTTTTTACTCTTGAAAAAGGTATTGAGCTTTTTACCCCTTTTTACCTGTAGTAAAAGGTGCCATTGGCTTCCATTGTCTTCCTATCTGGTGATTCACGGGGAGGCTGATTCATCACTATCGCCAGGTAGCGACAGATGAGCGTCTGTAGCAGGCATTTTCAGAGCGCCCGCTAGTAGTCGCAGTGCATAGCCGTGAGTCGCTACTTTATAGCGACTCAGTCGCTGTTCAGTAATGTTGAATGCTTTGTGAGGAGTCGCTATTTGACCAGTACAGCGCTGTATGGGAGCGCATGTTAGCGACTGCTCATAGCGACCGACTCACACCATATTCAGCAAAAAAACTGCCTCACAAATCTCTGGCGCTGAAAAATGCTTGTTTGAAGCCCAGAGCGCAGGAGGTGGTGTGTTTAAAGTCTGTTTTCAAGCATCTATCAACTAGTAACAAAGCGAAAACATATGGAATTACATTGTAACAACATAGTAACATGAACACTTTAATGGCAGACCTGTAATGTCATTTCTGAGGAAATATTTAAAAAATTAAAAAATTATGAAAAAACTGCTTTCTCAATGCCAGAAGAGGTCACAGAATTACTTGTGATTTTTTTGTAAAAAAAAAAAAACATTTAAAGAGAAGAAAAGTATCGTCCATTGAAATGTATGGGAGAGCGCCAGGTAGCGAGAGGTCATACCTAGTGCTGTGCAAGGCTGAACGCCGACGCTGTTCGCTGAGGCTGTGAAAATGATGAATCAGATGCTACATGGCACTATCCCAGTCACTAAACAGATTCTGCTTGATAAATGTGTAATTGCGTGCCGTGTCCGGCGTTCACCAGTCGCTACCTGACGCTAATTCTTCTTAAATAAGGGCCTAACAGTGAAATTCTCAGGCTTTTTTCTCATGAATTGAATTTTTTACTACCATGAGAGGTTTTTTCAACTTTTTGTGAATCAAGGCCTATGTGTGCAAAAATATGCACTAAAATGCAATGGCTAAAAATTAACCTATGCTGGGTGAGACCAGTAAAATGAGACTGAAAATTAGATATGCCAGTGAGTTATCATGAACTGCAGACTGCTAAAGAACGTTGATAGAAATCAAGGTGCAATGTGCATGTGTATACATTGCAGCATGTAGCCTCAAGTGAGGTGTGCAGAGAATAGATCAAAAGGCAACAGAGCCAAGTGCCAATATAGCAATAAGAATCTCAATTAAAGAAAATATGTGCAAAGGTGCAAGAATAAAGTGCTAGTGCCAGTGCAAAGGTGAACATGTAGCCCGGCAAAAAACTAAGAGGCCGATTCATTAATAGCGGCAGGTAGCGACAGTTGAGCGACTGTAGCGGCATTTTCAGAGCGCCCGCTTGTAGTTGCTGTGCTTGGCCGTTGTTCGGTAGTTGATAGCGACTCAGTCGGTTTGCCGTAATGTTGAATATTGGGTGAGGAGTCGCTATTTGACAGGTTCCGCGCTGTATGGGAGCGCATGATAGCGACTGGCCCTAGCGACCGGCTCCCACCATATTCATAAAAAAATCACGCTCAAAAAATTCTCGCGCTGTAAAATGCATGTTTAAACCCCAGAGCGCTGGCGGCGATGGGTTAAAAGTAGTTTTTTAACCCCCAAACAACCATATTTTTGGAAACAAAAGTTTTTAAAATAATTTTGTAATATGAATACATTAATATCAGACCTGTAATATGAATTCTGTACATTTTTTTTTTTTTTTAACTTAAAAAAATTATTTAAAATGGCAGAAGTGGTCACAGAATTTTTCACATTAAAAAAAAAAATAAAAAAATAATTAATAACAATTAATTATGAATATTTAAAGATTGTTCCATTGAAATGCATTGGAGAGCGCCAGGTAGCGAGAGGTCATACCTGTCGCTGTTCAAGGTCGGACGCTGGCGCTGTGGGCTGAGGCTGGAATAATGATGAATGAGCGGCTATCTGGCGCTATCTCAGTCGCTAAGCAGGATTGGCTTGATAAATGTGTGATTGTGGTGGGGAGCCGGCGTTCTCGTGGCGGTGCCCGTCATTACCGGCCGCTCACCAGTCGTTTTCAGCCTGGGCAAAAGATGCAAAAGTGCAAAAGATAGCAGCGTAGGCAGTCAATCTGACACACTGGCATATACCAAGTGACAATCGTATTAGTAAAATTTAAGAAAGGCAATACATCACCGAATAATTAACAGGCTGATTCATCACTAACGCCAGGTAGCGACAGAAGAGCGACAGAAGAGGCATTTTCAGAGCGTCCGCTAGTAGTCGGCCGTGAGTCGCTAGTTTATAGCGACTCAGTCGCTGTTCAGTAATGTTGAATACATTGTGAGGAGTCGCTATTTGACCAGTACAGCGCTGTATGGGAGTGCATGGTAGCGACTGCTCATAGCAACCGACTCACAACATATTTAAGAAAAAAAAAGCCTCACACAACTCTGGCGCTGAAAAATGCTTATCCGAAGCCCAGAGCACAGGAGGCGGTGTGTTTAAAGTCTGTTTTCCAGCATCTATCCACTAGTAACAAAGCGAAAACATATGGAATTACATTGTAGCAACATTGCAACATGAACACTTTAATGGCAGACCTGTAATGTCATTTATGAAGAAATATTAAAAAAAATGAAAAATTTGGGAAAAACTGCTTATTCAATGCCAGAAGAGGTCACAGAATTTTGATTGTGATTTTTTGAAAAAATAAAAATAAAAAAATACCCTGTTTAAAGAGAAGAAAAGGTTCGTCCATTGAAATCTATGGGAGAGCGACAGGTAGCAAGAGGTCATACCTGGCCCTGTGCAAGGCTGAATGCCAGCGCTGTTCGCTGAGGCTGTGAAAATGATGAATCAGACGCTACATGGCGCTATCCCAGTAGCTAAACAGATTCTGCTTGATAAATGTGTAATTGCGTGCCGTGTCCGGCGTTCACCAGTCGCTACCTGTCGCTACCTCTCATTAACCAGCCACTACCTGACGCTATCCCTTCTTAAATAAGGGCCTAAGTATGTCCCAGGCCGTCCTGCACCCCACTGCTCCACTCCAGAGGACAACACCGACGCATTGCGTAGTTCCTCGACTACCTCGCCAGGGACAATTGGACAATCGGAGGCAAATGCGCTGTAAGAACAGGAAGAGGTGAGTTGGCATCGGCGATCTGGGGGGTTTCACATAGTGGGGCACCCCTGATTGGAGTGCCCCAGGGGAAAGGACCAAAACCCAGCATAGTCAAAATCTTGGGCTTTAGTCCACTTTAAAGTGGACCAACACCCAGGATTTTGACTATCCTGGGTTTTGGTCCACTTTGGTGGGGCACCCCGATCTGGGGTGCCCCGCTGTGTGAAACCCCCCAGAAAGCCCCGAAAACTCACCTCTCCCCGCTCCCACGTGACCGCTGCAGCCAATCCCCGCCGGCGGACAAGTGAGAGGCAGCGCCGGACAAGCAGAGCGTGTCCGCCGCCGCCTCCCGCGCGTCGCTTTTACAGGGAGCACACCCGCGCCGGCCATTCACAAACGCCCTGCTAGAGGGACGCACAGGAGGCGGCGGCGGCGGACGCGCATGCGCCGCTGGAACGTGGAAAAGGTAGGATTGTGGGCTTCCTGGGGGGTTTCACCCCGCGGGACATCCCGATTTCGGATGCCCCGCGGGGAGGGATCTGATCGGCCTGGGAATCTTATAGATTCCCGGGCCGATCCCCCCTGGGTGTTGGTCCGCTTTTAGCCCATGCTACTGCTTTAACATGTTCCAGCTAGCAGCTCCCCTCCATTCTTTCAGCGCCAGCCAGTATTCGCTGTGCTTGGCCGGCATTAGCTTGATGACAGCGACTCAGTCGGTGTGCGGTAATGTTGAATACGGGCTGGGGGGTCGCTGTTTCACAGGTCCAGCGTTGTATGTGAGCGCCTGACAACGAATGGCCAGAGCGAACGGCTAGCTTCATATTCATCAAAAAATCACGCTCCGAATGTGCTGTCGCTGTCCATTCCTTGTTTAAACCCCAGAGCGCTGGCGGCGATCTGTATTAACTAGTTTTTAACCCCTAAACAACCATATTTTTTGAATGTAACATTATACATGTTTTTAGAATCATTTTGTTATATGAATACATTAATATCAGACCTGTTAGATCAATTCTGCACAATTTTTTTTTTTTTTTTTTTACTTAAAAATAAATCCTAACATTGCAGAAGTGTTCTCCGATTTTTTGACATTAAAAAAATTAAAAAAAAAATTATTACCAATTAATCATGAATTATTATAGATTGCTCCATTGAAATGCATTGGACATCGCCAGGGAGCGACAGCTCATACCTGGCGCTGTGAGGGAATTTGCAGCGGCGCTGTTCGGTTCAGGCGGCTTCATGAGGAATGCCGCGCTAGCCGTCGCTCTCGCCAGCGCTAGCCTCATTTTGCTTGATAAATGCGTCATTGTGACCGCCGCCGGGCGTACTTGAGTCGGTAGTCGCCGTTAGCTGCCGCTACCTGGCGCTCGTCAGACACTACCTGGCGCTATCGCTTGATGAATAAGGGCCTTTGTATCATTTTGTCATTCATTGTTTGGAAAAGAAAAAGGATGGTTGTGTAGGAATCACTGGTCAGGGGAGGCATTAATCACTCCGGATTAGAATCGGGAAGCTGTTATGTGAAAGCAAGATAATTACACAGTTAAATCTAGCTGATTATTCATCTGGTGAATCCCGTGTCATTAGGCCGGCAATTGCTGGCCGGGAAAACTTCAACTTGAGCCGCGAGCAGAGAGGTCAGTATCTAGGACTCACTGTATACAGTAAACAAATGTTAAATTCATAAAGGCCGTGTGATTTAATGAAAACTAATTGAAAGCTTCTCTGCGGCGTCACTAATGAGCCTTGGTGTGAAGAATTCAATCATGCATTTAGATGAGACTTGGAAGGTAGGAGATAAATATCTGCTACCTGTGATGGACCTACAAACGCTTTGCGTAACCGCAAAGCGTAACCTCAGCTATGGCTAATCAAAGCTGACCAAATTTCTAATAAGAGTTTTAGGCCCGTATTTATGAAGGAATAGCGACAGGTAGCAACTGGTGAGCGACAGGTAATGACGGGCACCGCCACGAGAACGCCGGTTCCCCACCACAATCACACATTTATCAAGCCAATCCTGCTTAGCGACTGAGATAGCGCCAGATAGCCACTCATTCATCATTATTCCAGCCTCAGCTCACAGCGCCAGCGTCCGACCTTGAACAGCGACAGGTATGACCTCTCACTACCTGGCGCTCTCCAATGCATTTCAATGGAACAATCTTTAAATATTAATAATTAATTGTTATTAATGTTTTTTTTTTTTTTTTTAAATGTGAAAAATTCTGTGACCACTTCTGCCATGTTAGATAATTTTTTTAAAGTAGAAAAAAAAAATTTGTGCAGAATTGATATTACAGGTCTGATATTATTGTATTCATATTACTAAATTCTTAAAAAAAATTTTTTTTTTTGGTTTCCAAAAATATGGTGGTTTGGGGGTTAAAAAACTACTTTTAACCCATCGCCGCCAGCGCTCTGGGGTTTAAACATGCATTTCACAGCGCGAGAATTTTTTGAGCGTGATTTTTTGATGAATATGGTGGGAGCCGGTCGCTAGGGCCAGTCGCTATCATGCGCACCCATACATCGCGGAACCTGTCAAATAGCGACTCGTCACCCCGTATTCAGCATTACTGCACACCGACTCAGCCGCTATCAACAACCGAACAACGGCCAAGCACAGCGACTACTAGCGGGCGCTCTGAAAATGCCGCTACAGTCGCTCAACTGTCGCTACCTGCCGCTATTAATGAATCGGCCTCCCCGTCTACTGCACACTCTTCCCTGGGTGATGTTGATTTGGGATGCCCAGCTTATTAATGCAGAACAAAATCTAAAAGATTCTAGGGCCGGACGCTGGCCTTCCACCTTTGGGTTGTTAGCGCACTCCTGGCCCCAGCCATTCAGATAGGCTGGGGGCAGGAGCACAATCGCTGCTGGGGATGAGCCCGCTCCGTTCCCTAATGCTGAAGCCCTGCATGTAAACAAAGACGTTTGCTGAGCAATACATGTGCACAGCCAGGGCCGGCTCCAGGTTTATGTGGCCAATCTGGCGGCATGGTCTCAGTGGGACCATGAGTCGTGTCACATCACCAAGGGACGTCCCAAATCTGGATGCCCCCTAAGGATCATGTTATTTGGACCAAAATTCTCATTTTGGTCTACTTTGAAGTGCACCAATCTCCTTTAAACCTGACGTCAGAGTCTAAACGAATCTAGATTCTCCTGATTATGGATGCCCCTGTATGTGACCCCCCCCCTTTCTTCATTACTTTCCTGGGAACTGGTGAATGCACTGTGGGATCGCCAGTTTGAGTTAACAGCCAAACCCAGGGGGGTTATTTCACAAACAGGGGCATCCCAAATTGAGATGCCCCTGTAAAGCGGACCAAAACTCAGGTGGAATTGCTTGCATAGTGGGTATGCCAGGGATCCCAGGGGGTTTCACACAGTAGGGTATCACAGATTGGGATGCTCCAGGGATAGGAAATCAGCTGGGATGGGCAACTTAAAAGCAGAACAAAACCCAGCACTTCCCCCCTTCAAATCAAAACCGAGATGCCCTGTTGTGTGGAACCCCGCCATTCGAAGAGATGTGGGCACCAGCTGTGGTGGTGCACTCCCAGTCCATCGCCGGTCAAGCGCCGTCGCACACCCCTGACAGTGGGCCTCCCTGGAGGGTGGGGGCCCCCAGCAGCTGCCCCACCTTGCTGGGTGCTAGGGCCGGCCCTGTGCACAGCAAACAACTCTGGTTGGACAAAAGCCTGCGCATGCGTAGTAAGACCGCAGGGCAAGCGTCAGCACTGGGCGTACCCGGGCAGGTGCCGGGGCCTCTGCACCTAGAGAGGGCCCACCTCATTTCCTCTACCCTGGACTGCCCCTATGCAGGATGCAGGGCCATGCAGTAACCAGGACCTAAGGACTGTTAGCCAGGGGCAAATTGGCCATTGGGAGATACTTTCTTTCTGACAGTCCTTCTAGTCTTTGGGGTTAATTCATCAAGGGATAGCGGCAGGTAGTGCCTTGTGTGGTAGTGAGTCGCTGAGAGTCGGTCGCACTGAGCTGGCGCTACCTTTCGCTCCCTGCAACGCTGTACTGGTGTTGCGCCCAACATACATCACATTCATCAATGCCGGCCAGGTTACTACAGCAACTGAGGTGCTCTGTTACAGCGCCTGACGGCCGATCACAGCGTATACTAGCGGTCGCTTCTAGTGCCTCTGTACAGACGCTCATCTGCCAATACTTGGCGCTAGTAATGAATCAGCCTGCTCGTTTCTTTCCTTCTATTCTTTTCTTTTTTTTCATTTATTCTTGGTTTCTTTCTTTCATCTGTTCTTTCTGTCTTTTCTTTTCTATTCTTATTCTTTCCTTCTTTTATTTCTGTCAGTCCATCAATTCTTTGTTACCTTCCTTCTTTTCTTTCCATCTATTTTTTTTTTGTTATTTCTTTCATCAGTTTGTTATGCCATTCCATTCTTTCTTCCTTCCCTCTATTGTTTTCTGTCATTTCTTTCTGTCATTCCTTCTCTTTCTTTTTTTCTCTCGTTCTGTCAATTCTTTCTTTCATTGCATCTCTTCTTTTTTTCCTCCAATCCCTTCTGTCTTTTTTGTCTGCTGTCTGTTTGTCTGCTTCTGTCTGATTTGTTTCTGTCGTTCATCCTATGCTTCTGTTTTTTCTTTGTTTCTTCTTTCCATCTATTCTTTCTTTTGTTGATATTCCTATTATATTTCTTTCCTGCTTTGATTTTTCTTCTTCTGTCATTCCTTCTATTCTTGCATTCTTTACTTTTCTTTCTGTAATTCCTTCTATACTTTGTCATTCCTTCTATTATTTGATTTTTTTCTCTTCTTTAGCAATACTCACCATACATGCAGCTTTATCACCATGTATGGAGGATCACACCACAACGCAAAGGGCCCACTGAGACTCTACCGCTCAGGAGCCCTATACACCTGGAGCCGGCCCTGTAGGACAGCAAAGAGTTAAAGGAGCAGTATCGCGAATTTTTCTTGGTGACTTATATTTAAATGGTACTTTGAATGTAGGTAAGTGTTGGAGTAAGAATTACAAATTTAGAAAAAAATGATGTGTGTGTTGAGCAGCTGAAGACTAATAGCTCATATTTATGTCTTCTGAGTGTCGGAGCCCGGCACTCTGGCCTGTTCCACACTGAGGAGAGGGGTGAAACAATGTAACAAAGTATCAGCTGTTCAGTGCTGGCAGCCGTCCAGCATCAGATAACAACATTGCAACATTGCCTGGCCAGAACTCATATATCTAAAACAGAGAGAAAAGCTCTAGAAGTCATTTAGCTGATTTTGACAGTTTTCCCTTCATGTTGGCTCTGCTGCAGAATCTTTCAGTTTACCATTTTCTCTTTCATATTCTTATTTTTCATTTTTCCATAAGATCTTTCTTTCAGCTTTGTGTGTTTTGAGCAAAGCCCAACCCAGGATTTTCACTATCTGGAGTTTTGTTTTGTGCCCCTAGGGGCATCCCGACTTGGGATGCCCTGATATGTGAAATCCCCAAGTTCGCCTGTGAAAACGTACCTTTCCCTGTCCCACAGCGCATGCGCAGGCTCTCATCCAATCAGCTCTGTTTGCACGCAGATGGGGAGCCTGAGCAGTAACCTTCCTGGCCGCCCGGCCTGTCTAAATGACTATCTGCGTGAGCGCGCCAGAAAAATGGGGGGATCTGTGGTTATCCAGGGGTCGTTTCACACAGGGGGGCATCCCGATTTAGAATGCCCAAGGGGGAAGGTCAATGGCCGGGTCTTATAGACTTCAGGGCCGGCCACTCAGGGTTTTGTTCCACTTTAATACCTTTAGATTTTCCTGCACAGTTATTCAAAGAAGAATTTCAGTCGTTTTCAGTCAGTTTAGTTTATTTTGTATAGATTTTACACATTTGAGTCACCTGGTCTCATAACAAAAGCAGCACCTCACACACACAGCCGTTACCACTGATTACAGTGTCAGTGGTAAAGTGTTGCTAGGAGACCAGTGGGCTAAATGAAGCAGCTCACTAAATACAACCCAGCAGATCCCCCTATTCAGCAAATGGACTGAGCCATTGTCATTATACAATTTAAAAGAAAGGCATATATTTTTTCCTTTTTCTATCGCCAGATTATTTATACACGTTATAAGCTATTGTGTGGCTATTTAATTATATATCTTTTTTAATGCAAATTTTGCGATACTGCTCCTTTAAGTTGTTCTTGGTTATCTGGAGGGGCTTCATAAAGTGGGGAATCCCAGTTTGGGATTTCCTATCGCAAGATACAAAACCAGGGAAATCCTAGTGTGAGGAATATAATGAAAGTATTATATCCCTTCTTTGATAAGCCCACATCTGTAACAATAGGTCTTAGTTAAATGCACTCTGATTTCCTGGATGGGGTGGAATCGGCGCCTATTTACACAGATGGCTGGGGTCAGTAAACACCAGAGGAGTAGCTAGGCTTTCTGGCAACTGGGGCAAAGATTCCAAATGGTGCCCCCTACCTGTGCGCAGGCCCTCCTTTGGCGCCCAGCTACGCCCCTGGTAAACACCAACCTCACACACCGGCCTCGCAGCGCCTCCACAGGGGGCCTCAGCTTCAAAAGAATCCCTACTACTACCCCTGCTACAATTCTCACCTGTAACTGGGAACTGAGCCAGAAGACCCACACCCTATATCCAGCCAGATAATACGACTGGATAACTGAAGTTTTCTTTTTGGAATCCTGGGCAGGGTGTGCACCTTTGCTCCATGGGTGAACCACCAACTGACTAATCAAGGTTCCCATCTTTTATGCACCCAAAACTACAATAATGGCAGCACACAAACGTAATGGAGCCATTACAAGGTCGCAGGGCAGATGCCACCAAATTTCTCCAGAAATACTCATCACCAAAAATCACAAAACAATCGAAACTTGAACTAAAAAGAACAAAACAATATGCTATCATGTGATTCTCCCAAACCACCTCCTACAGTAGATCTAGAGCTGGGCCCAGGTATATTTTGGCCCTTGGGCAAGAGAGTCTCAGGCCCTTATTTATGAAGGAATAGCAACAGATAGCGACTGGTGAGCGGCCGGTAATGACGGGCACCGCCACGAGAACGCCGGCTCCCCACCACAATCACACATTTATCAAGCCAATCCTGCTTAGCGCCTGAGATAGCGCCATATAGCGACTCATTCATCATTATTCCAGCCTCAGCCCACAGCGCCAGCATCCGACCTTGAACAGCGACAGGTATGACCTCTCGCTACCTGGCGCTCTCCAATGCATTTCAATGGAACAATCTTTAAATATTAATTGTTATTAATGTTTTTTTTTTTTTTTTTTCTTAAATTTGAAAAATTCTGTGACCACTTCTGCCATGTTAGATATTTTTTTTAAGGTAAAAAAAAAAAAAACAATTGTGCAGAATTGATATTACGGGTCTGATATTAATGTTACAAAATTAATGTTACAAAATGTTACAAAATAATATTACAAAATTATTTAAAAAACTTGTTTTTTTTGGTTTCCAAAAATATGGTTGGGGGTTAAAAAACTACTTTTAACCCATCGCCGCCAGCGCTCTGGGGTTTAAGCATGCATTTCACAGCGCGAGAATTTTTTGAGCGTGATTTGTTAATGAATATGGTGGGAGCCGGTCGCTATGACCAGTCGCTATTATGCGCTCCCATACAGCGCGGAACCTGTCAAATAGCGACTCCTCACCCAATATTCAACATTACTGCACACCGACTGAGTCACTGTCAACAACCGAACAACGGCCAAGCACAGCGAATACTAGCGTGCGCTGTGAAAATACTGCTACAGTCGCTCAACTGTCGCTACCTGCCGCTATTAATGAATCGGCCTCTTAGTGTGGTATATAACACATCACATGCCATGTCACCCTTCAGCTCTGCTGCCACTGTTGGGTCCTACTCTGCTGCTGATTACCCTTAAGTCCAATCCTCCACTGCTGCCAAGTTCCCTCCAGTCCTTCCCGCTTCCATTGCTGCTGCTGCTGATGAGGATGATGAACATCCACTAGTCCATCACTGCTGCCAATCATCCTCTGCTTCTCTCTGTCTTATACACTGCTATTAAAGTGCCCTGAACTGAAGTCTGATCACCATTTGGTTATCACCTTTTAAATTGGCGTCAAACACCCTCCATCTTCCCCTTCATGCTCTGGTCCTGATGCCAGCTAGGAGCAGGTCTACCCACAAGACACTGAGCTCACTGATCCAATGAGTGTGGCCCACAATATATTAATCCTGCAGGTCAGTTTAAGAGGGCCCATGAAAGTCCCAGGGGCCATGGCACTTGTCTGCCGGGGCATAGCTATGCGGGGCAGGGGGACGCGTGCCCCGGGTGCAGCAGGTCAGGGTAGCATGAGCACAGGTGGGGGGCAACATTTTTAATCTTTGCCCCGGGTGCCAAAAAGCCTAGCTATGTCTTTGCTTGCCTGCATATGCCCAATGATGGCACCAGCCCTTTTCTTCCACCGAGAAGCCCCACAAGGGTGAGCAGATCTCTAATACACCCAGAACACCCATAAGGGAATGGGTGTATTGGTCTATCAATGTCTAGAAGCACTCCACCGATACGGGGTCATGAAAGACAAGATTCTTACATTCTTGACAATTTTATCTTTTTAATACAATATAAGGCATTTGACTTGTGCTGTGCTGGTTCTTCCTCTCTATGGACTATGCCTAAACTGCAGGTGTCATGCCTGAAGACAGGGTATCACAACTGGGTCCCCTTACCAGTTCAAAAATAAGCTGACACCAAAAATGTCTTAAATTAAGGTAGAGTTTAACTATATTTACCCGCATCCTCAGTCTTTAAATGATGCCAGCAGTGGTGTCTATTTCAGTTGCAGGTCCCCCCTCCTCCTGTTTTGCCATATAGCTAAGGGTAATGTCAGAAGGTGGGGGGAGGGAAACTCTTATACAGAGGTGGAGCCTTTGTGGAATCTCCTGCATGTGACTCTTATATCACTGTATGGAATGCACCATAAAATCCCCTTCCATGACCCTCCCCTCCACATGGTGGATTCCGCCTCCATAGTACAAAGGCTCTCCTTGCAGGGGATGGCATTTTTTCTGGCTGGCAGCCAGAATGGAAGGAGGAGGACCTGTGTCCACCTGTTCAAGAGATGCCGGCGGGACATCTGTCTTCAGAAGACCCCAATGCTGGACCAGAAGAAGGACCACAGTTGCGGGGCCCTTCCACCCCTGGAAGGGCACCATATCTGTACCAATAGGCAGAGAGGCTGGATAACCTGCAGGGCCAGGGGCAGACCTTGGGTTACCAGCCCCTATGCCTGGTGTCTGGACTGGTAGTGCTTTTGGGGGGGCGATACACAGTTTTTAAAAAATATTTTTGATTAAACAAAAATAAAATGTCCCATTGTTGGTGTAAAAATACTAGAATGGACATTCTAACAATGCCGATTTCACACACGTTTTCGAACATGCTAATTTTTTTCCGAAAAAGTTCAGAACCACTATTGCATATGTGTTTTTGCCGCATTGCGACCCTAAATACCCTTCTGTGCAAATCTAATCAACATGCGAATATAAATTTTCACCAATATACCCACATTTCCAACCAGTGCTGGATAGACCCTATACTCTTTATATGACATTTTTCATTGACTTGGCCCTGTGCACTTTTATCATATTGGTATATATGTTCTTTTGGTAGCAGTCAGATTTTGGTTTGGTTTTAATGGAAAAGTCCACTTTTAATGGCATTTTTAAAAGTTTCCATTATTGTCTGTGTTTTTTTATTTGTTTGTAACTCTGTGTTATGAAAGAAACACTTTTCTCTAGCAGCAATGTGTGTACCTTAGCAGAATTTACGGATTTGGTGTACGGAGCAAAGACTTCCTGACTTTTGCTTGCTAATCATCTGATTGGCTGAGACAGAGATGATGCCCCACACTGGTGAGCTCACAGTTTAACCCCACCTGCTCTAATTCAGCCTCTTCAGATGAGGGGATCACAGTCAAGTATTTCAATAGCTAAAGTGTTACCAACAGCATTCTGACTAGGGGAGTTCCTCACTGCTTCTTGATTTTGCCAAAGCTGCTGATAAGCTCACCTGTTACAGTGGAAGGATTCTTCTATTTGTAGGCAAAAGCTATACTAAAGGCTTTACTCAGGGCAGGGCAGTTTCCAGGCAAAATAGCACTCAGTGCAGAAGGGCAATTCTACCCCCTCATTACCCACCCTATAGTGCTGCTGCTGTCCCATACTGGTATGTTGTGCCATAGCAGCAGACAACTCCCCCTCTCCATATCTGAGACCAATAAAGGGAGATGAGGGGTCTATTTTAGGGCCTGTTCCACTAACAGTGGCCCTGACTCAGCTGCAGAAAACAGGAAGGCTGAGATAAGGGTGCCCCCAATAGTTTTGATGCCCTATTCGCCCTCCCTAGATACAGCCCTGACTCAGGGCCCGGGAAAGCCGCCCCCACTTTAGCAACACAGAGATACAGGTCTGGGAGCACAATCCTAACACAAATGTTTATTTCATATTCCAAGAAGAGGAAAACAATAAGTCAGTACACCAAAAACCTGGCAAAAAGGCAGTTTCCCTTTAGCTCTGTCTTATAGCAATGGAAAAATAATTTCACTTTAATTTTTCATGATCATTTGGGTTGTGCCACCCTTTTAAACCTAGCAATGTTTGATTTTATTTATTATACATGTAGATGTGTAATATATATATATATATATATATATATATATAAATATATATTATATGTAGGTATATAATATATAATAGGTATAATTATATATATATATATATATATATATATATATATATGTGTGTATATTTACCAGTATATACCAGTATAGGTGTGTATATATAACAGTATACCTACATGTATAATTTTAACATCTACTTATATAATATATATATATACACACACACACACACACACACACACACACACACACACACACACGTATGTATATATATATATATATATATATATATATATATGTTTATATATTATATATGTAAGTGTATATAGTATATACATATGTATAAAATATATAAATAAATAAATATAAATATATATATATATATATATATATCCACTATTAGTAGTATAGTTGGGTTTGATATGTGCAAAGTGTATTCTTTATTCTATAGATGGTCTGGATGACAATAAGCTAAAGCCACAGCCGCCATGTCATTGTAGCCATTACTTGTAACCCCCATCATTGTCCCATTCTGAATTGGTGTTGGCTCCATCTGATATTGCCACTTTTCCGCATCCTTCCATGTCCGCCTCTGTCTGTCTTTTTTGTTTCCAGACTTTTTTTTTTTCTTTTTGCTCTCCCCTCCTTTTCACAATGGCTCAAAGCCGTGCTGTCATTTATGGGGTTTAAAATGTCAAAACACTGCCTGCGGGGACGCAGGGGAGATTAAACTGCAAACAGTGAAGGTTATATACGATGTTTCCAATACGCTGACAGCCCACCAAAAGTGATGCTGCAGTTTAGCAATCATTTAAAAACACATAGGAGAGGAAAAAAAAAAAAAAAGAAGAAATTTACGCCGGTGAAAGGTAATCCTACCTTCGCAATTTTTCAGAGCCGTATCGGATAAAATGAAATTATAAATTGGATTGGTTTATGTATTGAAAGCGGGCTGGTGTTGCTTTTTTTTTTTCTTTTTTTTTTGCATTTTCATGGAATAGAGGAGAAATATAAGTGTCCTTTTATGTGGGGATTCTATTTCCTTGCCACAATTATTATGTGCAGCCACTATAACAGAAGACTCATAAAAAGAAAGCATGCTGGGGAAACCAAATTTGCTGGGAAAGGCTGGAGCGCAACCCTCGCCGGTCTACTCAGCTGGCCATATAAACAGCTGTGTGACGAACGCAGGGCAAGTGCATTCCGAGGGCATCACTGTTAGCGCAGGACCCGGCCGCGGGAGGAAAGTTAATCGCAAGCTGTTTGACTTGTAGAACACTTTCTGGGGATTTGGAATTAAAACCCCTCCAAGCCTTTCTTTATTTTACCAGTGTGTTTAAGATTTCCAGGAAAATAAAAAGGCTCTTGTCTAATTGGGGCTCCGCATTATCCAGTAGCATGGTGGGCTTCCCATCTCCCCTCTCAGTCCATAGGAAAAAGAAAAACCCTGGAAATGGGGACCTTCAGGGGGCTGTTTTATGGAGAGCCATTCATGACCTTAATTGGTTAATCCTTAAAGGACAACTGTAACGAAAACTATTAATGCTTAGTTCAAACTTTCCATTCTCTGCTAATAGGAAAAAGAGAATTTAGCATAGAAACATAGACATACAGGCTGATTCATTAATAGCGCCAGGTAGCGACAGATGAGCGACAGTAGCGTTATTTTCACAGCGCCCGCTAGTATTCGCTGTGCTTGGCCGTTGTTCGGCTGTTGACAGCGACTCAGTCGGTGTGTGGTAATGTTGAATACGGGGTTAGGAGTCGCTGTTTGACAGGTTCCGCGCTGTATGGGAGCGCATGACAGCGAACGGCCATAGCGAACGGCTCCCAGCATATTCATTAACGAATCACGCTCCAAAAATTCTCGCGCTGTGAAATACTTGTTTAAACCCCAGAGCGCTGGCGGCGATGGGTTAAAAGTAGTTTTTTTAACCCCCAAACAACCATATTTTTAGAAAAAAAAAAACATGTTTTTCAAAACATTTTGTAATATGAATACATTAATATCAGACCTGTAATATCAATTCTGCACAATTTTTTTTTTTTTTTTTAGCTTTAAAAAAAAATCTTACATTGCAGAAGTGGTCACAGAATTTTTGACATTAAAAAAAAAAAAAAAAATATTAGAGCAATTAATTATGAATATTTAAAGTTAGCTCCATTGAAATGCATTGGAGAGCGCCAGGTAGCGAGAGGGGTGAGGCTGGAATAATGATGAATGATTCGCTATCTGGCGCTCTGTCAGTCGCTAAGCAGGATCGGCTTCATAAATGTGTGATTGAGGAGGGGAGCCGGCGTTCTCGTGGCGGTGAGCGTCATTACCGTTCGCTCACCATTCGCTACCTGGCGCTATCCCTTGTTAAATAAGGGCCATAGAATAATAGAAGGTTGACAGCAGAAGAAGACCATACGGTCCATCTAGTCTGTCCTTATGTGTATACTGTATGTACTCTTTGGGGTTATTCATCAAGGGATAGCGCCAGGTAGTGCCTCGTAGCAGCAGGCAGCGTCTGGTGAACGCTGGGCGCTGTATGCAAAACCACGTTTATGAAAGCGATTCTGGTGAGCGACTCTAACAGCGCCATGTAGCGTCCGATTCATCATTACAGGCAGCTCAGCATATAGCGCCGGCTCTCTAGCTTCCAAAGCGCCAGGTATTACCTGTCGCTACCTGTCGCTCTCCAATACATTTCAATGGACCTTCATTTCCTTCTGTTTAAACAGGGTTTTTTTTTATTTTATTTATTTATTTTCTCAAATAATTGTGTGACCTCTCCTGGCCTAGAAAACTCATTTTTGCAAACTTCTTGGATTTTTTTGTTTTTTATGCAGAATTGTCATTGTCACACATATCCACCAGTAACAAAGCGAAAAAACATGGAATGACATTGTTGTAACATTGTGACATGTTACAACACTTTAGTGCCAGGTCTGGCACTAAAGTGTTGTAACATGTCACAATGTTACTAATCACACAGTGTCTGGCGCTCTATGCTACAGCGCCCAGATTTAGAGCGCTGACGCTGTGTGTGTTCTTTTTTGGTCTGGCACTAAAGTGTTGTAACATGTCACAATGTTACTAATCACACAGTGTCTGGCGCTCTATGCTACAGCGCCCAGATTTAGAGCGCTGACGCTGTGTGTGTTCTTTTTTGGTCTGGCACTAAAGTGTTGTAACATGTCACAATGTTACAACAATGTCATTCCATGTTTTTTCGCTTTGTTACTGGTGGATATGTGTTCAAAAACAGACTTTAATCACATAGCGTCTGGCGCTCTATGTTACAGCTCCCAGATTTAGAGCGCTGACGCTGTGTGTGTTCTTTTTTGATAAGTATAGTGTGGAGCACCGAGAGTCAGTCGCACTGAGCTGGCGCTACCTTTCGGTCCCTGCAGCGCTGTATTGGTGTTAGAGCGCCCAACATACATCACATTCATCAATGCCGGCCAGGTTACTACAGCAACTGAGGCGCTCTGTTACAGCGCCTGATGCCCGCTTACAGCGTATACTATAAGCGTTGCTATACAGACGCTCATCTGCCGATCTGCCTAGCGTTAGTGATGAATCAGCCTCTTTATCTTAATGTAAGAGAGTAAAGCAAATGTCATTATCTGGAGACTGTTGTCTTGCTGTTTAGCCACAAGGGGCCGCTGTTTCCCCCACACAGCTAAGCTGTGGCTGTGATTTGCAACCATAGAGAGGAAATGACTCAGCTTGTGTGTGTGTGAAGAACAAGAAGAAGGAAGTGAAGCGTCCTCCATCTTGAAAAGGACAGCAGAAGGCTGTGTGAAAGGGAATCCTGCGTGTCGTACGGAGACCAGATTTGGTATAGAGGGACTGAATCTTGACCCTTGCTAGGAGCAGAGGATTTCTTCAGGACAGCTACTGAGAGCCGTGGAAGGAGTCAGCCTGCTGTTCTTTGTGGTTGTGAGAGAGACTTGCTGCGGCCCAGCCTGGAGACATCTTTGGCTTCCTCTACTGGACCTGGGTGAGTAATCATACAGCATGCATGCTTAACTGTACAGACTGAGACTAGGCCTATTAGTTAGTTAGATTTTACTAATAGTTTTACATAGGCCCAAAGTGTTTTCCTTTTCCCTGTTTGCTGCCTGGATTTTTGAACTGAAAGGAACATTTTGCCTGTGAGAGCTGACAACTGCGCCACATCTCCATCCTCGGTCAGTGGGACACTCACGCATACGGGAGCAACATTGTTCTTTTGGGTTCTGGGCTAGTGCTGGGGAGTTGTTTTCTTGCATTTTAAGGTTATAGGATTGTAAGCTGCTGTGCTGAACCGCCGATGACCCCTCAGTGAGCACCCTCACAAACATTCGTCCCAGCAATAGGGTATTAATAGGTATGGTGGGACACTCTAGCGTACCCACTAGTAGGTGAATTACTAGTGCTTTCTGTAATATCCAATAAGGGTCATCTGGCTGTGTAGCACAGGGGTTCTCAGCCCAAGCTAAGTGTATGTAATCAAGTTTATTGTTTATCACAATTGTCTTTTTGAACTGGGTTTGATACACTATTGCAGTAAAAGTTTGATATACACACGCTGGTGTCAGTGTCGCTTTTCCCGCCCGTGGCTTCGCTGTATCCTGGGGAGCCTGGGGTGACTACACTACCCCCCACCCAGAATGGCAAAGCAGGAGTTCCCGAGCAGCACGCACCCGCACAAGGGGGGCACAAGGGACTCGATCTGATGTTCCAGTAAGTGGGCAGGTGCCAGACAACTACCTATCAGTTACTTCACTGGACTATTATTTTAAAGGAAATAATGTATCTGGGGCCTCCACCAGATTTTGTGCCCAGGGGCAGACACATACTAACTTCCTCCCAACTCCCCCCCCCCCCCAAGAATGATGTAAAATGAGCCTTTTCAAAGTATCCTAAAATCTCTGAATAAATGTAAACAGGGCCTGAGTATTGGTAGGACCTTGGGCTTGCGTCCAAGTGACTCCACCACTTGATGTACCCATAGGGCCTCCACCACTTGATATAGCCAGAGGGCCTCCACCACTTGATATAGCCAGAGGGCCTCCACCACTTGATGAAGCCAGAGGGCCTCCACCACTTGATGAAGCCAGAGGGCCTCCACCACTTGATATAGCCAGAGGGCCTCCACCACTTGATGTAGCCAGAGGGCCTCCACCACTTGATATAGCCAGAGGGACTCCACCACTTGATGTAGCCAGAGGGTCTCCACCACTTGATTTAGCCAGAGGGTCTCCACCACTTGATTTAGCCAGAGGGCCTCCACCACTTGATGTAGCCAGAGGGCCTCCACCACTTGATGTAGCCAGAGGGCCTCCACCACTTGATGTAGTCAGAGGGCCTCCACCACTTGATGTAGCCAGAGGGCCTCCACCACTTGATGTAGCCAGAGGGCCTCCACCACTTGATGTAGCCAGAGGGCCCCCACCACTTGATGTAGTCAAAGGGCCTCCACCACTTGATGTAGCCAGAGGGCCTCCACCACTTGATGTAGCCAGAGGGCCTCCACCACTTGATATAGCCAGAGGGCCTCCACCACTTGATGTAGCCAGAGGGCTTCCACCACTTGATGTAGCCAGAGGGCCTCCACCATTTGATGTAGCCAGAGGGCCTCCACCACTTGATGTAGCCAGAGGGCCTCCACCACTTGATATAGCCAGAGGGCCTCCACCACTTGATATAGCCAGAGGGCCTCCACTACTACGATATAGCCAGAGTACCTCCACCAGAAATTTAAGAAAATTCTTACAAACACAGTGTTTACTTACACAAGGGGAAATTGCTGAAATCTATGGGCTACTACAAGATATCTGCTTGAATGTTCAATTGAATGGCAGCCGGGATCTTGCAAAGAGTTGGGCAGCTCTGTACGCCTACCATCCATGTGCCAGTGACAGCAATAGATTCAAAGAGTTAAGGGACTTTTTTGGTTGTAACCCCCCACCCCCCCAGGACGGAGGGTTTGTGTTATGACATAACAAAAGAAAAAAATTACAGTATGTGGGATCCCACCATTTTCTAAGCCCAAGGGCCTCTCCCACTATTAATCCAGCCCTATATGTAAATAGCTTATGTATTCTAAACTAAGTCATTTTCTATGCTTCAATTTCGGGTCATGGGCGGGGGTAAAGCTGCCTTAAAGCGGGCCAAAACCCACTGAACTTGTGAAATACAATTGACCAAAGCCCCTGCCGATACCCCCTCTTAGGGTTTAGAACTAGAAATGGATATTGTCACGTTTTGAATCATCCTGGAACGCTGTTTTTTTGCTGTCCCTTTCGGTAAGATGGCAGGAGGTTAGTCATTACATCGGTGTGGCAATGACATAATTGCCACACACAACGAATGGAGGAGGCAGAGCTTTACAGCTAAAACAGGCACCATTATCAGGGACTACAGTAAAGCAGGAGCAGTGAAAATTGGTCAAAAGGTGCTTTTCAAGTAGCGTTGCCCCTGTCTCAGCTGAACCACCAATAGCTAGTAAAGAAAATGCGTCCAGAAATTGCTGCCCCCTGCTTTTCTCTAGATCAGGGGTGCTCAAATGGTGGACCGCGGCCACCAGTCTTCCATCCCTGCTATGGCGTCTTGCGCTACATGTGGAGGCTGATTCATTACTAGTGGCAGGTATCGGCAGATAAGCGTCTTTATAGCTGCGTTTAGAGCGACCACTAGTAGACGTTGTAAGCAGGTATCAGGCGCTGTAACATAGCGTCTCAGGCGCTGTAACATAGCGTCTCAGGCGCTGTAGTAACCTGGCCGGCATTGATGAATATGATGTGTGTTGGGCGCTCTAACACCAGTACAGCGCTGCAGGGAGCGAGAGGTAGCGCCAGCTCAGTGCGACCGACTCCACACCATACTTACCAAAAAAGGACACACACAGTGCCTGCGCCCTAAATCTGGCCACTATAGCATAGAGCGCCAGACGTGATTAACGTCTGGTTTTGAACACATATCCACCAGTAACAAAGCGAAAACACATGGAATGACATTGTTTTAACACTTTGACATTAACACTTTAGTGCCAGACCTGTAATGACAATTCTGCATAAAAATATAAAAAAGTAAAAAAGTTTCTAAAAGTGTTTGTTTGCAGCCAGGAGACGTCACACAATCCCCTCGATTCAAAGAGCAAAAGTTAATTGATTTCGTATCGAGAATCGTAAGTTTGGGTGGGTGTTAGTCATTTTTTCCTGTTTTTTTGGCCATTTCCGACTCGCACGAGCCTACGTACGAATGCGTATATGCTCTTACGATCAGCGGAAGTTCGTTCCTAAATTTTAGGATCAAACTAAAACTTACGATCAAAACATAAAACTTAGGTTAATTGGATGTGTTTAGGTGTGATTCAGAGAAACCTCTAAACGCGTTTTAAAAGAAAGCCACAGCCGACACCTTTTAGTAGCCGGATTGCTGTTCGTGAACAGCTTTTTTGGCTATGTGGAGGAGTCTGCCGTCTTGTGCTCCAATGAACTGCATGTATCAGCATGGCCGAGGCCATAAATTGTATGGCAATGCATACCTGATTCATGTATGCCTTATAAAAGCATTTTAATGTGGACCTTAATTAGTCCTTTGCATGTAAACCTTTATTTTGCAATATATTTGCGTTAATTAAAGAAACTTATGTCCTTTGTTATTTATTTTAAAATTGAGGTACTAGAAAAATATTTTTAGATTGCATTTATTGGTGTAGTTGTTTACCTTTGCTTTGTTTAATTATTTAAGCACATCTTTGGTCAGATGCATCACACTTACTGAGGAGAGGAGAGCGGGATAAAGTGCAGGATGTGGGTTACTGCTGTATTTTGCACAGACACAGCAGAGCTGGGGGCATGGAAAGGTCAGAAATCAAAGAATCCAGAGCAACACAGTCACAAGGCCCTTTCTGTTTGCAGGCTGCCCGAGAATACCTGAGCCGCCATCTTGGCTGTTTCTAGGCTCATAACATGCAGAAGTTGCTGGGTGTTTTTTAATATTTGTGAGCAATCTGTATGGAGAGGGTGTGGGTAACCACACTAAAAATTTTAAGTTGTACCATTTGAAGCATAAATATTAAAATTAAATCCACAAGTAAAAAATGCAAGTTAACTAAAAATTAAACAAAGTATGCATTCATTAATGGTTGGTTACTACAAAATGAATGAAATAAAGAAAAATAAAAGACCAAATATTTAGAATGCACTTTAATGAGGTAAGTTTGTAGTGCGCAGCCGCAAGATCAGAAGGATTTACGTCCAGACAAAAAAGGAAAAAGGGCAAAACCAATGTTGCAACCTGAGAAATGAAACGGAAAATTCAGGATGGAAACTGACATAGGTCTGATTCCCGAACTGCCATACGAACGGACGTATATTTTAGGATAGAAACGTATTTGCTTATTGAATCACTCGCAAGTTCATACGAACGCACGAGCGGACGTGAAAAATAGGATGATCGTGACCCAAATCCAAGCTGTTACATGTTTCTTTGAATCAACCCAAATGATTTGAGGAAAAAAAATAAAAAATGTCAAACACAAGCGTTATACACAAGCAAATGAACGGCCATTGAAATGCATGGGAAAGCGACAGTGAGTGATAGGTAATACCTGACTCTGGAAGCTAGAGCGCCGGGTCTATACGCTGAGCCACCTGTAATAATACATCTGATGCTACATGGTGCTGTTAGAGTCGCTCACCAGATTCGCTTTCATAAATGTGGTTTTGGGTACAGTGCCCGGCGTTCACCAGACGCTGCCTGCCGCTACGAAGCACTACCTGGCGCTATCCCTTCTTGAATAACCCCCTTAATGTCCGCCGGGCTGCAACTAACAGGAAGGTGTATTAGTTGCGCCCTTGTTTTGCATAGTGCAGAATCGGAACTAACACACTACTGCTTGTAGCTGCCCAGCTCTGCTCTGTTTCTGCTGCCTCCTGTGATCATAGCAGGGGCTGAGCTGGGACAGCCACCACAGTGGGGTCTGGAAGACTGGGGGCCACTGAGAAGATAGCAGCCAGTCTGAAGGTGAAAGCTGTCTGGCTGGCAATGAGGCAGGTTTTGGGGTGTTGCACAGGAATAACATTAAATAAGGCACAAAGAAAGTCATATGGGGGGTAAGATAAAAAAGGAGTCATGGGGAGGGGGCATTGGGAAGGGATAAAAAGGAATCAAAATGGGCTTTCACTATCCTGGGCTTTGGTCCTTGCCCCTGGGGCATCCAGATTTCGGATGCCCTGCAGTGTAAAATCCCCCAGGTCGCCCCTAACAACTTACCTTGTGATGTTCCCACGATGAATACACGGGCTGTGGTCCAATTAGTGCTGTGCACATTGAGAGCTTGAGCTTAGGGAGCCAGAGTGGCCACTTCCCCCAGCCTTTCTGCAGAATGGGGCATGCCTATCTGAATGGCTGGGTGCCGTATTGGCATTGGCGAATGCAGCATAGGAGCCCCAGGAAGGTAAGTGGTCTTTCGGGTAATCAGGGGGTTTCACACAGCAGGGAATCCCAAACAGGGACATCCAATGGGGGCTTTTAGAATCCAAGGATGATATTTAGGGTGGTTGCTCCACTTTAAACTGGCAGTACACCCATTTTCCTCTTGGTATGATGCGTAACACACTGCCCCTATACTGCCTTGTACCTCCATAGTTAAGGGTGCCGATCATGCTGAACTACATCAGCGTACAATGGGGGATAGGGCCAGCATGAGTGGTTTGATTCCCTGTCTGAATAGCCAGCGTGGGTGCGCACTGCTGGGCAGCACAACCCCAGCACTCCATTCAGAATGGCCCCCGCCAGCGATTCAGAGAGATGCATGCCGCAGGTGTGCACAGCAGCATGAGATTTGCGAGGGATATGGCACAATCTGCATTTACACCAATGCTCAGTTAAAAATATCCAGAATGAGTTCCAGGGTTACGTTACACACCTGCAGCGGTGGCCAGTTGAGGCTCAGCTCGAACCATCGCCTTGCGAAAGACCCTGGTAGGTGGACCTTTACTGAAAGTAGTTCAGACAACCCCTGCTCTAGGTGGTGCTGCTTGGGATAGCCACCTCATTACAGGTGCACTCCTGGTTGTGGTAGAGCTGGAAGGGCATGTCATGAGTATGATCTGCGTAGTCATAGACAGCTGTGGGACCACTGTGGCTTGCCATGCTCTCTCATGTTTAGAGCACCAAGAAACAGAGTGGCTGTTAGACCACTTTTTTGTGTGGTCCTGGAAGAACGAAATTAAAAGCAGGCCAAACTACTGCTACAGCTTCAACCCTGTGCTGCAGAAAATGGGGGTGGGTGCGTCTTACCACCCTTTCGGATCACAGCTCCTTCTACTAGGGCTATTGGTGCCTCTTGGGCTTTTCAGCATCAGGCATTGGTGGAACAAGTTTGTAAGGCCGTCACTTGGTCTTCTGCTCATACTTTTACAAAGTTTTACAAGGTGGATGTCAGGGCCTCAGCTGACGCTGTTGTTGGCCGAAAGGTGCTTCATGCGGTAGTGAAATGAACTACATGCTGTTCCGCACTGGGGATCCCGCCCATATGGATACTGCTTTTGGATGTCCCAATCGTGAAGATATCGGGACGGCCTGGACTGGATGGAGGAGAAAAATACAATTCTGTGAAACTCACTTGTAGAATTGTTTTTGTATCCATCCATTCCAGGCCGTTCACCCCGCCCTTGTGTTCGTTATGTCCTGCATGCCTGTTATGGTGATGAACCATTTTTGCTCATAGGACACTAGTTATCGTTTTTTTCTAGTTCTTGGATTCGAGAGAGTACAAGCAGAGGCTATGTGAGGTAACATGGTCCCTTATTTTTGTTTGGGTCTGGTTTCATGTTAATAGGGCATATATGGAACTTTCCACCCTTCTGGTGGCCAGCATTGCCCCTGGCTGGATGCCAGGGTAGAAGCACATGGGAAATCTACATCTCCCTGAACAAAATATGTGTCAGGGTCCGCTCACCAGTTCCCCGTTCCAGCGGTGTCTCGGGTCCTCAGCCGCCCGCTCCCGCTGTGCAGCCACCTGTCCGGCGGCCGCGGCGGGTGGCAGCTTCTGCCACTGCTATCAACCAACTTGCCCAGAGAGTGGCCAAACAAGAAACCCGCCAGATTACTACACCCGCTGTACCACCGCATATTCCTGAACCAAAGGTTCCTTTACCAGAAAAATTCTTTGGAGACCGGGCCGGTTTTTCGAACTTCAAGAATTCATGTGAACTCTATTTCAGGCTGCGGCCTTTATCTTCAGGCACAGAAACTCAACGGGTGGGTTTAATCATCTCTTTGTTACAAGGAGACCCTCAGTCATGGGCTTTCAGCTTGCTTCCTGAAGATCCTGCCTTACACTCAGTTACATCATTTTTCTCGGCCATGGGAGTGCTTTATGCAGATCCAGATCGACGGTCCACGGCAGAGAACAGGCTTCAGACTCTAAAGCAGGGCCGGAATTCTGCCGAGGACTACAGCGCTGAGTTCCGCCGCTGGGCAGTGGAGTCTACTTGGAATGATCCGGCCTTATGTAGCCAATTCCGTATGGGGCTTTCTGAGAATATTAAAGATGCCTTGGTCAACTTTCCCACTCCAATAGATTTGGATCAACTCATGCAGGTCTCCATCAAGATCGATAGACGTCTCAGGGAGAGAGCCAGGGAAAGGGTTAGAGTTACCACTCCCTTTAGGTCATCACAAACTCCCACCCCTTCAACTCCTGGTGGGGTAAACGCCTCTTCCCCCTCTCAAGAGGAGCCAATGCAGGTTGGCAGAGCTTGTCTTTCTCAGGACGAGAAACAACGTAGACGGTCTTTGGGTCTTTGCCTCTACAGTGGGTCCCCGGAGCATTTTGCCAGGTCTTGTCCGAATAAGGGGTATTCGGCGGGAAACTTTCTCGCCTAGGTCAGGTAGAGGGTACTGATCTAGGTGGGTTGAAGCACTACTCTCATCATGATAAGATGTTAATTCCTACGGAGCTTTTCTGGGGTCTTTCTAAACAGGCAGTATTTGCTTTTGTCGATAGCGGAGCTGCAGGTAACTTCCTGGATCGGAACATAATTTCCATCCTGGGAGTTCCACTGGTACCCCTTGAAAAGTCTCTCCAGGTTCTGGCCATAAATGGGAAGGCTATCCAGGGAGGACCGGTCAGTCACAAGACCCCTCCTCTCAAATTGGTGGTTGGCTCATCTCATTCTGAACACATAGAATTCCTGGTGTTTGATTGTCCTGAAACACCAGTAGTTTTGGGATACCCATGGCTAAAGCTCCATAACCCTATGTTTAACTGGCAGTCTGGAGATCTGGTTAGGTGGAGTGAGTACTGCAAGTCACATTGCTTCTCCACTGTCATTAGGAGTGTTCAGATTTTGCCCCAGGAACTACCTCTGCCTTATACAGATTGGGCAGATGTTTTTTCTGAGCGATCTGCTGATAATCTTCCCCCTCACAGAACCTATGACTGTCCCATCGATTTACTTCCTGGAACTATTCCTCCTAGGGGGAAAATTTATAATCTGAATCGAGCAGAAGAGCAGGCTATGAAGGAATATATTTCGGAGAATCTGAAAAAGGGCTTTATCCGCCCGTCAACATCTCCGGCGGGTGCTGGCTTCTTTTTTGTTGAAAAGAAGGATGGGGGTTTAAGGCCCTGCATAGATTATAGAGCTTTGAATAAAATCACCGTAAAAAATCGTTATCCCCTTCCCTTAATAGGTGATTTATTTAATCAGGTAGTGGGGGCTCGAATTTTTTCTAAACTAGATCTAAAGGGGGCCTACAACCTGATCCGTATACGGCAAGGGGATGAATGGAAAACGGCTTTCAATGTTAAGGATGGTCATTACGAATATTTAGTCATGCCTTTTGGTCTTTGCAATGCTCCTGCGGTCTTTCAAGACTTTGTTAATGACGTGTTTCGTGACTATTTGGGTAACTTCGTAGTGGTTTATTTGGATGACATCCTCATTTTTTCCAAAAACCTTTCCGAACACAAGCAACATGTAAGAAATTGATAGAAAATAATCTATACGCTAAAATCTCTAAGTGTATGTTTGAGGTCACCTCCGTTCCCTTCTTGGAGTATATTATTTCTAGTCAGGGGTTGGAGATGGATGCGGGAAAGGTTTCGGCAGTACGGGATTGGGTACAACCCAAATCCTTAAAAGAATTACAGCGCTTTTTAGGATTTGCTAATTTCTATCGACGTTTTATCAAGGGTTTTTCTAGTATCGTTGCTCCTCTCACCAATCTCACCCGCAAAGCCGCGTTCACTGTTAACTGGTCACCATCAGCTATTGAAGCCTTTTGTGTCCTAAAACAGGCTTTTACTTCGGCGCCAGTTTTAGTGCACCCTGATGTCAACAGACCTTTTGTTATTGAAGTAGATGCGTCTGAATTAGGTGTTGGAGCTGTGTTATCGCAATTCTCTGGATCTCCTGAACGTATGCATCCATGTGCCTATTTTTCTCGGAAGTTTAATACCGCAGAACAAAATTATGATGTCGGCAATAGGGAACTATTAGCTATTAAACTGGCATTTGATGAATGGCGTCATTGGTTGGAGGGTTCCTTACATCCTATCACTGTATATACCGATCACAAAAATCTCGAGTATATAGGCTCCGCCAAGAGGTTGAATTCTCGACAGGCCCGTTGGGCATTATTTTTTTCGCGTTTCAATTTTATTATTACCTTTAAGCCGGGCGTAAAAAATACTAAAGCCGATGCTCTGTCGCGCATGTTTGGTGAGTGTAAAGATCGGGGAGATACTGGTGAACCTATCTTACCTGCAGGTTGTGTAGTAGGGGCCTTGCTCCCTGATCTCTCTAATGTTTTGGCACCGTTCCAAGATGAATCGTCTGTAAATGTACCTATAGGATGTCACTTTGTACCGCCGCATTTACGTTCTGATGTAATCCGTGAATTCCACTACGCAAAAACTGCTGGGCATCTGGGAGTTCATAAAACTTTTATTTTAGCTCGACGCCACGTATGGTGGCCTTCTATGAAACGTGATATCACTACCCTTATCGATGCATGTTCCGTTTGTGCACGAAGTAAAGGGGTACACAAGGCCCCTAGTGGTTATCTGATTCCCCTTGAGATCCCTAAAGAACCATGGTCTCACATTTCGATGGACTTTATTTTTGATTTGCCTCTTTCACATGGGAACACTGTGATTTGGGTGGTCGTCGATAGATTCAGTAAGATGGCTCATTTCATTGCTCTACCCAAGCTACCCTCGGCTCCTGAACTTTCGCACTTATTCATCTTGCATATTTTTCGGCTTCATGGTATTCCTGTAAATATTGTTTCCGATCGGGGTGTGCAGTTTATATCACGATTTTGGAAAAATTTTTGTTCACGCTTGGGGATTCAGGTTTCTTTATCCTCCGCATATCATCCCCAGTCTAATGGGCAGACTGAAAGAACAAATCAAAGCTTAGAACAATATTTAAGATGTTACATCTCTGACACTCAGGAGCAGTGGTCGGAATTTATTGACTTTGCCGAATTTGCGTATAATAATGCGCCGAGTAACAGTACTAAAATATCCCCTTTCTTTTGTAATTATGGAAAGAATCCTAAGGCTTCTTCTATTTCTGCAGCACCTTCTGATTTTCCGGTGTTAGAAGATTGGCTTCAGAAACGGAAGGATATTTGGGCACGCGTCCAGGAAAATTTAGAAACTATGCGCGCTAAATATAAGAAATTTGCTGATCGTCGTAGATCTCAGGAACCTATCCTTCAGTGTGGAGACCTTGTCTGGGTTTCCACTAAGAACATTGCTCTCCGGCAGCCTTCTTATAAACTGGGTCCTAAATTTATCGGTCCTTACCCCATTAGCAGGAAACTTAATAATGTGACCTTCAAAGTTCAGCTCCCTCCTACTATGAAAATTTCCAACTCGTTTCATGTATCACTGTTGAAACCAGCTAAAAACTCTTCTCCTGCTGGTCCTCCTCCTGTTTTAGTGGATAATGTGCAAGAGTATGAAGTGAACAAGATTCTGGATTCGCGTAGGGTTCGCAATACGTTACAGTATTTAATTGATTGGGTTGGTTACGGTCCTGAAGAGAGGTGCTGGGTTTCTTCTTGTGATGTCCATGCCAGGGCTCTTGTACGGAAATTCCACCGTGACAATCCGGGGAAGCCGGGTGAGGGTCCGGAGGCCCCTCGTGAGGGGGGGGGGGGGGGGTAATGTCAGGGTCCGCTCACCAGTTCCCCGTTCCAGCGGCGTCTCGGGTCCTCAGCCGCCCGCTCCCGCTGCGCAGCCACCTGTCCGGCGGCGGCCGGCAGCTTCTGTCCCGGCTGGCGCGCACGCGCCTCCCTCCTCAGCCGACGGCTCCAGCGTCGTCTCTCGTGCTCGCGCGCTGCTCTCAGCGCGGCCGCCGGAGGAAGGTTAAATAAATTAAAGGCCCAGCTGCACTAGTGGGAGTGCCCCACTGGGACTGGGCCAATCGGCTGTTCTTGAGTTCTGGGCTGTACGCCCTATGTTGACCAATCCTTTTGAAGTTCATAAGTTGCACCAATCACCACACTGATTCTCCAGGGCCAATGATGCCTATATAACCTCACCCCAGTCAGTTTGTCATTGCCTGTTATAGCGCTTAGACCCTTGTTGTTACTTACCTTGATATCGATCTACACTCCTGTTGCCGACCCTTGCCTGCCTTTGACCATCCTCGATCTACACTCCTGTTGCCGACCCTTGCCTGCCTTTGACCATCCTCGATCTACACTCCTGTTGCCGACCCTTGCCTGCCTTTGACCATCCTCGATCTACACTCCTGTTGCCGACCCTTGCCTGCCTTTGACCATCCTTGATCTACACTCCTGTTGCCGACCCTTGCCTTGAACCTAGACCACGATCTGTCTATTGCTATTGTTTTGTCGCCATCTCAGATCTACTGTTGCCAACCTCCAGCCTGTCCTTGGACTTCCGTCTTACGCTCAAATTCGGGCTACCCAATTCCACTTCCAGCCGCGGGTTCTCCAGTCCTCTGTACAGTAAGGCTTCATCCTTTGAGCCATAAAGTCCTGGGGGCAACCGATCCCGAGCAGGCGTGTTCTGCGTCTCGGCAAGCGGGGGCTCCTATAGGTGAAGCTGGCTGCGGAGATTGGGGGTTGAGGTCCTTACCAAGAGAGCTGGAGTTATCCAAGTGGTTAATTGCGGTACCTGGAGCGTGACAATATGCCATTGGGATGGCTGCTAAAGCCCACACCAGTAATTTCAATAAATAAATAGAAATAACACTAAATGTATGTGGTTATTTACTTTAACTGTTTGCGACCTGGCAGGGGGTCTCCTATAGTGTCCTATAGTGTTTCAAGTGACATACCGAAATCTCCTGCACCATGTCCTGGGCTGCAAGTGTGCAGAAGAGCCAGAAGAGTATTGCTAGCATGTGGGGATTGTTAGATGTAAATATGGTAATGGGGTGGTGTGGCGGAAGGACATACAAGTGAAAAAAAACTCTCTATTGGAGTTTTTAGATGCAGTGGGTAAACCTTCATTATGCTATTCAAAACATTTGAAATGCCAAACCTATTCATTGGGGCCCAGTTTCCAAATAGTTTCCAAATAGCAAATGCAGAGTGTGCTTGTATGAATCAGGTCTGCCACTCCCATCACAGAGGACATGAATAAAATGAGGTAACATTTTCATTTAAAATTACTCTAGCAATATAGCTTAATTTTGTAAATAAAAATTAGAACATTGCCATGTGCAGCCCTACACACTGGGAATATTTTTGTGTGCCTGGACAATCACTTTAAACCAGACCTTCAGCATCATTTAATGAAGACAAAACCCTTAAAAAACTATTAATCAGCATTAATTAATATGTATTAACTAGAAAGAATATATTTAAAAATTTTTGTCACTTACATATTATCCTTTCCCCCAGTGGGATGCAACTCTGTTCAGGACTCTAGGATATGGGTGCATCCATCTTGCCTCAAAAGCATCAGATACTGAGGAGAGGAAAGCGGGATAAAGTACAGGGGGGCGGGGTTATAGCTGTGCTTTGCACAGACAAAGCAGAGTTGGGGTCTGGAAAAGGTCAGCAATCCCAGAATGCAGAGCAACACAGTCAGAAGACACTGCTTGATGTTCCATGAGCCACCATCTTGGATGTTTAAAGGCTCATAACATGCAGTAGATGCAGGTAGGATCATTTTTAATGTGGGCAATCTGTATGTACAGGATGGGGGAAACATATAATATAGGCTCTTATTCAGGGTGAAGGTCTGGTTTAACTCACTTGGATACAACTAGACAACTAAAGACTGAAACAGCCCAGACAAATGGTGCTTCTTTTTCCATGATATGATTTCAAGTCCTGTCAACCCCCCGACCTTCTGTGCCCTGGTTCACCCAATGCACCACCTATAGTTACACCCCTGCACCTTATTGTAACTTGTGCATTATTTTGAAATAAAGCATGGTCCTTATTTTCAAGAGATATTTTAAATGATTTTTTTTCAAAATCAAGACCTATGTCTGACCATGGTGATAGTAGTATTGTGATAACACAATACACAATACAAAGCCCGCAAATGTTTTTTTTGCCATTCTTTAGCTGATTGATTAGAATAAAATATTATTGAACGTCACAGCAACTCCTCCATATGAAATCAGTCATTTGCTTTTAGGAGGCGTAAGACGTTTCCCTGAAGAGGCAGTTTTGGAAGTCATTACTGTACGGTGGCTCTACGTCAAATAGCAATTACAGAAGGCCGTGTAATGGGACTTTAGCACCCAACAGTATGCAGAAATTACAAAGCCACAGCATCCGTTACCTCCAGGCACTCATCTAAAGATCCACTAGTTTGTAACGTGTGAAGGTGCTTTGTAAAAAATAGTCAGGCTATGAAGCGTCTTCACTCAGGCGTATGCGCAAGAGCGCCTTATTGATATACAGAGCAAAAAATAAAAAATAAAAATAAAGTAAGCTAAAAAAGAAATGAAAACACGCAAAGAGCCAGGAAATCTAGCCATGGAGCAGAAAAAAGGAAGGCAGTTGTTTTATTCATGGCAGGCAATATTATAGACTGAGTGAAAATCACATTATCGTAATGGCAACGTTAGAGTTGCAAAGATGATGCCCTGAAGCCTGCACGCTGATTGGGGTGTGATTGCTATCTGTATTTATATGTAGAAAGCAAAGTTCATTGCTAGTTCAAGATGGTGGCTCGCTCAAGCTGCATCATGCTACATAATTCTTCTAAAAAACTGGAAAAACAAGGAGACCGGGGTTCAGCTAATGCACAAAAAAAAAAGAAGGAAGATCGCTTAAGTTTAAATGGGGGAAAACAGACAAGTTCTTCGCCTGCCTCATTTATGGGGATGTCTACCGGCATTTATAGGCAAAAGATATAAGGAATTAAGGCTGCCTCCTACAAGGGCGAAATTAACTAGATTGCTAACAGCCGTCTGAGCCTTGCTGAACAACCATACAAATACGCATTACACTATAGTTACACATTTGTCTAACGACAGTCATCAGCTGGGGGACGACTCTTTGGCATGACTACAGTATCAAGGATAGGCCTTAACCCTCTCAGAGACCCAACAGCAGCAACAGTAGCCTAATAATGCATTTGCACCCAACAGTCCATAGTCTGGTGGGGCTATTTCAATGTTCTTAGACCACTTGTAGGCAAAAACTGGAAGTATGCAACAAGATATTAATGGTATGGAAGAGCGAACCTGTAGATGTTCAAGTTCACCGGGTTCGGACAAACTCCTGTGAAAAGTTCGATTTAGCTCTGAACCCCAAAGAAGTCAATAGGAGCCCAAACTCGGTGCTGTAAAATGGTTGGTGTAAGGGTTAGGGGGCTGCTTTGGGTGGTTTGTTTCATGTAAAAAAAAACACAACGTGTGAAGTCCACCCTTCTAAGCCACTAACCAACCCTGCACACCAAGCATAGGGGCTGGTATTCCCAGAGCTAAGGAACACAGTGGTTGCCCCCTGACCTTGTTGCATTACTAGCCCTTATGCCATCACTAGGGTCTCAGTGCTCTTTCACGAAGATCACCGGGCTCATGCCGACAGGCAGAAGGCTCTTCTGCACCCCCCTGCCCACTGGGGGTGGAGGCCATAGCGTGGGTACCTGCAAGCCACCCACCGGCTGGTGGCTTGCAGCTCCTTTACCTTGTGAACTAGAATAGGGGTCCACTAGTTTACTAACTAATTAATAGAAAGTTAAAGAAAGAAATCTAATCTAATTTTGACCTATACCTACCCTTGTCTTCAACGGCAGGGTCTCTCGCTGCTTTTTAGGTCAGAAGAAGTGGTCATTTTGAAAGAGATCTTGGCTTGGCCATTTATAAAGATCTTTACCTCAGTTACTGTGAATTTGAAACTGTATCAGCCAGTCACTCGGTGACCCAACAGCAGCAGCAGTAGCGTAAGAGTATAGCTGCACCCAAAAGTCCATTGTCTGGTGGAGCTGTTTCAATAATCTTGGACCAAGGGCATCACATGGTTCCCTTGAAAATCGAAGTATATTATCAATCAGTGTCAGTCATTAAAGGGACTCTCTATGCAAAGTGCATAAACTGTTATTCAGCAGCTCACCTCATCATGGCTGCGCTCTCCCTTCCTGTCAGAATGCAGCTGCTTCTGAAAGAAGAAACAAGCAAAAGAGTAGTGGCACACCCCCTGAATTCCTTTGGAATAGACCACCAATCACAGGGCTAAGCTGGTGGTCTAATGCACCGCATCATCAGACTGTGGAAGAAAGGGCGAACAGCCAGGATATTGAGAATGTCTGTCTTACAGACAGGAACTGACACATTCTACTACACCTGCAGCCATATGTTCCACTGGTTTTACGAGACTGTTGGGTATTTTTTGAATGGTGATCTCTTACCAGTTAATCTTTAAAATGACAAGCTCTACATTAGGTTATCAAGATATTCTTTGATAGAATCTTTGAAGATGTTTGTCCCCTCTTAAAATATGCCAATATTTATTCATAATACTTTTGATGGCATCACTGTAATGTGTAAGTTAGGATTAGTCTTGGACTTGGTTCTTGCTTTTTCTCTTTGTTACTATTGTATATTGTATGTATGTCGTAATTCGTCCTTTGCCTTCTTGTATGCCTTTTTACTGTCCTCGTAGTATATCCTATCTCCCCAAGTCTCTGTCCTTTACCAATAGCCACTATTTCAAAGTCAATAGGTACTTGCCATATCAAATGATGGTTTGGAAATGTTTGGAATGGGATCTAGTTGTTCTAAAAATGGTATTTGCTGCAGTCTTTTTTCTGGTTCTTAGATGGAGCATATCATCATTGAGGATTTCCAAATCTAGGATTTCTACGTTATTTAAGCTGCAGTCTACAGTGAATCTTAAATTATTCTGTTAAGAGATTCACAGGGCCAGTCCATACCACTAAAACGTCATTGATGTACCTGCGCCTCGTAAAGATGTGACACAGGTATCATCACACCATGACCGCCTCTGCTACCATCCCAGATACAGGTTAGCAAATGATGGGATACAGGTTGTCCTTGTATCTGGTGCTAGATCTGGCCATTAATCCTTTAAACACCAAGCACCTAAAATTCACGTGGTTGCTTCTCCTACTGTTAAATGTCAACCATGTAAATTTCAAGTGCCTATTTGCAGCCCAAAAAATGCTCACCTCCATCTAGGATCCAGTGCTGGGGGCTATGCCTGGGGGCATCCGATCCCCACGGGGTCTTCAGTGGGGCAGAGAACACCCATTCTCTGTCACGCACTTCGGCTTCTGACAGCTCACTCGCTGCCACAGGGAGTGGAAGTACCAGTATAAAACGCTCCCCGCAATATTGAGAGCAAAAGCCCGGTGCGGGGACAGAGGATCGGAGCCCCCTACCCCCGCACTCGGGTCTGCCTATCATTTCCGTCTGTCAGGCGGAAGCAATCGGCCTGGCATAGGGCATCGGGATTGGTGATGGAAGGAATTAAGTAGAAAATACAGAGGAGACAATCTTTACAGAGTAATTTCCATCCCACAGCACGATGCACACACCGGGCCCCGGGACTGATAAGCCAGCGAGTCATGGGACATGAAACAAGAAGAGTGACAATGGACAATATCCTGGCCACACCAAACTGTGGAATGTTAATGGATAAGTACCCTCCGTCAGGAATGGCTGATTAATGCTATTCGGGCCAAGACAGCCAGACAGCTCCACAGGACCCTGCTGGTGGCTGCTAATACAGCAACTTTGCTGAAAGCCAGCGCAGTGCCACCATCAGGATGCTGAACTACCTGACTGTAAAAATGACTTTTTATTCTCTTTTTCCAGATTCCCTTCATCCATTTTTCACTTTCCCCTCTCACCCCCTCTTCTCATGTTCTCCTGTCACTTGCTTTCTTTTCTACATTCCATCCCTCTCCCGTTCTTTCCCACCTTCCTTCAATTTTTCATCTCTGCCACTATATTATGCGTCCCTCAATCCTTTTTTTTTTTTTTCATACTTTTTTTCTGTCTTTCTTATTTATCACATTCCCACTTTTTCCTGGCAGTTTTTTTCTGTTTCAGGTCCCCTCTATCTAAAGGTGGACTGGGACCTACAAGAAACCTGAGATTTTGCTGGTCGCTGGCTATCCTATACCATCCCTGAGTCTTGCTGCGGGACAGGTCATGGACAGGGGTGGATATGGCTACTTCCAAAGTGATGGTACTGATGCTGTAGTAATGTAGGGGAATATACTAAGGCAGGGGTGGGTATGGTCCTCAAAGCCATGAAGCTGAAGCTATAGCATTGCAGAGGCATAACACTGGCTGGGGTGTCTGGAACACTGACTGGAGAATATGAGGGAAAGGTCAGGAACTTGGGAATTGAGAATAGGAATAAGTGGATTCTCAGAGGCTCTGGGTTAGATGAGCTTTGTGCTGTAGACCCTGCACAGCCCAGCTAAACACACAACACTACGGCACCCTGGGAATTCTCCCTATGCTACTTATGGCCATTCTTCCCCTGCCTCTATCTCTCTCGCTTTTATATTCCCTTATCTTTCTTTTAATTTCCCTTGATTCTTCTAATCCTACCTTCTCTATCTGTCTCTTTCCTTTTCCTAAATGTATGTGCATGTTTGAAGGTCAACATGCTAAATTATTGCACCGGGTACCACTTAAATATACGGCCACTCCTGATTCTACAAACTCATATATGCCTTTACGACAGATATTGCTCTTGTTTCGCGATTCGGAACCATTTTGTAAATGATAATGGAACAACCCATCAGGAACGTTTCTGCCAATTTTTATTTCGTGGTACACGACTTAAAAGGTTGACCAGGAAGTCAAAGATAAACCTGGCGGAACATCGCTGTTCTCCGTATTTTACAGCTTGCTGAATATTGTCCCTCCAATATTATCCAATAATGAGGATTAGTGCCAAGACAGATATTGTAAGAATTTTTGTGTGTAGCAACTTAGCTGATTGTAACCGTAAAGTGAAAAGGGGTACTAAGATAATCAACTAATTAAAAAAAATAGCTTGCTAATGCAGCATTTGCTCCTGCACATTAAGCGGTATTAGCTTTGCAGTCATAAGTTGTTAGCATATAAAGTATCAGTGTTAACAGATGTACTTCTATTGCTACATACAGCTTTAAACAGATTAATTTTGCCACCATTTTGGAACCATAAAAAGATGCATATATATAAAACGGTAATGGTAGCAATGCAGTTACACTAATTGTGGACGTCACCGGCAAAACGGTGGAAGGAGGTGAAGGCAAGGTCAGAGAAGCTGCATCTTTAAACATACAAGGGTAAAGCATTTATTAAAGGAAAAATGTTCTCTTTGCTAAATTCACCAACAATAGACCTTGCTTAGTGTCTGACCCAGTTTGGCCTTGCACACAAAGCAAACTACAATGCATCAAACATCTATGCATCATCAATATGTATTTCATTGGTTTATAATAAGAAAGCTATTCCCACCCCCTTTGCTCAGTTTGAATTGCCATGAACACACACAGGGAAGGATTCAGCCACCATGGATCTCTCCCTATGGAGTGTTCTAAAGGGAGGCTGGCAGCTTCCCAGGTGAGTAGCTCTGGCTGCATTGCATGTCCCAACTTTGGGGACTCAAAAATAAGAGTAGGGACCACACTAAACACAAAGTGCCTTGCCGGGGCAGTGTGGCTTCCACATGTATCTGCAGATATGTGCAACCAAATCTCTGTCTTTCCACATAGCTAGACATGTTTGGTGCTTAATACTTGGATGATGAGAGGGTTAAACTGGGCGGTAAATTGGTTCCCAGGCCTTGAATAATAATGATGATAATTTTGTTTAAATAATAGTGATGGAGCTACTCCCACCCCCTTTGCTCACTATAATAAGAAAATGTTTATGTGCAAAAATGAGTTTTTTGAGTCTCGGAAATGTTTGAAAGCGTTCGTGCATTTGTTGATTTTTGGAAATTTGAATGTGTTTCATTCTTTCTTGGGGCTTCTTGGATCTGTTCAAATATGCTGGTTGGGGTTAAAATGGTACAACTTTCCATTTTTGATCAAAAAAAGAGCAACATATGCTCAACCCTATTTGTTCTTTAGCAGTAGGAGCATGTAGGAGAAAGAGGGTGGCTTGGAGCCAATGTCTTAAGACTGTGGCTGAAAGTCATGCTGCTGAGACCACACAAGGTTGTTGGAGCTACATGTGGCTCCTGCTACATTCTCAGTGTTGAATCCATGTTGAATAAACAGACATCAGTAATGGAATATCCAGGATTTTTTCTGGAACCACTTACCAGGACTTGTGCAACAAGACCGGATGCTAGGGAATCTGGACACCAAGCCTAGGTGGCACCCAAGGGTACCACCAATACGGCCTAGTGGCCTAGAGGTAGATTCAGGAGTGAGGTAGAGCTCAGTAGGCAAAGCCACAAAAAATCCAGACTAACCAGGTCCCAGAATCTACGACATGCCCCGGTATTCACGGACGCCCCTCAAAAGGAAGTACAAACTAGCCTAAGGAAACATCTCAAGTAGTCCACCTGGAAGACTTGCATATCAGTGCCTGGCACAGCAACTCTGAGGATACAGAGGATAGCTCTGTTTCGGAGGTCACAAGGGAGGCAGAGGTCAATCAAAAGAAACAATCTTAAGGGAACTATCCAAAGACAGACCAGCACCTCCTGGATGCAAGTGTCTTCCTTTTAAGGACTAGAAGGCAGGAATCAGCACACATGCACACTCTGCATTTGTGTGTCCACACATGCATGCATTGAATCCGATAAGAACATGCCCGTTTCTTTGTGGCTGGCGCATTTACACGCTTACTTGCGCGCTATTCTTTGCTGACTCAAATGCACATTTTTTACACCCAGTCATTTTAATAATTACACAATTCTTTGATTCTCGAGATTAAAGTGGACCAACACCCAGGATTTTGACTATCCTAGGTTTTGGTCGACTTCCCTGGGGCACCCCGATCGGTGGTGCGCCGCTATATGAAACCCCCCCAGATCGCAAGTTACAACTCACCTCACCCCGCTCCTATGGCGCATGCGCGGGCGCTCGTCCAATCAGCGCCCTCAGAGCCGCTGAGCTATGTGCGTCTAAGCGACGTCTTACCGCGGCGGTTCTGAGCACGCTGGCGGCCACATCTCATGCTTCCCTCTAACAGGGAGCGCGACCGCGCCGGCTATTCACAAATGGACGGCGCGGGCACGCGCCCTGCTGGAGAGAAGCGCAAGATGCGGCTGCGGCCCGTGCATGCGTTGTTGGAACGGCAGTAAGGTAAGTGCAGTGGGCATCCTGGGGGGTCTCACACAGCGGGGAATCCCAATTTTGGATGCCCCACGGGGAGGGATTGGATCGGCCCGGGAATCTTAAAGATTTATTATAGATCCCACAGGATTTATGTCCACTTTAAGGTCCCTTTCACTCTACAGCACAGCACTATGCCTCTGGTGCAGTGCAGTGGCATTGTTTCTAGGAAGACATGGCAGCCCTGATGGCTGCTGTAGCAGCAGGGGGAGATCTTGAAGAAGGCGCTGGCAGCAGCAGCAGAAGTTCTAGGAGGCGTCAGTGGCATTAGGACCCAGCTTTGTTGAGGAAAGCAAGAAAAATGAAGATCCCCATTACGATCGAACCATTACAGAGGCCCCAGACAGCTACAGGGACCAGTGGCAATGGATCAAAAAGGGGTGGTGAGTATGGTTCTTTTACAACATGGTAAATGAGCACAGTGTTTTGCAAATTGCAGTGCAGACATGTGTGAGGACCCTTTTTCTTACATGGGCATTATGAGGAGGGCATAAGGGGTTTGTGCCCGGGGCCTCCACCACTTGCCCTGCAAAGGGGGGCCTCCATCAACCTTTGGGTTATGGCCTGGTTCTGGAGTCTTTTCAGTTTTTGGTCTGATGGCCCGCGGGGCCGGCAACGAATCTACGGGCGGCAGTGGTGGGCCCCTGCGCCTGGGCAAGCCTTTTTTTGTTTTTGCAGACCTGCAGCCAAAGCCATCACAGGGCAGGACGGAGAGTCTAGAGCAGCAAAGCCGCCGCCAGCAACGCTACAGTGATGGGTGCAGAGCTGTCAAACGGCAGCTGGTCATTTCCCAAGAGCCACCAAGCACAGCCGCTGGGAAGGGAACTGTTTTCTGCTGGACCAGCTGGGTGACTACACTACCCCCCACTCAGAATGGCAAAGCAGGAGTTCCCGAGCAGCACGCACCCGCACAAGTTTGGTGCAATGATGGCACAAGGGACTCAATTTGACATTTCAGTAAGTGGATGGGTGCCAGGCAACCTAATGGGCTTGATTAACGTTAAAACGTTAATGTTAGAGTTACTAGAAAGAACCAGGCCGCATGGGCTGCCCTGATGCTGCATATATGGGGGACTATTCATGTTGTGTATAACAATGTTTTCTTGTTGATGTCTTTCGAAACTGAATAATTATTGTTAGCAAAATTGTTTACAAATGTACTTATTTGATTACACGAAACAAGTGCTATATGAACGCTTTTCACCTAAAACAATGGCTTCTTCAAGGGATTATCACCTACATAAAATGTTCATGCTAATTACTCAAAATAATGCTTAGTGAACAGAATAAGGACAAAGTGAGAAATGAATCTCATTTACTTATGGTACGCCTACGTACAGATCTAATTCACCACAAGAGGAAATCCTTTCACAATGACACAAGCAGCTTTTTAGGCAAGTGAAACTAATAAAATTATTAGATTAAATAGACCAAACAGGATTTCAAAAACAGGTCTATAAAAGGGATAGCAATGAATTTGTTATTATTAGATCATCAGTTTAAATAATCTTACTGTTGTTATTGAATCATTTAGTTATAACTGAGTTTTATTATTCAGTTATGAATATTTAACTATACATTTTGATTCTGAAAAATTACTTGGAAATGTATTTGTTTTTACATGTGTTATTAATTGTGAAAATGAATATATATATATATATATATATATATATATATATATATATATATTTATTTATATATAGAGGTAAATTGTACAAAAATGTCATAAATGATGTGTATTTCTCCCCTGCTAGGCTGTATCAGGCACGATCGTGCCGGGTTTTCAGTAGAGATGAGCGAACTTCTCAAAAATTCGATTCGGAGAGAAATTCGGGTTCGTCCGAATCGAACTTTTGTGGATCTCTGGTGGGAGCGGGGAGGCCGGCTGCGCTGTCAGCGGGCGGCGGAAGCCCGCTGACAGCGCAGCCGGCCTCCCCGCTCCCACCAAGCCCTGAAATGGAAAAAAAAAATGCCGGCATGGTGGGAGCGGGGAGGCAGGCTGCGCTGCGATGACAGCGCAGCCGGTCTCCCCGCTCCCACCATGACGGCATTTTTTTTTTATTTCAGGGAAAATTCGGTCAGCACGAACCACAAAAAATTCGGGTTCGTGCTGAATCGAATTTTCCCTGAAATTCGGAGCGAATTCAGGTTCGTTAGAACCGATTCGCTCATCCCTAGTTTTCAGGACCCAGGTCACTTTCCCCCAATCCCTTTCAGGTTTGTTCCATGATCTAAGGCGTGCACAGGTGTTCAGGCTGATTACAGGGGAAGCCTGAATAAGAAGGAGACACACGGCCTGTCTATTGTCCAGCCTGTAGGAGTGAGTCCAGGTTGAGCTGTACGTGTGGTGAAGGAAAAGACTGTATGCAAGCCGAAGGACTTGGCTTTTGTGCCCCCTAACTTTGGACTTGTTTGGATGAGCAGTGGAGGGCTGATACGCCCTGCAAAGTGGATTTGGACTTACCTGGAAGTGACAGCTTGCTGGAGTACCCAGCCCTGGACTTACGCTTGTTTGGTGAAGTAACCACTTTGATTTACTGTGTTTATGCTGCAATCTATGGACTGAGCAATAATTTGCCAAATAAAGCCATTTTTGCTGTTTAAAAATTGTTGTCCGTGTCACTGCTGATCACCCAACAGCTCTCTCTCTCTCTCTCTCTCTCTCTCTCTCTCTCTCTCTCTCTCTCTCTCTCTCTCTCTCTCTCTCTCTATATATATATATATATATATATATATACGAAAATTGATTAATATCTATTTTTTATATGATGTGGCATTGATAATTAATTTCATCTATGCAGCATTTTAAAGATCAATAATATATAAATAGTTCACTGATTAAATATAATTGAATTCAGGAAGACTAATTTATGTCGGTTCTCACATATACTTTAAATAAGTTAATAAAATAAATAAGAAATTAAATAAAGAAAATTGAATAATATCTATTTTTTAAATGATTATGTGTCAATGGGGGCCATTCAGCACAAGGTGAAAAGGGTTCTCTTTAGGTAAAAAGGAGTTTTATTTCATTCTGGTGCTGAATCATTCCCAAGGTAGGCAATTAAAGTGAATGCCAGTTTTCTCTCCAAAAAAGATTAGCACACTTTTTCACCTGGTGCTAAATAAAAGCACGGGGTGGAAAAAGTGTGCTACTTTTCTTTTTGGAGAAACCTCCATTCACTTTCGCTGTCTACCCTGAGGGTGACTCAGCAGCAGGTGGAAATAGAATACCTAGCTTTTTCTTGCTCTGTGCTGAAATAATTTCATTGTTGTATAAATGATGTCATAGTTGATATTCATTTTTTTTTTTTTAATAATTGAATACGTATTAAAAATAAATTGAAATATATATATATAATGAAGCCCTATAATGAATCTGACCCACCTTAAAATTCATAAGTTTAGAAAACCATGACTGCGTTGTCTGGAAGTCACACGATGCAGTCGGAACCATAGATAACACCTACTAGTTTGTATGTAAATAAGCCTGAACATATAATGCCGTGTTCACCAAATGTTCAGTAGGAGCATGTTTACCATGTCATAAACTCCTAATGTTGGGCTTCTAATTGCGTACCTTGTGTACAAGCATTCGGCATGGCATAAGCAGAACGCGTGATTCTCTCTGGAGTCACTTTTCCAGAGTTTAACCAGAATCAGCAGCTTTTGTCACCTGCTGCTACCTGCTTTTAGTCTTGTTCACTAAATCTGTTTTAACCCACAGATGTGTGATTAAACAGGCAGAAGTTGAGCGCAGGATCTCTGCTTAGTGGTCCCCTTATGGCTGATGAGCTGCAAGTGCAGCTGTAGCAGAGTTCCCTCGGGTGCACTACTCGTGTACAAAATGCTCTTCCTTCTCTCTCTCTCTCTTTTCTTCTCTTGCTTAAGACGGTTCTTCACCCTCTGTAATCAGAGATAAATACTTAACACGAGAACTTAAGTCAAGTTCAGCTGTATTAAGACTGTCCTTGAAGAACAGACAGAATGACTTCACCAGAAATGATGATTTCCACAAAACGTTTTGTGTGTCAATGATAATAATTCTTACTCCTCAATTTATTATGGTAAATAAATAAATATTGAAATGGTGAATCCAGCAGTTCACCCAAAATAGCTCCAAACCACCACACCCCCTCCACGGTAATCAATAAATCAACCAAATATATATCATGAATTCATAGATTATTTATTGCCAAATACCCATAAAAATCACATAACAGAGAATTAAACATATAACACTAGACCGCACATTCCCAGGGGCATCCCAATTACACCCATAATCCCAACTCTGTAAACATTATATTTCAATAAAATGCCAATGCTATAAACAATCCATAAAGTGCATTAGTGCTGAGATTTGTGCAAACACAATACAATTAATATTAAATGTGGCTAGAGAAGAACAGATTCAAGTATCAGAATGCAACAATTAATTTAAATTATAAACAAACACATCACCTGAGTGTATAACTCTGAGTGTCCCCCAAGAATGCCAAGGTCGAGTGACGATCCCCCCAATGTGTTTCGTGGCCCCCCGCTCACAGGCCACTTTATCAAGGTATGAATCTTTAATTGTCTGTTATGTGATTTTTAAGGGCATTTGCCAATAAATAATCTATGAATTCATGATATATATTTGGTTGATGTATTGATTACCATGGAGGGGGTGCGGTGGTTTGGAGCAATTTTGGGTGAACTGCTGGATTCACCATTTCAATATTAGGATTTTAATTCAGGACAGAGATAGTCTTCCATCACTGCACGGTCACAGGTATTGAATTGGATTACTGCTTTATATTTATATTGTGGTGCGGAATTTGCAAATTTAGTTTTGTAAATAAAATATATATATATCTACAACTTTTTCCACCATTGTAGAAGTATTCAGTAGAGATGAGCGAACTTTTGAAAAATTTGATTCGACTGATTTGCCGAATTTTCCGTCAAAAATCGTTTCGACCCAAAATTATTCGCAATGAATCGCTATTAAAAACGGCTATTTCTGAGCCTACTAGAGTCTCAATAGCGTTGTAAACCATTCTGCCAAAAATTGGATGAATCACACCCTGGAGTTGCAAGCAGCAGCAGCAGGAGCCCAGACATTGCTTGAAAGAGACAATGGAGTTGGCTGCAGGAGCCCAAAAATTGGATGAACCACACCCTGGAGTTGCAAGCAGCAGCAGCAGGAGCCCAAACATTGCTTGAAAGAGACAATGGAGTTGGCTGCAGGAGCCCAAAAATTGGATGAATCACACCCTGGAGTTGCAAGCAGCAGCAGCAGGAGTCAAACATAGCTTGAAAGAGACACTGGAGTTGGCTGCAGGAGGCCAAAAATTGGATGAATCACACCCTGGAGTTGCAAGCAGCAGCAGCAGCTGCAGGAGCCCAAACATTGCTTGAAAGAGACACTGGAGTTGTCTGCAGGAGGCCAAAAATTGGCTGAATCACACCCTGGAGTTGCAAGCAGCAGGAGTCAAACATAGCTTGAAAGAGACACTGGAGTTGGCTGCAGGAGGCCAAAAATTGGATGAATCACACCCTGAAGTTGGCAGCGGCAGGAGCACAAACATTAGCTGGAAGGCACACCCTGGAGTTGGCCTCTGCCACTCCTCTTTGAACATCCTGGCACTTGTCTGCCTGACATTTTTATGTATTTGAAATGCGCAATAGGTACTTTAAAAATGTGTTTACTTTAAAAAGCAGAAGCTAAATAAAGTGAGGAACTGCTTCTCTGCACCAGATACTATGAAAATTTGCAATATGGGATACCCTGCGGCCTAGTGTTTTGACAGCAGGACAAAAACCAATTCAAAATGCAATAGCTTGATTAAGCTGAGGATGAACAACGCTTATTTAGTATAACAGATAGGGTGCTACGTGCAGGTTTGGGATACCCTGCGGCCTGGTGTTTTTTTGACAGCAGGACAAAAACCAATTCAAAATGCAATAGCTTGATTAAGCTGTGGATGAATAACGCTTATTTAGTATAACAGATAGGGTGACATGTGCTGGTTTGGGATGCCCATGTGGGCTGGTGTATTTAAAGCAGACAAAAAACAATTCAAAATGCAATAGCTTAATTAAAATGAGACTGAACAACGCTTATTTAGTATAACAGATAGGGTGACATGTGCTGGTTTGGGAGGCCCATGTGGGCTGGTGTATTTAAAGCAGACGAAAAAAGATTAAAACTAAATTAAAACTAATCCAGTTGTGAGAAATGCTTGTGTGTAACAGATAGGGTTAAATATGCCAATGCATAGATGGGATGCACAGTGGCAAGGCAGGTTTACAGCACAAAGAACTGAAATTGAATTGAAAACTGATCTGGCTAATGAAAATAAAAATACATTTTCCCTGTCACTTCAATGCTGTCCCTGCCTGGATCGTTCCGTTTTTTCCCTATCTTTCACTATCTTTCCCTGGCTCTGTCTACCTCTCTTTCTGCCTCTCTGTCGGTCTCTCTGACTCTCCCTACCTCTATCTAACTCTGTCCCTGTGTGTAACAAGCTGTGCTCTGGCCGCAATAGAACGCTGAACTGCACACAAGGAAGATGGCCGCCGTTTATATAGCACGGTGACGTCACCGAGCTTCCTGGCTGCTGATAGGCTGTATGTGACTTTCCCATGATAACTTGCCCCAGGAGATATGTCTGGACATGTGCTTCCACCATTTTAGAATGCCTGTAATTGAAATAAATGGAGTTTAAAGGAAAACTTCGATCGATCGAATCGCTGGGAAATTTGGATTCGTTCAGAATCAAATTTTTCCTGAAATTCGGAACGAATTCGGGCTCGTCCGGATCGATTCGCTCATCCCTAGTATTCAGTATCAGGCCATTTCTACTGCACCGCCGTCCTAGTTTGTCTATCTCCTTGTGATAGACTGTCTAATCATTGTTCTTGACCAGGCCTTTCCTGGTGGTGTAATCTGCAAATTTTATGATCTTTACATAGGACTTAGAGGTGATGTAGTCACTGGTATATAGCGAGAACAGCAGTGAGGAGAGTACGCTGCTTTATGGCGAACCTGTGTTAGTGGACCTGGACCCAGACCAGAGAGGGCCCAGTTTTTCTTAGTGAGATCTGCCAGTGATGAAGCTCCTGATCCATAAGCACATTTTGTGAGGAAGTTTGAGTTGTAGCATCTTGGTGAACAGGGTGCTCTTTTTATAGTGTTAAACACTAAGCTGAAATCCACAAATAGAACTCTTGCTTAAGTGCCAGGGAGGTCCAAATGTTCCAGTAGGTAATAAAGGACCAGATTTACTGCATCCTCAACTGACCTGTTTGCTTTCAGGACAGGATTTCAAGCATGTGATCTAAACCCTATTGAGCTTGTTTGGGGTGAGCGGGGCAGAAAAATAAAAACAAAGCAACCTCCAAGTGCAACTCATTTGTGGGAACTTCTGCAACAAGATTGGGAAGAACTATCTGAAAACAACTGTAGAAAACCTCTATTGTATAAAGTGGTTACAGAACATCAGCTAGAGGTGGCTAAGGTCAAAAATCTATTTTTGAATCTAAATTTGTTGAAATTTGTATATTGTTGTATATTTCTTCAAAGCTTTCATTTCAAAGCACATTTGAGACATTAGCCCCTATAAATAGCGATACAAACTGCAAAATGGATGAGTTCTAAAACTTTTGGTTTGGTTTGAACTACGCTAGAAGAGTGCATGAGCAGCATTTCTAAAGGCAGAAATACACAACCACCATTTACATAAAATAATAGTTCAGAAACTAGGAGCACGCCAGTTGGACAATAGATGCCTCTTTGTCTCCAAAGAAAGTTCATATAACTCCAGAAACTCTGGGTGGGGGGTGACGCTTACATTCCTCTCGAATTAGGTCTCAATATTTTATATACAACAGGAGACAGGAGAAATTGTGTCCACTCACCCACCTCCTAAGCCCTCTACTGGCTGTATCTAAGTCTACCTATAACACCAACTACAGTGTGTCGGCCGATATCAGATCAATGCACTTCGTTCCATGGTTTCTGATAAGAATAAGCAGTGTGATTCATCTACAGGGCCATAAGCAGTCAGTGTCTTTATCATGTTAGAGTTCACTTTAAAAAACAACTAACACAGACACGCTGCCCATCTGACGCAGGTTTCAAGCTGAACTCGTCCTCAGCCTGTGCTGGAATAACATCTCATTGCTACTGCAATTCTTCTGATGTGTGTAGATGCCTTTATCTTGCAATACTTTGAGTAGATATTTTGACTGTTAATGTTATGTTTGCCCACAGAACCCTGGATTTTATTTCTCTCTAAAGAAAAAACCTACACGCTTAGTAGTTTTTTTTTTTTTTTTTTAGTTGGCGTGTATAATAAACTTTTCCTCACTATCCACCATTTTTATAGGGATTTTTAATATTGAGTGATTTCAGCTTCTTTAAGCTGATCTGTCTAATGTAATTGGGGAACTGCGTCATGGTATAATAATGTTTCGGGACTAATTGGACCACAATAATTTTAGATTTTTTGACATTAGGATAATGCAATGGACCTGTTTAAAGTAGAATGGTAAAAAAGTTAAGATACATAAAGTGATATTGCCATACAAGTACTTTTTAAGACTCCTTAGCCATGTCATCTCCAACTTCAAAACATCTCCCTCATCCGTCCCTTCTTCTCATCTGACACCACTAAAGAGCACACCCTGGTCATATCCCGACATGACTACTGGAACATCCCCATTTGTAGTTTACCATTAAAGTGGACCAAAACCACCAGTTGACTATCGTGGGTTTTGGTCCTCCCCCCCCCCCCCCAATAGCATTTCCAGCATTAGGTAAACGCTGCTGAATTCTCAGCAGCCTTTACATGCAAATAAAAGCATAGGAAATATCTAGCGCAATAACGTTTAAGAACCAAATCTTTAATGAAAATATACTCACAATAGGTTAAATGCCAGCGTATTCAGAAAAAACATAAAAATCCAGGCATCTCTCACCAGCTTCCCAAACCATAGCAACCGCTTGAAGGCAAAGAAACAGGAGATAGAAGAGCCCATTTATGGACCAGCCTGGAAGGTCCTATGGGTAGCGGCCAATGTCAACTGCCTACCACCAAACAGACTGGCACGCCTCCAATATATTCTGAACTCTGCTGCTCAACTCTCCGTTTGCTTCTCCAGTGCACCTTCCCTCTGTCAGTCTCTCCACTGGATACCTGTTTTTTAGAGGATTCAGTTCAACGTCTAACACTAACCTACAGAGTTCTTTCCATCCAGGCCCCTCCCTACATTACATCTCTAAACCACCGATACCAGCCCAGACATAGCCTCCGCTCTGCCCCCTTGGACACCTCCTCGCACCCTCACCTTCAAGACTTCTACACTTTTTTGGAATGTACTCTCCCACTTAATCCATCACACTCCAGAGCTCCAAGCTTTTAAAAGTTCCCTCAAAAGTCACCTCTTCAGACAAGCATGTAACTTGGCTTTTACAACTCCTATAACCCTCTTGGAGTACATGCCACCAAACTCAAGCTCTACCACTTGTAACCCCCCTTTTTGCCTCCACCCCCATCCTGTAAGCTTGCAAGGGCAGGGCCTGCTTTCCTATTGTCTCCTGTTCTCATCACATTTGGTCTGAACTTTGTCGCACCTAGTTTGTGGTCTTTGTAATGTATGTAATTAAAACTTGTCCATCGCTACAGAAGAAGATGGCGCTATATAAATAAACAATAATAAATAAAATAATAGCCCTCAAGCACCGGGATGTCCGGCGAGTGATGGCAGGGAGCAGTTTCTTCTGGGCCCAGGGTGCTCTACGTGTGTGTTGTGAGTAGGTGAGGGTTAGAGTTGCGGGAAAGGTTAGTACTCGCTGTTGCCGCTTGGAAAGATGAACAGCAGTCTAGTAGATGAAAGCAGAGTTCCTCTTTATTTAATCCACAAGCAAACAGCAAACAAGGAACAGGTACAATATACCCATCCAGTTACAGTTCTGGTTCTGTCCAAGGTCAGGTACAATTATAATGTATTGCTTCCCAAAGAGAATAATGTCCTTTGCTGGATCTCTCCCTTTTCCCTCTTAGAGTCTGTGCTTCTGCTCCTCTTACAATTCAAGATGGTGAATCACACTTGCTTTGGGACTGGGGCTTCCCTATATCCCTTCTCACTACCTTCCATGAACCTTCTATCACATGTTCCGCCTTGTGTCCGACACGACATCTGATAGGTTGGTTACTATACCCTCTAACCAATCACTACCTTTCTAGTTATAACTATATTCTACTCTACCTCCTGTTATGACTAACAACCCTTCTGACTTCACCCATTATAGCCTATGGCCTACTGTTAGTCTATAGCCGAAACCCACTATTGCCATCTTGAGTCTAGTTTAGATTATGGCACTCCCAATGCACTTTCATGTGTAGAAACCACAAAAGAGCTTGATGTATGTTATGGTAGGTTCTTATTAGTTAATTAACGTGTTCCTAGTTATACCCAGGCCCCTACAATAATATTCTGCAGGTACGTCTTTCACCATATTTGCTTTTGTTGCTGTAAATGAAATTAAATAATTGCGCAATAATGAATTAAATATAGAGTTAATACAATCGAGTCTCCTCACTCAAGCTATAAAACCGTTTCCTTCATACAGCATGGAAACTGCTGAGTCTGGAAGGGATTTCTTAATGTTCTGCTCTTGCGTAGACGTAATATCCAGCTCACAATTTGCTGATGGTCAGTGTTGCTCATAGCAGAATTTTCTGTGCTTGGGAATAAACGGGGAAATGAGGGGTGTGCCTGTTTCTGTAATTTCCACATATATCAAATTATTTTTTCCCTTCATAATGTAGCTGTCAGCTTGTAAATTCTTTGTCTTGACTAATGATGTCATGTATGTCTAACTGTCATGTATCAGCTGCCAGTGGTCCTCAAATTGTTAGAGGAGGGCCCTCGTCAGTGCCTAAGAGCAGCCGTTCTGACAAACTGCAGCATGTGTGTCATTACATGAGTGGCATCAGGTGTATGTACTGTGCCCATGCTCACATCCGGTCATGGATGCTCACATGCACTTGTGGTGTGATCCTGTCACAGTTGGAGAACAAGTCCAGAAGGAAAAGCCAGCGCTTAACTTGGTTCCATATAAAACTTTGGATGTATTGTAGCATCCAAAATGTAGACAAACAAGTGTTTCAGAGGTTGCCATCTCAATGGGTCATATATGCACATTTGGTGGGAGTGCAGGGTGGGTGAGAGTACACTATATGATAAAGAAGTCCACCGGGCTGCAGCTGACCCCAACAGCGCATCTTGTCTTACCGAATCTGAAACCCCCGGGGTGTTCTAAGACACAGTTTGGTCTAATAAAGCGTATCTTAACGGCCGCTAAAGTAATAGTTGCACAGTCCTGGAGGAAGCCAGACATCCCCTCGGGGAGCCTTATCCCGCGTATAAATGAGATAATGTTCTTCAAGAAGATGGTGGCTTCGATGAGGGGGAATCTCGCCCCCTTACTTGCGACCTGGGAGGGCTGGATATCTCACTTGCATCTGAGAAATTTCGACCGGTAGCTCCTGACAATTTAACATGTGGACTATTCCATCAGGTGGTTAGAGGGAGGTATGGAACCCATTCTTCTTCTTCTCCTTCTACCTTTTCCTTCTTTTCTGATCTTTTTTGTGTTATTTCTACCATTGGGGGGGGGGGGGTCAAGGGTACTTCTCGTTATTGGTGTTTTGTGCAGTTTATCTCTGGATAGAGACAGCAGGCTGGTATAGGGTGTTCTTAAGTACGATAGTGAGGTCCGGGCCCGTCTAAGGAGGATCCCTGTGGAAGGATCACTGTGGGATGTAGAGGTAGTAGGATACTGTTAATAGTGGTCAGAGATCGTATACATTTCCAGTGTGATCTGTATGGCAGGTTGTTAAAGCTGTATTTCATTAGCAAAATGTACACACCTTTATAGCTAATTTGTTAATTTCTCCAATAAAAACTATTGAAATGAAAAAAAAATGTAGACACACAAGGCAGAAAAAAGTTCAAGAAGTCATTATGGGCCCCTTAGCATCGACAGCTTTCAGCCTCAACCTTCAACAGCTTGAGAACAACTAGTTATCAGTAGTATGGTGGGGCATTGATTGCAGACAGCCCAAGGTTCCATTTCCCGTCAAGGGTGGCCTTGGCACCTTCTAGCCCAGGGGTTCTGAACCCTTTTTTTATTAAGTACAATGGTACTTGATGAAAAAGGCTCTGGGAAAGAAGGGGCCAAGGCCACCCTTGACAGGAAATGTCACCTTTCTATTTTCTAAATATCTCAAATACCACTTGATAGTATGCATGGGTTTTGGGCACCTAAAACAGTGGTAGAAAAAAAAACAAGCAAATTGAGTTATATAAGTCTTTCCTGATACTTTTCAAGTCTGTTGTAGCTCACCTATGGGCACGTTCAATTTGTTCCATTTCTTTTCAGAGGTGAGGTCTCCAGAACTGTACACTGCTGGCTGTATTATGTTATTCTGGAACTTGATGGGTTCTGATTGCTTAGACAGATAGAGGCTAGGAGATCTCACTTGCCTATGGCTCCTCGATCTTGGATCTTTGGCCTGCACTTTATCATTTGTATGATTCAACTTATTGACCATCAGCCTGAACTGCCTGCACCAACCACAGCCTGATCTCTCAGTTACAATTTAGAGCTGCCTGTTCCAACCATAGTCTTGCCTCACATTTACAATCCAGAGCTGCCTTCTCCAACCTCCAAGTGATCTGTCATTGACTATTCCGAGCTGCCTGCACTGACCTTGGCCTGTTCCCTCTGACCTCTTGCCTCTCGTTTACAATCCAGAGCTGCCTTCTCCAACCTCCAAGTGATCTGTCATTGACTATTCCGAGCTGCCTGCACTGACCTTGACCTGTTCCCTTATTACAGATTTACTCCCGGTTGGCACTGGAGACTGCTACCCAAATCTTACCTCGAACCAGTTGTGCAGAGCCAAAGAGCAACCTTAGTGTTCACTACAGCCCCCTGCAAGGTAGGATAGTTTGAGCTGCAAGGCCAAGGTCCGGGGTCTCAGGCAGTGGAGCGGAGTCAGAGAATAACCAAGGTCTGGGGCCACAGTCCAAAAGAAAAGCCAAGGCCGTACACAGGGAGTCCAAGGGGTTTATCCGAGTAGCAAGAGTTAAGGTAGTCCAAGGTCATACATTGGTAATCACTCGAAAGGTTGATCCAAGTAGCAAGGGTTTAGCCAGTCCAAGGTCATAATCCGTATTTCTTTACAATAATTTTTATTGTTTTACAAGAAAATGCAGTAGGTTGTACAGCCAAGTATAGACACATCACAGTACAAAAAATGTATAAGATTCAACATGTACAAATAGCATTGCCATTGCACTACTCAATCAAACCCATTTCTCTTTGGGAGCCATTGAATAGTTATCATCTGCATTGCCTCTTGGCAAGCCATAATTACAGAGAACATTTAGCATCATCCTACTCGTGTCAAGGTTAGATAACATAATACACATAAACATTTGCAAAGAAGAAGGATGAGATGAAGAGAGCTAGAGCATAAAGAGGTAAGAAAAAAAAAGGGGGGGGAGGGGGCTGTCTCCAGTATCCGCGCTCATCACTATAGGCTTTTAAATGTCACCTACTATCTTATTTACACCTATGTGTTCTATCCAAGGGGACCAAATGCCATTAAAGCGGTCATAGTCATCGTGGGGTATTGCTGTCAATTTTTCCATCACTAGGATGTCTGAGATTTTTGAGGTTACCATCTGCCAAGGCAGTAATTTTCCCTTCCAATTTCTTGCTATTACTAATCTTGCTGCTGAAAATATATGAAGAGCAAGCTTCCATTGACCCGCGTCAAAATTTTTAGCTTTGTAAGATAATAAGGCTTCCCATGTGCTTGGGGAGTAAGTGCCGCCAAATAGCGTGGATAGGAGGTTGTATACATTATTCCACAGCTGATGTATGACATAAGGGCAAGACCACCATATATGATACATTGTACCCTCTTCCTGGCATTCCCGATAGCACATGGGCGAACAATCAGCGTTGAATTTATGCAGTCTGACAGGTGTAAGATACCATCTAAATAAAACTTTGAAGGAGTTCTCCTGTATAAGGGAGTTACAGGACACCCTCCCAGCTGATTTCCAGAGTTTAGGCCAAGTTTGTTCATCCCCTATTTTCCCCAAGTCCTCTTCCCATTTCGCCACATAGTAATGAAGACTCCTTTCTGCAGGAGTAACTAAAGATGAGTAGAGCTCCGAGATGGCTCCTCTTGTCAGGGGATCGTGTAAACACCTCTGTTCAAAATCTGAGGGTTTGCTAATATGGTCAAGACCTCGAACTGCAGATTTGAGAAAATGATTTCATTGTAGGGCCCTAAAATTTTCAGGCGGGGGTACCAGGATTCGGGCGCCTAGGGAGTATTGACGTTCTCCTTTCCACCCGGACATCATAGCATGCACTGTGGTGTGGCCCTGCTCCTCCCACCACCTGAATCTTTGTCTTGATTCCATGCCCGGAGGGAACAATGGGTTTCCCAAAAGCGGGGCTGCCGGCACATGCGGCGAGCACCATCCCTGGTCTTTGCATTCCTGTCCCACATATCTAGGGCAGGTCCCATGCTTTGGGGTACAGCTCTGGGCCTAAGTTTCTTTGGTATCCACAAAAGTGATGTCACTGATACTGGAGATAAACTTTCGGACAGCATTTGTACCCAACCAGGCATATTTTTGATGGAATGTAGAGGGAGCAGTGACGCCACCTGTGCTGCCATAAGATATTTGTATAGGTGTGGGACTCCCAGACCCCCGCCTTCTTTTCTACAATAAAGTGTAAATAAAGTGGCTATCCGTGGTCTAATCGCTCCCCATATATATTTATTGACCTTCTGTTGTAGGGGCTGGAGGGCAGATTTGGTGACTTTAATAGAAGTATAACATTTTGGGCAAGATAGTCAGTCATTTTTACAGCCATTAGGCGCCCTAGCCATGACAGATTTATGTGGCGCCAAGAGATCAGGAGGTTGCCTAACTGGTTAAATTGTCCCGGATAATTTGCCTTATACAGTGCTTCATAGGATGCTGTCAGTTTTACTCCCAAATACGGGAGTTTTTTTACCCAAAGCCAGGGAAAATTGCTTTTCATTAGGGCACTAGTCCCTTGGGTTAATGTCTAAAGCCAATGATTTCCCAGCGTTAATTTTGAGGCCCGACATGGTGCCAAATATCCCCAGTTCCAAGGTTAAATTGGGCGCTGTTGTATGTGGAGCAGAGATAGTTAGCAGCATGTCGTCCGCAAACATAGACAATTTGTGCTCTGTGCCCCCATAATGAACTCCTTTTATTGACTGGTTGTGTTGAATGTTAGACGCCAGTGGTTCCAGGGCTAATATGAATAATATGGGAGAAAGGGGACATCCTTGTCGGGTGCACCTATGGATAGCAAATGGTGCAGATTCAAACCCGAATACTTAACCCGCGCTGTTGGTCGGTGAAACATAGCTTTAATCCAAGATTTAAGCCCATGCCCAAAACCCCATCTGTCTAGTACCTGTAGTAGGTAGTCCCAGGAGAGGCAGTCATAGAAAACATAGAAGGTTGACGGCAGAAGGAGACCATACGGTCCATCTAGTCTGCCCTTATGTGTATACTGTATGTACTCTTTATCTTAGGATAGATGTGTGCTTATCCCAGGCATGTTTAAATTCAGTGACTGTTGATGTTTCAACTACCTCTGCTGGAAGTTTGTTCCAAGCACCTACTACTCTTTCTGTAAAATAATATTTTCTAACATTGCTCCTGATCTTCCCCCCGACTAGCTTCAGGTTGTGCCCCCTTGTTCTATCGTTAAGTTTCTTCAAAAGCTTTCTCCATGTCTAGAGACAACAACATCATTACATCAGTTTGGGCACTCATCGCTGCTTCTATGAGCTGAACTATACTCCCTACTCCATCTGATGACTGCCTCCCTGGGACAAACCCAACCTGGTCTGGATGTATCCGGGAACTAAGAAACGTATTAATCCTAGTTGCTATAATTTTCCCTAAAATTTTTCAGATCCAGGTTTAGCAAAAAGATAGGACGATAGTTTTGCCAAACTAAAGGATCTTTACCTGGTTTCGGGATCATGGCTATAGTTGCTGATAAGGTTTCCGAATCAAACTGATTGCCTGTTTTGGTACTATTATACATGGTGGCCAGGTGCGGAGCCACTACCTCTATCAATTTTTTGTAAAATAACGCTGTATAGCCATCTGGCCCAGGCCTCCTATTGGGTCTAAGAGACATTATTGCTTGTTTTACTTCCAATACTGATACATCTGCATCAACAAACTCTGCCCTTTCTGAGTCTAGTTGGGGCAAGATTGTGTTTTCGAGGTATGTCTTTGTGGCTCCAGCATCTAGTCCCTTTTGCAGGTCATATAGTTTAGCTAAGCCCTTCTGAAACTCTTCCAACACCTTACACGAGTTACTGGTTAGACTTCCACTACTTGTTTTTAATTTAATAAGGGGGGGATGCTTCGCTTGACATCTTAGCTGCGTTGCCAAGAGGGTATTGGGCTTATTTGCCAGGGTGTAGTACTTTTGAGCCGACCATTTATACCGGCACTCTGCTTCCTGCATTTGCAGTGAGTTCAGTTCTATTCTGGCCTTCTCCAGCCTCTGTTTATTTGTCTTACAGGCATTAACTTTAAAGGCCTGGGATGCAGCTGAGTATTCAGCCCCCAGGGAACTCATAAGCTGAGTTTTCTCCCTTTCAGACCGGGCGGCTCTGCAGAGAAAATACCCCCGCATCACAGACTTAAAAGCTCCCCAAAGAGTTGATGATGACTTGACCGAATTCATATTAGTGTAAAAAAAGTGTTCTGCTTCCTTTATAGTTTCCATAACTTTTTCTTTTGAAGTTTGGAGGGTATCATTTAGTACCCACGCCGAGGGGCCTGGTTTAATTATTAAGGACTTACAAGTAATACTGACAAGGTCATGGTCTGACCATGGCACTTGGTATATATGAGCTTGAGCAATGTTGGGGAGAAAATTTTTATGGGCGAATAAATGGTCAATCCTAGTATGTAGGTCATGAGGGGTGGAGTAATGTGTGTAATCTCTCTGAAATTGATGCATGTCTCTCCAGACGTCCAAGAATCCAGCCTTGGAGATCATGGAGGCAAATAGGTGGGCACCCCTTTTATTTTGTGCGGTAGGTGGAGCCGATCTATCCAGGACAGGATCCAACGTAAGGAGGGGATTCGCCGCCTACAAGCACTATGGGCCTGATGCAGAGCCTCCTCTGAACTGCCCTTAAAACCCTCCGATTGTCCGGGGCTCCCGTTTGAATCGTGGCTCAAATGTGATGCAGAGCCTCCGTCGGAATGGCTCCCTAACTGATCCGTCAATTTCACTTTACTCGGAAAGCTTTTTTTGCTCTCTCGGGTGCCTTCAATTTGATCGGGGCTCCCGTTCACGTTCACACGGGCGGGCCGTTTTTCCCGCCTTTTTGAACGTACCTGCTTGGTTTCCGTCGTATTTGACCTTCCATTTTGGTGGTTTTAGCAAGTATACTTACATCTCCATGGCTCTTCAGTTGCCAATCTGGCTACACGCAAGCGCACATCCCTAAACCTCCATTGGAATATACATATGGCAACCACTGCCAATTTGACACATATATATATATATATATTTCTGTTAAATTTTTGGTGTTCCTTTTTCCTTGCCATTAATGCATACCTTAATTCTTTCTGATTGTTTTTGATTTATTGTCCCATATCTAAACCTTTTGTGTCATGTAAATGTGTGATGATGTTGTGTGATTGTACATTTGCAGGAAAGACAACACACCAAATCTTTTTATTTGTTTTTAATTCCAACGTTGTTTTTATTTTTTTTTGGATTTGGATTTTTCATTTTTTTTTTTTTTTTGCCAAAACTAAAAAACAATTACATTTTTAATGCAAAATAAAAAACATTAGGCCTCGGGGTCTTGTGCCTGTGGTTTTCTAGTATCTGTGAATGCTAAACAACCTTAGTTTAGCATTGTTTTTATGGTTTGGTTGGGCGTTGTTTTATTGGGGCCCTTTTTAAACCGGACCTTCAGCGTGCTTTAATGAAAAGCCCAAACTCTTAAAAAACGATTCCGCAGCATCATCTGTTAAAAAAAGATACAAGGACCCACCATTAATCCACAAAATACATTAACAAGTTTCCTGGCCTAACTAAAGTCACTTTATTAACCTTTTGCTGCCTCACATTGCCCTAGTTCTGCTATCTGCATGTAGCCTAGTTTGTAGCTGCGTACATGTGTTAAACTAAGGTGGGCTGGTATGTAACGTGACAAACTAAGTTGTTTCAGACTATTCTTGCGCTTTGTTTTTTTTTAATTATAAGGAATGTGTGCGCGCACATAAACGCACGCTCGCATACTCACATCCATGATGATGTCGTCCTGCTCCTGTGTAAAGATGGCATAGCTCCTGGTATAGCTCTGACGTTCCCCCGCAGTGACGTGCAGGACATCCCAAATTGGAATGCCCCAGAGACATGATGCCTGTAACCCAGCCCTGGATTTCTTCACACTCCAAAGGGCTGGGTTACATGGGTTTTGGCCTGCTTTAAAACATCATGACCAAATCAGGTTAGGATGGAATAACCCACCTCCTTTACATTATTATTAAAGTAACACAGGTTCCCTCACATAAAGCAGAACAAAACCCAGAGCGGCCACTGGTCTTCCCCCTGGAAATCCCAGATCGGGATGCCCCACTGTGTGAAACCCTTTTTACTGAGACTTTACTCAGAAATGGCAGACTCCCTCTCTTAAAGCGGAACAAGCCATGATTAGTTTAATTACCTTTGCAGGCGTATATTGTAGTGCCCCCCCCAGTCTGATCAAGACAACGGAACCTCATCTTCAAGAGTCCACCACAGAGCGAGTCCTCCTGGGGCAGTATTGTAGGGCTCCTCTGCCTGTGAAGATGGGTGCAGGATTGGGGTCAGCAGCCAGGGGAGCAAAGGATAGCCAGAGTCTCCCCCCCCCCCCCCCAAAAAAAACAAAAAAAAAATAAAAAAAGGTGTGCATTGCAACAATAGAAAAGAGGGACAAATAGGTGAGCGGGGTAGGGTTGGAGTAAAGGACATTTGTAATGAGCCTACATGCACATCCAACCTGTACACTCATTAAAAAAGTCTGGGGAATACTACTTACATAAGAGGGCAAGAACATGACGCAATAGGGTTCGATCACTTAACCCATTTAATTTAAAGTTAAAAAATTAGGCTAAAAATATACTAACAAAAAAATTACCAAATAGTGTGTTAAGGGAAAAAAGAATAAAAGACAGGGTGGGCAACCAATACAAGTTTCATACTCATACCCAGTAAAGCGGGTGAGCTCAAATAGGTGCAGCCTGGTTTCTGCCATACTCAGCAGGACAAGACCGCGGAGCTGGCGCCGCTGATGTGCTCCAACAGAGGACTGCATATTATTGCCCGAGTGCAAATACGGCTGCTCTGACTTGCCGTAAGTGAAGGCTCGGCGGCCCCGTTTCATTAGGGTGATTTCAATCGGAAAACAAGGCTCTGCATCACTGAAAAAAAGGAACAATGAACGAGGCGTCCGTTTTGCCGGGAAACAGCCTCGTGCGAGTCGACAATCGGAAAGGCGGCTGAGCGCACACCTGAGCGCATAAACGCACACTAAAATCAACGTAGCACCCTTTCCTGACCCGATCAAAGCCCAAAACCAACGGGAAAACGCACGGCAGAAGTGAACGGGGAGGCTCTGCATCAAGCCATATTTCTTTCTTATGCTTATTCAGGAGATCACACACTCTGCGTAAAAATTCAATTTGGCCTGTATTAGGCGCATAATAGTTTAAGATCGTGACTTCTGTTTCCTGTAAGGTACCTTGGAGTAGCAGGAACCTGCCTGCAGGGTCAGATATCTGTTTATTGCATTTAAAGGGAGTGCGGGTGTGAAAGGCCACAAACACTCCTCTTTGTTTAGTCACTGCCCTGGCATGGTACACCATTGGGTATTTGGGGATGAGAAATTTGGGGGTAGAAGAAACCGAGAAGTGGGATTCCTGAGCATAAATTATATCCGCATGTGTAGAGCTAAAGTACTTGAAGACCCTCGATCTCTTATTTAGAGAGTTCAATCCCTGTACATTAATTGATACTATTTTAAGCGCCATTAATACAGTGTTTTTATATTATGGGCTGTGTGCCTCAGGAGAGGCTTTAGAACTGGAGAGAGCACCCTCTGGGATGGCATAATCCGTATTTCAATGGTTCACAGGTTCAAGGATCAGGGCGTGGCACAGAAAGAACAGCCTAGGAATCTTCTGGTGCCATGTTGTTGCCAGAAGCTTCCTTATAAGCTCTGTTATTGAGTGAATCAACTCACAGACCCTAAGACCAAGCACACAAATGAGTGCAGATGCGCTTGGTCTTATGGTCACACCAACATCATTGCCCCATGCATGTGCAGTAGTGCCAGTGGCTGCACACACTAATAGCCTGGCCGACAACGCCTGTGCGGCAGCGCCCATGGACCAAATACTAGAGGGCCCAGACGCAAAGGCTGGGGGAGAATACACCTAAAGGATGATGATCAGGTGTGTCCATAGACACTGCACACATCTGCGGTCACCCAAGAGTGTCCCTGTGGTGGTGTAATATGAGCATTATTTTTTCTATAGGTTTAAATGTGACTTTAATGAAAATATGGACCACTTCACTAACAATATCAGCAGAGGTCAGTCTTTTGATATATTGTCTGTATAGCCTGCATAGAAAAGTATGGATATTCCAGTGCAATTAAAGGTTGTAGGTCCTAAACAAATGTTTCCTTCATCTGATGTATGATTAACTCTGCAGACTAAGAAAATGATGAGATTATTTGATCTCTAGACAAAAAGAAAGGGACTTTAAATCCCCCTTAACATCGCTCTCCTTAATGTCCCCTCTCCTGTTTGTGGCTACTATTGAAATAAATGACAGCTCGTGTACGCCTGCAGCCTGGCAGGGAGCTGAGAGCACTAAATCATGTCTATGAATTTTTAGATGGCTTCTGTGTTCAACATATGATCTGGAATACTGCAAAGCACTCTCTTCCGCCGGCTCAGACCCAGTTGGCAGCAATTTCTTGTTTATACCTTTTAGCACGAACAAGCATTAAGCCTTAATCCACCCCCTTTTTTTCTTCCCCCCGATTTTCTCTCACCCTCCTTCACACATAAATATTAATTGCACCCGTGATTTTTACTGCCTTAATTAATCATATTTATTTTCCTTTCCAGCTGTTGCTACAAAAAATAGAAACTATAAAGGAGCTTGTAAATTATTTTTGGTAAATTTGATAAGTTCAGGAATCCTTTGATATATTAGAAAGAAAAGCGAGAAGGGAGGTCGTCATTGTTTCTCTGCTGTATGCCTTTTCGATGATGCCCCATTTGTATAGGATTAGGAGTGGAACTCTTTTTTTATTACACGTCTTTTGTGGCATGTTTGGAACAGCAGAGGGATATGTCACAGACCCCATAGCAAAATTTAGTGTTGGCCCACTACCAAAAAAAAAAAATATTGGGCATATTATAAATAGTAAGGGCAGCCAAGTGACTACTGAATACATATTATATGCCAAACAAAAGCCTCACACGTCCTGCCCTCCTATTAATCTGGGCTGCTCAGGGTCACAGCCTGAAATGATAGCTAGCACCACCATCCAGCTGAGTTGTGTCATCTTTCCATGTGGTGCCGGGGAAAGAATGGTGCTCGGTTAAAGGATCGTGAAATCGTGAAAAATGGCCCAATGACAATAATCCATATAAATGTTTAGGATGGCGGGAGCAGAGGTCACTTATACACCTGGACTCAATACATTTCCACCCAGGCTTGATTCTTTATATTTTAATGGAAGAAAAATGGCATTGGGTGACAGACTCTGTCACCCCTGATAGACTAAGCCTGTCAACCCTGGATTTTTTTTCCTACCAGAAGATGAAACCACAAGCTTATGAGTTGTATTCAGTTTGGGTGTATAAGTGACCCCTCCTCTCATTATCCGAGGTGTTTATAAGGATTTTTAATATTACACAATTTTGCGATAGTGCTCCTTTAAAGAGGAACATTTCAGGCATTGGGGAGTTAATAAAAACTTGCCAAACCTGGCTTGCTCGCCCCCCTGCCCCTCCGGTTTCACATTATAAAACGTTTGACTTATCTGTCCGATCACATCGCGCTCCGACATCCCTCTGTCCCGCGTTGTCTCCATCGGGCAGCGCCATCTTGCCGTCCCATGCACTGCGCCGCCCCACAGATCTCACGCATGTGCACTGTCACTGCATAGGAGCAGGGCGGGACATTTGAAAGAGGACAGCTAGATGTAAGGCCGGCTAAGCCTGCAGCCTTCACTCGGCTAAGAGGGTTGGAAAGGTGGAAAGGGGCCTAGGGATACTGCCGGACGTCGATATTTTAGATAACGCCGGCATCCAACAGGAAGTGGGAGGGGGGAGGGATGTTTAGAGAGGAACATCAGAAAAGTCTGATGTTCCTCTTTAAACATTTTATAATAGTATTATCAACTGTAGAATGCACAAAAGTTTAAAGCAGGCCAAAACCCTATAAGGGCTACTCAACCCACCATCCCCATCTCCATAGGTCATTCCACTGCTGTGGCCATGCCCACCCAGCATTTTTTGAGATTGGCTGAAGCCAGGTGATGTGAAATGCATGCTGGCCTGGCTGACTGGCTGTGGGGGCATGCCTCAACTAAAGTGACGTGGGGATGGGGGCAGAATTCACACAGCAGAGGTATTCTGATTTCAGGTGCCCTGGGGGAATGCTAGCGGATGGCCCTGGAGTCTTTTAGACTTCAGAGTCACACTCTGAGGATTTCGGTCTACTTCACAAGGGTAAGAAAATAAAATTTGGTTTAACCTTAGTCGAAAAAACGTTTAGGCCTCCTCACTAAACTCTCCCCTCTGCAATCCATCCTGAATGCAGCAGCCCGGCTCATCTATCTGTCTAACCATTAGTCTGACGCCTCCCCTCTTTGCCAGTCATTGCATTAGTTACCAAAGAAGGAAATATCTAATTTAAATTACTATTTGTTGCTCATTAATCTCCCATATTTCTATTATTTCAGTGTTAATCTGGGGGACATCTGTAATCATATCCTTTAACAGTTACCCAGACAGTATAGTCTACCCAAACACAAAGCTCTCCATTCTGCTACACCCTCTACATGTCTTCCATAATTTCTGTCTACTGCCTTACCCGTGGCATACGCTCTGCAAACAACCTACAACTAACATTCACCTTAGTCCAAACCTCCCACTCCCGTCTACGGGACTTCTCTGGAGCCGCAACAGTTCTTTGGAATGCACTACCACCAGCAATTAGATTGAGTCAAAACATCAAGAGTTTTAGACGTTCCCTTCAAACGCGTCCTGTTAGGGTAGCCTAACACATCCCCTAATCTAACTTTTCTGAACTATTATCATATGCAGGTAAACTTTCAAAACAACTACAAAGTGTGATATGGTTTGGGAATGACAGTGCTCTTTTCTTGGTCAAGGGTGCACATGTAACAAGGCAAATTGCCTCGGGTGGTGCTGCAAGGTGAGGCAACAATTGTTGGATCTGATTTGTAATTTTTTCTTTTTTTTCTTTCTTTTCTTTTTTTTATTTATTTTTTTTCACACTCAGATTTGATCTTCCTTTGCTGTTGCCAAAATCATATACATCATACCATCATTAGTATCACAAATCTTGCTGTGTTACCCCCCAATATCATGCGCATTTCATCTATGAGTATAAAACCCTTCCCCTACCCTCTCCCTCTTCACTTCCCTTACCTCCACCCACTACCACTTTTTTATTATTATTATTATTATTATGGTCCATTACATGGCTCTCCACCTCCCTCTTCATTAAATCTTCTTTTTCATCTTTTTACCAACTGTTGGAGTTGTGCCTTGATTTCTCCCTGGTTAGTTACCCCTGGTTCCACTTCTATGATTTCCTGCTTCCAGTTTTCGAAAATGGGTGGGTCTGGTCTTCACCAATATTTGACTAAATGATATTTAGTGGCCATCACAATCAGATTTGATAGGAACCTCTTAGCTATTGGCAGATTTGGAATTTGCTAAGTCAAAAGGTTTCTTGTTTTATCCAGAGCGATATTTATTCCTTCTTCCGTTTTTACAAAATGAGTTATATCTCATTAGCTGTTGAGCGAACATTGTGGGTCACTGCTGCTCACTGCCATGATTTTACCACTGGCTCGGTGGCTGCGGCCCTACATCTCTTGGCAGGTCAGCACTACTAATCATAGGAAGGGCCCAGGCAAAGCATCACACGGCTATAGAGGAGTAGAGCTGCCCATCCTGGGGCGGGGGGCACCATTCTGTAGTTCACCTCAGACAGCAGAGAGGTTAGGTTCACCCCTGATCAAGGTCCTCAACTTTAGGTCCATGAACACAACCAAAGCGGCAGCAACGCTTGTGGTAAATAGTACAGGTAATGAGGGAAATGCAGTCAGGGCATGCTTATAAAAATAAAAAAAATTTTGTAGCAGTAGAAGAATGGACTTGGTGGTAACTGGTCTATTCCTGATAGTTGAGCCATTAGCAACTCTGACAAGGGGTGGGAGCAACTTGGTTTAGGTCAGAACAGCTTGACGCTTAAAGAGGAACAGCACACGCAATTTTCACTTTTTGAGGTCTTGTTCCTCTCAGTGGAGTCGAATTGGGATGCCCTGCTGTGTGTATCCCCCCAGGTCGACCCATTCACTCACCTTCCTGTCACTCCCATGGCGCAGATTTGGGCAAGAAAGAGCGTGCTGATTGGCTGATCTGTCCACTCAACCAATCAGCGCTCTTGCTTTTACTTGGCTCCCTTTGGGGCCGCTTATGGCTAAGCCATCTGGATGGCTAAGCAGCTGAGTGTTGCAGAAGGGAGCTGAGTGTGCCACCAGCTGCATCCCCTGCTCACATGCCAGCCGCCGTGCGCCCGTGCAACCTATTTAGAAAGGTCAGGCGAGGGTGTGTGCATGGCTAGAGGTGAGCCGGGATGCAGCCACAGAGCAGAGGCGCAGCGAGGGCTCCGGGACAAGGTGAGTGAAACAGGGCTTCTGGGGGGTTTTACACAGTTGGGCATTACAATTCGGGATGCCTCAAAAAGTGGAACTCGGATGTCTTTTAGACTTCAGGGCCTCCGATATTCCTTTTTAATACATTTGATGTCAACAGAACAGCTGCAGATTTAAGATGCCGACATGTAAGACAAGAGACAAGAATGTAAGACAAGAGCACTAGAGAGATTAACAGTGATGAGCGAACCCATAGAAATTAGGGCCGAACTTGCCACAAAAGTTTGGTTTGGGTCCCTGAACTCGACCCGAACCTGAACCCGAACTCCACTGAAGTCAATGAGGACCTGAACTTGGGGACCACAAAAATGGCTGTAAAATGGGGGTACTAAGGGCTTGAGGGATGCAAATGAGGGAACACCAGGAAAATTGCTCTGCACAAAACAGGCTAGGGAAAGTACTCAAAATAATAACAGTACAAAAGAATGTGTGTATATATATATATATACACACACACAAATCAGATATACATCTTCTTTTTCCTTAAAGGGTAATTCCACTTATGATGGCATTTTTTTAAAGTTTCCATTATTGTTATGCCTTAAATGTGCTGAGCTTATCTATTTTTTTATTTTGTTTGTAACCCTGTGTTATAAAATAAAACAGTTTTCCCTAGCAGCAATGTGTTTATGTTAGCAATGTACATCAACTGGTGCATTAGATGTACAGATAATAGACTTCCTCACTCTAGCTTACTAATCATCTGGCTAAGACACGAGCAACAGATTTAACCCATTCTGCTGTAATTCATCTTATTTAGATGGGAGGATTTCAATCTTGTGTTTCAGTAGCTAAAGAGTTACTGGCAGCCTTCCCAGTTGGGAAGCTTCATTACTGATGCTTGACGTAGCCAAAGCTGCTAATGTGTTCACCTGTTGCAGTGGAAGGATTCTGGGATATGTAGTCAGTAGTCTACTTTACTCAAGGCCAGAAAAACTACTCCCATCTTTAGACACACAGGAATATAGGAAAAACAGAATGCTGGGGGCACAATCCTAACACTAATGTTTATGTTACATTCCAGAAAAGGAAAACAATAAGGCAGAACACCAAAAAAATGCCAAAAAGGAAGATTTCCTTAATAAAAATCTGTTCATTTTGAGGAGGAAGGTGAGGCGTCCATTTCCAAAGCTAATTGTCCATTTCATTGCACTTCCATGGACAGGTGGCTCATATACTGAGTGCCAGCTAGGGTGAAAGAAACCTCTGCTACTGTAATAAGGAGGGTTCTATTCTCCATATCTGGGTGGCGCAACAATTTTGGAAGAAGGCTTCCCGGATTCTTTCTAGGATCTGGGGCTGCAAGCTGCAGCTAGGTAGCCCTGCAGGGAGTTAAGCCAATTAGCTGCTCTAGGATTTACAGAATACCAACCAAACACATTTTGACTGCTGCTAGACTAACTCATAGTATAAAAGGTTGGAGATCCCTGATATAAGATATGAAAACCTGTTACGTTCTGTTTTTGATGCAGCGAACTTCTATTATTTTATTATTCTATATAGTATTTGTTATTTTTTTATAGTTTTTTTAATCCCTTTCCCTTCTAGAGCAAGCAGGCACCAGGGTTTGCAGCGCATTCTTGAAGGCCCCAATACCGCTGTTGGAATAGTGAGGCAAGACCAAGTTGAGGCAATGACAGATTATATGGCACACAGTGCCACAGTTCCATCGGATTGTCTTCAACCCACTCCACTTCTGCCGAAAGTTCAGAGCCCTCCACCTCACCCCCCTTCAAATCAGCAAGGCGTTCTCAGCCACAAGTCATTGAGCAGTCACTAATGTTCTATAATGACACCCCGAGCTGGGATTCCATAAGCCATCCACCTGCCACAGCTACAGACATAGAGTTCTTGTGTTGGAAGATGAGAACGTGGACCATGAAACCACCATGAAACTCAAGTGCTGACTGTTGGGGCTTTCTGCAATGTGGAGGCTAAGAAGAAGGCTAGCAGGTAGGAGTGGGTGGAGGGTGATCCAAGGGGTGATGACGAAGTCCTAGACCCAACGTGGACCGAAGGCAATGAGAGTTCAGAGGAAGAAGCGGTAGCCCCACTGCCACAGGAAGCCAGCAGAAGAGGGGGAAGGGTGCAATTCATCAGCGGTCAGCCCATTGCTACAACTGCCCACAATGCTCATAAACTGAGCACGGGAAAGCTGGCTCAAAGCATCTCATCAGCATGTTTTTTTCCAGCAGTGCACTGGCAACAAGACATGGGTCCAGGCAACTGCAAAGCAAACACAAACATCACTAGTATTTTTAAAAATATATTATATTATTAAAATAAAAACATGCAAACACCTAAGGCTCCCTCTGCTGCTCCTGTTGTCTCTGCCTCCACAACAACAAGGCCAACTGTCTTCCCCCAAAGGGAGGATGTGAGACCACCACCACCAAGCCTGTCCACACCATCTCAGGGAAGTGTTAAGCTTTCTATTTCCCAACCAATGGACAGATGTTTGGCCCATTCCACCCATGAGCCCTGTTCTTGAATGCGAGCATTTGAAAATTGCTAGCCTTTTAAATGCTCCCATTCCGTCTGGTGGAGAGCTTTAAAAATCTTATGGGGAGAGGGATGGTTATCTCAGTGTGGTGCTAATTAAAATCTTATGGCTGCAGATTCCCCACAATAAATCTTTCCCAGCCACCACAATTCTTCTTGACAGACTTTGCCTTCTCTGCACCAACAGGTTGGTTGACATCCTTCAGGCGAACCAGGTTGCCGCAAGTACATTGCCTGGCACATGTTTTCAATGTGTTTGTTTCAAGCATACTGACCAATTATGCATAAAGGGCGTACCGTGTGCGCGCACTTTCCGCATCCCCACCTGCTGCTGCTTGCCTCTATGCACAGCAGAGGAACTTTGGCCTTCCCACCCACCAAAGGGGTTTGTGAGCAGCAGCAAGCAATATTAGCATTCCAGCTTCAAAATGCCCAGGTGAGTCGAAGTGCAGACCAACAGCACTTTACCACCAATGAGTGGGCCTCCATGAGGTAAAAGTCTGAATAATCTCTGCATGACTCCCGTCACCATGTTTCAGGTCCTCCCTCTTCATTCAATTTTCATTCAAGATCTAAAAAGGTAACCCCTCCCATATCATAGCTTAAAGTGAACTTGAGATTATTTTTATTCTTGTTCAATATTTGTACAAAATCCTCCAACTGTCTCGCCGTTCCAGTCCAAAAAAGGAGGACATCGTCTATGTACCTGTACAAACTGATTATGTGGCACAGGTACATACCAAGGTCCTCTCTCCCTCATAATTGGTTTTCCCACCACCCCAGATACAGATTAGCCTACGATGGGGCACATGTCGCCCCCATTGCCGTTCCCTGTATCTGGAGATGGTGAGCCTGTTACGCAAAGATGTTATGGGTAAGAATAAATCTGAGAAGGGAGAGAAGGAAGCTATTGTGCTCCTGTTCTTCAATACCCAACTGGTCTAGGAAATATTGCACAGCCCTAATTCCAGACTCATACAGTATACTAGAATATAGGGCCTCCACATCAAGAGCAACATTTTTAATATATGTAGCGAATCTCACAATATTATTTCCCTGGTCGGCTGGCATTATTGTTACATTTTTTCTTTTTGCAATTGCAATTCTAAAGCCCTCCATTCCTCCCTAGTTACATTCTTGGGGATGCCCCCTTTTTACTTCCAACTTCTCATCTTTCAACTTCAACTACTTTCAATGTATTGCTCCACTAATCTTACAAATGTATCTATGCTGGTATCTGTACTCAGAGGAGGATAGTATGATGATTGTTTTAAAATGTTCTATTTTTGTTCTGTATGCTTTTATCACTTGTCAAAATTATGAATATGTATATGTTATTACAGTAAATAGAGTAAAATTAATGGAGTTCCTGTTTTTAATGCCTATAACTAAAACTGTTTGTTATTTAACAAAATAGTACATTTTGTATATGTTTATGTTATAGAGCTGGATTATAATCCTCCCTGAGGAAGTAAAATTTCTGATGTGATGTCTGGTTGAGGGCGTCATTAATCTGACTAGTGAGGTAAAAGTGGGTTACCAGACCCTGTTTAAATATTTGGCAATATAATATTACTCTGACTTCAGTTTCCTTTATGGTCTGAATAATAAGGAAAGCCTGGCTGCCTTGGGGACCGAGGTCCAGTTAAACCTAAGACCCCCAACCATCACACATAGGTTAAAAAGGGACCCAGTCTCTATACAGCCTATATTGTGTCTGGTCCCCCTATAACATATAATGTGATTACTAGGTCTCTAGACCCTAGAATTTTTGTTTTCTATTTGGTATGTCTGGATTTTGAGGTAAGCCTGGTTGCCATGTTGCCAAAGGCTCAGTTTAAACTAGGAGTTAAAGCCATCACACATTGGTTAGAAGGAGGGCTCAGACATTGCTGACGTTGGGGGTCAAAAACTCCAGATGTTGGCCCTGAGAAGCATTAAAGTGGACCAACACCCAGGATTTTGACTATCCTGGGTTTTGGTCCACTTCGGTGGGGCACCCCGATCTGGGGTGCCCCGCTGTGGGAAACCCCCCAGAACGCCCGTAAACACTCACCTCCCCACACTCCTACGTGGGCGCTCGTCCAATCAGAGAGCTCAGAGCCGCTGTGGTATGCACGTACAAGCGGCATCCAACCACAGCGGCTGTGCTGGAGGCCGCATCTCGTGCTTCCTTCTAACAGGAAGCGCGCCCGCGCCGGCCATTCACAAACGGCTGGCGTGGGTGCGCGCCCTGCTAGAGGAAAGCGCGAGACGCGGACGCGGCCCGCGCATGCGCCGTTGGAACGGGGTTAAGGTAAGGTTTGTGGGCATCTTGGGGGGTTTCACCCCACACCGATTTCGGATGCCCCGCGGGGAGGGATCTGATCGGCCCGGGAATCTTATAGATTTCTGGGCCGATCCCCCCTGGGTGTTGGTCCACTTTAAGAACAGGCAAGATAGAGCCACTGGGACAGCAATAGTAAATGCTGTAAATGTGTAATTTCTATGTTGTAACAATGTACTCGGCAAATAAAACTGATTCTGACTCTGATAGTAACTGTGCAGCAGGCTTAAACTGTGTAACTTTCAAACACTTGGGGAAATTATATTGTTTACCGTATAGATACATTTATAAAAATGTTTACTTGATTTTAACTCTACATCTTTAAACTATGGTAAGTTTATTATTTTTTTTTTATTTGTAGCTATTTGGGATGGATTAGGGCCACTTTAATGTTTTTGCAGATATCAGTGAAACGATTAGGAAATTTAGATCCTCAAACCTGGTTGTTTAGGGTTTAGTAAGTAATAGTGCAGCCAAGGAACATGTAATAATCACCTTTTGTCCCCTGTAGCTGTAGTCCAGTGCTCAAATCCTGGATTATAAAATAGGGTTCCCCTACTCTATTCCCTGCAATCAAGGGGGAGGTCTAAACTTTGGCACCCCCCTTCGATGAGTCAGTGCTCCAGCGTCACTGTGACTGATGTCAGGATATTTTGCCGTCATTTGCTACCTTTTTGCGGCCTGGGTGGTGGGGACCAAATGTCACGATCCAGGGTAGTGTACGAGCGCAGGAAACCAAGGAGGGGTGGCAGCCGCTCAGTCCAATTTATAACTAACCTGGGAGGTGCACGTGAGCAGGGCAATTAGGTTACACAAGTCTTAAAGGAGCCACAGCACTCAACCCTGTTAGCTTGCAGACAAACCTATAATCTGTCTCTAAAATCGGGTTAAAAACAGAGTCTCAGTCCACACACATCTGCAGGAGTATGCTAAAGCTGCACCACCAAGCGCCAAGGTGCCTCTGTATAGGTGCAATCCTAACGCTAATCTCTGAGAGCCCCATTTGGGACATACAATGCAATAGATAAATTGGGAGCAGGCTTACCTGAGGTTGCCCTATAACCTCGAGTGCAGCCCATTGGGTGTAAGGGTCTAAGACCTCGCAGTACAGCGAGGCAAGACCACCACTGATCAACTGAAGGGGACAAAAGGTTGGTATCTCTTTTATTACCTCACTTGCATGGCCTATAACTTTATATAATGTTGTATCTGTAAAAAATAATTAATGATCAGTAATCAGTTACACTTTTTATGCTAAGCCACATGTTTAAATAATTCCTTAAGATCTAATTTAATTAATCTAGTTAATCTTTTTAATTTCGTAGTTATTCAGTTCTTTATTTAGTTGATAATAAATGAATGAACGGATAATTACAATTGTCTTAGGTCTTTTTTTAAATTTAGAATTAATTCAGGGGTGATATGTTATTTGCTTCATGGTGCAACTTAATGACTGGCAATCGAATTATTTACCAACTGTATTTGGAGCTTTTTGAAAAATGATATCTTTTGTCAGTGTAATTAGTTTTTTTGATTAATTAATTTGTTACATACCAACATTTGCGCACCAAATTGCTCAGACAGTATGGAATGCACACATGTGGGGTATCCCCTTACCCAGGAGGCTAAGCTGTAAAATATTTAGGGTCATTCTGCACATTTATAAAGTAGAAGACAATGATATCTGTATGCTATGTTATTAATAATATGTTATTTAAAAAAAGAGAAAAGGATAAATATATTAATATGCTACTACAATTTTCCTTTTTTAAGTACAGCTGTTTCTGATATCTATAGTATTTATCATATTGGCCAAATCTAATTCAAATCTTAGGCTAAGCACTGGGACTTCTTTTTGCTCGGTTTTATTTTTTTTGCTATGTGCTTTTGCCCCATAATAGTCATATGGTATAAAAATGACTGAATCTGAGTATGATATTGTTTATAATTATTAACATACTATACACAATATTTAAAGGAGCACTATCGCGAAATTGTGTAATATTTAAAATCCATATAAAAACTTTAGCTAATAAGGGGAGGGGTCACTTATACACCCAAACTGAATAAAACTCCCGCCAAGCTTGTGTTTTTTTCCCCTGGCAAGAATAAAATCCAGGGGTTGCAGGTTTAGTCTATGAGGGGTGACAGAGTCTGTCACCCGAGATGCCCTCTTCCTTCCATTAAAACAAGAAAAACAAGCCTGTCTCGATATTTCTCAATACCGGATGTAAAAGTGACCCCTCCTCCCGCCATTCAGCATATTTATATGAATTTTTATTATTGGGCCATTTTTTCGCGATAGTGCTCCTTTAAGTGGGTCAATTACCGCCAATGCCGACCCTACAGTCTTTTAGACTAGGCACTGACTAGGTGCCCCTGATGCATGCTCGTTTAGCATGCCCCAATGTATAAGTTCCCTTCCCAGATAGCCTGCAAGCCCCCTTACCTTTCCCCCGTCCCTCATCCCTCACAGGCCGCACACTGCATCCCCGGAATCCCTACAGCTGTGCACACTCCACCATTCTGAAAGGCTGGGTACACAGGACTGTGCTCTCCACAGGGCGGTAGAAATGCAGGCACCACTCCCTATGCCGACACGCCGCCCAAAACAACAGCTTTATTAGTATGCAGGGCATAAATTTATTGGATGAAAGCCGGAGCATGTGCCATGGGAACAACGGAAAGGTGAGCGGAGTGCGATCTGGGAGGGTCCCCAAAGTTTCCTAAAAGGAATCTTTGCCATTATCCACAAATAATAAGAACTAGCAATAAAGAAATGCCCAAATTATACCCAAATTTTGTCCAGGTTCACTTGAACCTGATGCTGAACAGGAAAAAATCCCTGGGTGAATTGCCGGTACAAAATTAACTGGAAAGTCACAATTTTCTTGAAGCAGAACAAAACCTGGGATTCAGACTTTTCCGGATTTTGTTCTGTGCCCTGGGTGCATTCCGATTTGGTTTGTGTGACCCCCCCCAGATCGCCCATAATAATAATAATAACTTACTTTTTATGCACAAGCTCTCATTCAATCCAAGCTGTTTGCAGTGACTTAGGCCCTTATTTATCAAGGGCTAGCGCCAGGTAGTGTCTGACTAGCGCCAGGTAGCGCCAGGTAGCGCCAGCTATCGGCGGCTACCGACTCCAGAACGCCAGGCGGCGGACACAATCACGCATTTATCACGCTAAATGAGGCTAGCGCCGGCGAGAGCGTCAGCTAGCGCGGGATTCATCATGTAGCCGACTGCAACGAACAGCGCCGCTACTAATCCCATCACAGCGCCAGGTATGACCTGTCGCTCCCTGGCGCTCTCCAATGCATTTCAATGGAGCAATCTTTAAATATTCATAATTAATTGATTTTTTTTTTTTTTTTTTTAACTGTCAAAAATTCTGTGACCACTACGGCAATGTTAGATATTTTTTTAAGGTAAAAAAAAATTAAAAAAAATTTGTGCAGAATTGATATTACAGGTCTGATATTAATGTATTCATATTACAAAATGTTTAGAAAAACTTGTTTAATTTTTTAAACAAAAAATATGGTTGTTTGGGGGTTAGAAAACTACTTTTAAGCCATCGCCGCCAACGCTCTGGGGTTTAAACAAGCATTTCACAGCGCGAGAATTTTTGGAGCGTGATTTGTTCATGAATATGCTGGGAGCCGTTCGCTCTGGCCATTCGCTGTCAGGCGCACCCATACAGCGCGGAACCTGTGAAACAGCGACTCCTAACCCCGTATTCAACATTACTGCACACCGACTGAGTCGCTGTCAACAAGCGAACAACGGCCAAGCACAGCGAATACTAGCGGGCGCTGTGAAAATCACGCTACTGGCGCTCATCTGTCGCTACCTGGCGCTATTAATGAATCGGCCTCTATGTCATTCGGCAAATGGCTCTGATTTGCTTCAATCCGGAGCGCAAGAGGCGGCACTCACGCCCCCGTCTATCTGAATGGCTGGGACAGGAGCACGCACACAGCCTGAAGATGCAGGGGGTGCGACTGCTTGGGCTCCCTAATGAAAAGGCGTCAAAGCCATTTACCAGATTATATAGTTAAACTGGACCTTTAGCATGATTTAATGAAAAGCCCAAATGCTTACTATTCCTTAGCATCTAAAATTAATATATTTTAAGATTTTAGTCACTCATTATTCTTTCTCCCACTGGGCTGCAACTCTGTTCAGGACTCTAGGATATGGGTGCCGCCATCTTGACTCAGAAACATCACATACCGAGGAGAGCAGAGTGGGATAAAGTGCCGGGGAGGGGTTATAGCTGTGCTTTGCACAGACAGAGCAGAGCTGGGGTCAGGGAAAGGTCAGCAATCCCAGAATGCAGGGCAGTACAGCCAGAAGACACTTCCTGTTTGCAGGCTGCCTGATGCTCCATGAGCCGCCATCTTGGATGTTTAAAGGCTCGTAACATGCAGTAGATGCAGGTAGGATGATTTTTAATGTGAGCAATTTGTATGTACAGGGTGTGGAAAATATATAAGATAGGCTCTAATTCATGGTGAAGGTCCGCTTTAAGCGAAACAACTCTGACTGGCTGAGAGCTGGCACATGTGCCATTGGACCAGGAAGAGGTGAGTTGTTATGGGCAATCTGGGGGGCTTCACATGGGGTAAGGCCCCTGGCCTAAAAGTCGGCAGCTCAGGGTTTTGCTCCGCTTTAAAGTGATCCTATACCAAGAAAGGAAGTATATGTTGTCACCTTCTATCTCCAGCCCTGTGCCCCAAAACAGCCTGTGTTTATTTTTTTTTTTACTAAAGCTGTCACATAATGGCATTTAAGTTGCTGAGCTGTGTGTACTGTAACTGAATGTATCCTGACTGGAAAGCACCAAGGGCCAACGCTGCTCGGCCACGGAGAAATATGGCCGACTGCATCCATTTGATGTTGTTATGAATATTGGGCAAAGGCTTTAGTAAAAAAAAAAAGAAACACAGGCTGTTTGGGGCACTGGGCTGGGGATAGAAGGTGATGACTTAAACTTTCTATCTGGGTATATACCACTTTAACAATATCATTATGTAGCCCTTGACATTTACAGTAGCTATTTCTCATGATATTTGACATAACATGCTCAGCATTATTTGCACAGATGGGTGTCTCCATAAGATCTAGGACTTTTAAGATACTGAGATGTTGGCTCTCCTTGCAGGGTAACATAATGGCATTTAAGTTGAAGTGCTCCCCAATGCTGAGCTGTGTGTACTGTAACTGAATGTATCATCACTGGAAAGCACTAGGGGGCGATGCTGCTCAGCCAGGGAGCAATATGGCCGACTGCATCCAATAAATATTGGGCAAAGGCTTTAGTAAAAAAAAGAAACACAGGCTGTTTGGGGCACTGGTCTGGAGATAGAAGGTGACGACATAAACTTCCTTTCTGGGTATAGGATCACTTGAACAATAGGGTTGATTCAGAGCCCTTTGTTGCCGTATTTTTGGAGGTCTTGTTACCAAACAAAAATCACGCACTAACGAAAACATTTCACACAAAAATTCTTGCAGAAAAAAAAGTGCTCTGCCGAATCAGCTGAGGGGGAAAAATGGACAAGAACAGATATTTTCATGCAAGAAAATGGTGGGAAATGGGCTCAGAATCAACCCTATTATCATTATGTAGCCCTTGACATTTACAGTAGCTATTTCTTATGATATTTGACATAACATGCTCAGCAGACAGGTGTCTCCATAAGATCTAGGACTTTTAAGATACTGAGATTTTGGCCTTCCTTGACTGGTATTTAAGTTGCTGATCTGTGTGTACTGTAACTAAATGTATCATCACTGGAAAGCACCAGGGGGCTGCTCGGCCAGGGAACAATATGGCCGACTGAATCCAGTTCATGTTGTTATGAATATTGGGTAAAGGCTTTGGTAAAAAATAAAGAAACACTGGCCGTTTGGCCATCTTATGATATTTGACATACTCAGCATTATTTGCACAGATGGGTGTCTTCCCTAAGATCTAGGACTTATAAGATACTGAGACGTTGGCCTTCCTTGCAGGGTCACATAATGGCATTTAAGTTGAAGTGCTCTCCAATGCTGAGCTGTGTGTTCTGTAACTGAATGTATCATCACTGGAAAGCACTAGGGAGCTGCTCGACCAGGGAGCAATATGGCCGACTGCATCCAATGAATATTGTGCAAAGGCTTTAGTAAAAAAAAAAAAGAAACCCAGGCTGCTTTGGGGCATGGGGATAGAAGGTGACGACATACACTTTCTATCTGGGTATAGCATCACTTGAACAATATCATAATGTAGCCCTTGACCTTGACCCATGACCTGAACATGCTCAGCATTACTTACACCAATGGGTCTCCATAAGATCTAGGACTTTTAAGATACTGAGATGTTGGCCTTCCTCTCTAAGTTTCCTCCCTTAATGTTCCTGATGTTCTTTGCGACCCGGCCAATCCACTGTCATTTGCTATCAATTTGGCACCAGCAGAACCATAAGAGATTTTTCACATATGACATGGCTGGAAATATGTAAGAGGCATGTGATACGAAGGCGTCTGATGCAACCTTACCATCCTAGACATGAAAGAACTTTGGAGCCGCTGATTGCAATGTACCCTTTTAATCTATGTGCTGTCAGGGTGGCTTTGTGCGTGCCGTAGGGAGGCCCCCTGGCAGGAGCAGAGAGGGTAATGGCGGGGGCCGCACCTGTTTGGAAGCCTTGTAAAGATCGCTCCCGCTGGTATTTTGTTTGCAGTGTGTATGACTTTCACAGGATTTTAATGCGGTGACGCGGACAGGCTCCGATCGGTGACACCTAGGACTTTGCTCTGGGAAAGAAACACCCGCTGTTTCCCCACCTTAGACACTGAATAATTGTCATCAGTATCCTGGCCGCGTTTATCAGACATTAACACACATATGTAAAATAAGAGACTGTGATGCAATAGCGATCCGGCAATATGATATGTACTTAGAAAGAACACACCAGCCCCCAGCTGAGGATCATAAACACAAGTTTGCAGAGAACACTTTAAGTGGACCCAGCATCAAATGTCTCCTGGCAGCGAAAACACATTTATGCACCTCTAGTCCTTCAGAGACTCGTCACACATGCTTTTTTTTCTTTGCTGACTGCTTGTTTTTTCTCGTCTTTACATAGAAGTCTTTACTACTTTTGTTATAAAGAAGAAAGGTAAGCACACAAAAAAGCTATTTTCTTAATGTACAAAATCAAATATGAAACTCCAAATATTTATAAACTCCAAATATGACAAAGTCACAAAAGATCAGATTACAGATAAGAAAATGAAGGAATTTACATATCTCTTGATGGCGCTCGCTTCGTCACCTTGGTTCTGACGTCATCAGAAATCAGACTAATAGGCTGATTCATGACTAGCGCCAGGTATTGGCAGATGAGCGCCGTATAGCCGCACTTAGAGCGACCGCTAGTATATGCTGTGATCGGCTATCAGACACTGTAACAGAGCGCGCAAGCTGTACAGATCTCTACCTTACAATAGGCAATAGCAGGACCTTTTTTTTTCAGGGGTTCCACCAAAAAGATATTGGCTACAACGGCTTGCACTACAAGAAATAGTTCCACCCCCCCCTATTTAGCTTCCTGATCACCAAATTTTAGAAGTGTGGGGAATTGCTCAAGCTCTCCTTGATGAAAAAAATAAAGTTCCAGAGGAGTCTTTGTAGTATCCTGGCCGACATTGATGAATGAGATGTATGTTGGGCGTTCTAACACTAATACAGCGAAAGGTAGCGCCAGCTCATTGCGACCGACTCTCAGCGACTCACACCATATTCAACAAAAAAACAGACACACACACAGCGTCGGCGCTCTAAATCTGGTCGCTATAGCATAGAGCGCCAGATGCTGTGTGATTAAAGTCTGTTTTTGAACACATATCCACCAGTAACAAAGTGAAAACACATGGAATTACATTGTTGTAACACTGTGACATTAACACTTTAGTGCCAGACCTGTAATGACAATTCTGCATAAAAATATAGAAAATCAAAAATGTTTTCAAAAATGACTTTTTCTAGGCCAGGAGAGGTCACACAATTATTTGAGAGAAAAAAAAATTTAAAACAAAAAACCCTGTTTAATCAGAAGAAAAGGAACGTCCGTTGAAATGTATTCCATTCAGTTTGTTTTATTGATCTAATCTTAAAGTGGACCAACACCCAGGATTTTGACTATCCTGGGTTTTGGTTCACCTCCACGGGGCACCCCGATCGGGGGTGCCCCGCTGTGTGAAACCCCCCAGATCGCCCTAAAAAACTCACCTCCCCCCGCTCCTACGCAAGCGCTCGTCCAATCAGAGCGCTCAGAGCCGCTGTGGTATGCACGTACAAGCGACGGACAACCACAGCGGCTCTGAGTGCGCTGGAGGCCGCATCTCGTGCTTCCCTCTAACAGGGAGCGCGCCCGCCATTCACAAACGGCTGGCGCGTGCCCTGCTAGACAGAAGCGCGAGATGCGGCCGCGGCTCGCGCATGCGCCGTTGGAAAGGGGATAAGGTAAGGTTTATGGGCGTCCTGTGGGGTTTCACACAGCGGGGCATCCCATTTCGGATGCCCCGCGAAGAGGGATCTGATCGGCCCGGGAATCTTATAGATTCCCGGGCTGATCACCCCTGGGTGTTGGTCCACTTTAATGCCTTACTTGCAGGACGTGCCCCTTTGTTTTGTTATTAAATGTCTATTGTGCTTGTTTCTTGGTTGTGATGAAACTTAACAGGTCAGCCACAGATTCCTTTAAAAATACATTTTCAACTATGTAATTTGTTTTATTCCTCTCACATTCATGCCTTCCTGCAGGAGGTACCCATGTTTTCTGTTTTGTTTTAAGGCACTGGTGCACTCAAAAACTTTCTAGAAACCTGTAAGGATCAGTTTCTGCATACGCGTACCCACCCTAACATGGCAAATATAATAACCACAATAGAGCACATTCAAATAATGGATACACTACAAATAAATTCATTAAAGAGACTTTCTATGACGTTTTTCTCTACACTACCCTTAGTTACTCAGCCTAGGTAGCGCTTTGTCAAGGACCAGTAGAGAGCAGTGGGTAAACTAGTTCAGGAGGAAAGGTTACCTAGTCTGGGTTTTTGAAGGTTGTTACAACTTAAACCGGACCTTCATCATGATTTAATGAAAAGCCCAAACCCTTAAAAAACTATTTCCCAGCATCTAAAATTAATATATTTTAAGTTTAGTCACTTTTTATTCTTTCCCCCACCAGACTCTAGGATATGGGGCGCCACCATCTTGCCTTAGAAGCATCACATACTGAAGAGAGGAGATCGGATAAAGTGCAGGGGGTGGGTTATAACTGTGCTTAGCACAGACAGAGCAGAACTGGGGTTAGGAAATGGTCAGCAATCCCAGAATGCAGAGCGGCATAGTCAGAGGACACTGCCTGATGCTCCATGAGCCGCCATCTTGGATGTTTAAAGGCTCATAACATGCAATAGATGTAGCTAGAATGATTTTTTATGTGGGCAATCTGTATGTACAGGGTGTGGGAAACATATAAGATGGGCTCTTATGCAGGGTCAACTTTAAACACTGGTGGTGCAGCTTAAGCATACTTCTGCAGATGTGTGTGACCGAGCCCTCTGTTTTTAACCAAGTTTAGAGACAGATTGTAGGTTGGTCAGCAAGCTAACTGTATTTAAACACCTTTTGGGCTCTCTGCTCCTGCTGCAGGAAATCTCCAGACACCCAACAACTTTCTAGAAGCTGTATATAGAAAGACCACACATAAGTGGTTTTCTCTTTCTGATCTTTTGGTGACCCACACATAATGGGAAAAAGAATTTGGAATGGAATTCATTGAGGGGAAGATGGAACCTGTCTACAGTATTACCTTGCCCACAAGACTTCACTCCCTAACAAATACCAAGAAATGTTATACAAAATTATGACTAGATGCTATAGAGCATCATGTGTCAAACTCAAGACCTGAAGGCTGGATTCAGCCCCCCAAACCTTTTAATGTGGGGCCTCTCACCACATGGTACGGTAACTAATGATAGTGGCCTGGTCATTCCAAGGCTTCGGATACCAGCAACATGTCCTTGCACCTGTGTGTGGTGCTGCCAATTCATGCTCTCGTATGTTGCGCTCCACTGTGAAGCACAGTAATCCCAGATGCGGTGCCTATAAGAGTGGATGGTACACACCTTTTTAACGGGGGGAGGGAGAGAGTAGTTTATGCAACTGTTCTTTGTCTCAGTGCAACCAGGTCTACCCACACAAGGGGGGGGGAGCCTATACCACCCAACTAACTGCCACAGCAAATGGTGCTCCATCCGCTGCGCAGGTTCTTGATAGCTTTTGCCAGGTGGGGTGCGAAAAATCTGAGCAAAATAATTCACCATCAACATCTTTCCTTAGCAAATAACCCTTCATCCCTCCTGGACAAAGCAATTCTGTAGCTACTGGACAAAAAAAAAAAGGGGTGTCTATTTTGGGCATTAATTCTGCATCTGTCCTGGACAAAATAATTATGTGGCTGTAATAGGCAAAATATTTTTGTGCCTGTATCTGTAATAAAATAATTCTGTGTGTGTGTCAAGCCCTTTGGGCGACCTGCCTTCTAGGAAGTCCACAACCCCCATCTCCGCTGCTAGCTTCACCTATAGCCAAACCCCTGATGAACCAGAGGCAAGACTGGGTGACGCCGGGTAAGCTGGGGTCATACACGGGTAATCAGTCCTAACTAAGTGCAGCGTCAAAGGGAGAGACAAGAGAAGAGTCGAAGGTCAAGCCAAGGGTCAAGCCAGGAGGTCACGGGTACGCAGCACAAGGGATGAGACGGGTTCGTGGTCAGGGTACAGGCAGGCGTCGGTCCATGTGGCAGTCACGGAGTGGCCAAGCAAGACGAGGTCGGCAACGGAAATGAACAAAAATTACAGGGTACTATAACACCGAGCAGCACGCTATTGTGGGCAATGAGACAGTGTGGAGGGAAAACCTTTACTGGACGGGAACTAACGGGATTGGACAGAGGGAAATGGAAAAGACTGGTGCTTAATAACATATGGGCTGATTGCCCAGAACAACCTTTAGAACGTATCACCCACAGTAAACTTTGGGCTCATTGGCCCCTTTAAACTAACCTTCAGCAGCCATGCTGATAGCAGTGCCGCCGGAGGGCATGAGACAGCCCAGCACGTGTAGGGAAGCAGCGAGGAGAGGAGGAGACGGGTGCACTTGGCGCCACTTAAGCCGGCTGCAGGCAAAAGGAGTCTCCGCCGGCCGCCTGAGCCTGCGCCGCCTGCGGACGCCGCTGTACTGGGCAGGAGGTAAGTTAGTCTTGCAACCATACATTTGACTGGTCGTGTTTGCATTTTGTTAGTTATTGACCGGACATTTGAAGGCTGCCAGGATGCTGATGTGGTCCTCGGCGAAAATAAGTTTGACTCCCCTGCTATGGAGTCTCCGTTAAACTGCAAAAGATTTTCCAGGCTGGTCCCCTTTATATTGGAGATGTGGGCAACTACCAATCACCCTATTTTCTGGAGCTGCCCTAATTTGGATGGCTTTTCGCAGAAGGTGCAAGAGATAAATAAAACACTGACCAACATAGACCTGAAAAATAACCCTAAATCTTACCTACTAAACTTGGTCGAGCTACCAAATGAGTTCAAAAAGTCCATAACCGCACACCTTTTATACACAGCAATGGTCTGTTTTCTGGTAAGCTGGAAGACTGAATCCCCCACTACTGCCCAGTGGCTAATAAAGCAAGAGGACAACATCCTTAAGAGTAAGATTTATTACATTTCTATAATTATGGTACTCTTGGGAAGAATTTACGCAGTCACAGGAATACTTTCAACTCCTGAAATGAGGAGTTCTTTGGTGGGCTGGCTTTCTTTCATTCCCACTTCTCTTATGCAGAGTAATGAAAATGGTGCCAATGATTTGAACTACAAACCTCCCGCTCTTTATTGACACCACTTCTAACTTCTCCTGACATGACAATATACACCTGTGCACAGCCATAGAGGGATGCAGGGGGTGCTGCGCCTACGTGAGTGCGCCTAAGCTCCCGTTCAGTTTCGTTAGCCACACATTTATATGTATAGAATCATATTGGACCAGAGCCGCGTCTGCGCTGTGGGAACACCGGAAAGTTACCGTATGTATATCAGATGACCAGCTGCCACCAGGGGGAGCACTGGCTAAAACAGCAAAATTCATCATGGGGGTTATTCAAGAACAGCTAGCGCCAGGCAGTGCTACGTAGTGGCATGTAGCGTCTGGTGAACACCGGGCGCTGTATGTGAAACCACATTTATGAAAGCGAATCTGGTGAGCGCCTCTAACAGCGTCACGTAGTGTCACATGTATTTCTAGAGACTGCTCAGTGTATAGCGCCGGCGCTCTAGGTTCAGGGGCGACGTGTATTACCTTTCAATCAGTGTCGCTCTCCCATACATTTCAATGGGCTTTCATTTGGTTGTGGTTAAATAGCATGTTTGGCAATTAAAATGTAGAATGTTTTGCTCAAATCATTGTGACCTCTCCTGGCTGCAAACAAATACTAATATATATATATATATATATATATATATATATATATATATATATATATATATTGTTATTATTAATAAATTAAAAATAATAATTAATAATGATTTATTTATTTATTGTTTTTATTTTTTTTATGCAGAATTGTCATTACAGGTCTGGCACTAAAGTGTCATTGTCACAGTGTTAAAACAATGTCATTCCATGTGTTTTCACTTTGTTACTGGTGGATATGTGTTCAGAAACAGACTTCGATCACACAGCGTCTGGCGCTCTATGCTACAGTGACCAGATTTAGAGCGCCGACGCTGTGTGTGTGTAGTTTTCTCTTAAATATGGTGTGGAGCGCTGAACGCTGGGAGCACTGAGCTGGCGCTACCTAACGCTGCAGCGTTGTCCTCTTGTGTAGTCTTGGGCGCTTTAACCTTAGGACACCACCTAGCGTTCTCCATTGGCTCTGCAGTGAATCAAGAAGAGGCTTCTACAGCACCCAGAGACGTGAAGTAAAACATGAAATTGTCAGCCCTACCTTGGATAGTGTGGTCAGAGTCCAAACCGTGTCTGCAGGGCGGCAGCGGCTGCGAGCACTCTACTCGCAAGACTCAGACGCAAACAATCCTCATGAAGCCAGCCAGCATTAGCAGTAAAAATATTGTCATGATTAAGGACCTGAGCGTCTGAAACGCGTAGACACATAAGGTCTCTATATTTTTATGGGGATGCCTGTATCAACATTGGATTTTAACTTTTTTACTGCTAATGCTGGCTGACATTCATCAATGCTGGACAGGATACTACAGCGACTGCTACGCTAGGTTACAGCAGTGCTCTAAGCATCGCTATACAGGCTTTCACATGGCGATATGGGGCGCTAGCAATAAATCAACCTCCAAGTTATTGAGCTATAAAGGAGAGTTGAAGGGGATTTAAATGCAGGACTTTAATGTTTGCCTATAATTATTCTTCAATAAATTGCATGGCAGCTTTAAGAACTTTAAAATCATAGGTGATGATACATTTCATCTCCAATGTCTCATGTGTTGTAACGATGCGCTGCAATTTGTTCTGCAGTTTAATTATAGGATTTGGATGTAATGGCCTAATATCTGCTTCTCCAGCATGTACGGAAGCTGCTCTATCCTAAGTGGCTTTTAACAGGAGCAGCCAAACTCCAGGCTAATATGTTGTTGTGAGCACAGATCCTGCCAGGTCCATTTATAGGGAGCTGTAACTTAAATCCTCCGGCCCGAACTCCGCAGAATGCCGCTGTTACATCTCTCCAGGGGGAGCCAGCGAGCGGCTTAAGCACAGGCGAGCGGTGCATCGGCGTTGTGGACGGCTACATACAGACAATAAGTCATCGTAACAAGATTTAAATGATATTACGGGGGAGAATTTACAGGGCGACAGATTGACAGCCAATGATTTTCTCTTCAATGACAACCTGTCATTGCTGTCTGAGCCTTATTTCCCTGCTGAAAAAAAATGTAATATTGACTGAAATCCACCGAGGACTTGGAGCGACGACGAGGGTTATGGCTCAAACGCAGAATAATCTCTGCAAATGAAGAACCTGTGAGAGCAGAGCAAGACTGATATGTGATTATGTTTACAGAAGACCTAGTTATTATGGGCTTCAAAACTGGGGTGATCTATATAGTGTTTTTATTTAAAGGGATTGTCTGGGATAAGTGTAAAAATATTTATTTACGTACCTGCAAGCGGTTGTTGCTTAGACACAGCCTTTCTTTTCTGTAACCCAGCCCCTGGATTTTTTTTTTGTTCATGTCCACCCGTTTAAGCACTGAAAGGTGGACATTTTTTTGTTCATGTCCACCCTTTTGAGCACTGAAAGGTGGACATATACAAAGAAACGGGGAGGCCGATTCATTAATAGCGCCAGGTAGCGACAGATGAGCAACAGTAGCGGTATTTTCACAGCGCACGCTAGTATTCGCTGTGCTTGGCCGTTGTTCGGCTGTTGACAGCGACTCAGTCGGTGTGCGGTAATGTTGAATACGGGGTTAGGAGTCGCTGTTTGACAGGTTCCGCGCTGTATGGGAGCGCATGACAGCGAATGGACATAGCGAACGGCTCCCAGCATATTCATTAACAAATCACGCTCAAAAAATTCTCGCGCTGTGAAATGCTTGTTTAAACCCCAGAGCGCTGGCGACGATGGGTTAAAAGTAGTTTTTTAACCCCCAAACAACCATATTTTTGGATAAAAAAACAAAACATGTTTTTCAAAACATTTTGTAATATGAATACATTAATATCAGACCTGTAATATCAATTCTGCACAATTTTTTTTTTTTTTACCTTAAAAAAAATATCTAACATTGCAGAAGTGGTCACAGAATTTTTGACATTTAAAAAAAACATTAATAGCAATTAATTATGAATATTTAAAGATTGTTCCATTGAAATGCATTGGAGAGCGCCAGGTAGCGAGAGGTCATACCTGTCGCTGTTCAAGGTCGCTCGCTGGCGCTGTGGGGTGAGGCTGGAATAATGATGAATAATGATGAATGATTCGCTATCTGGCGCTCTGTCAGTCGCTAAGCAGGATCGGCTTGATAAATGTGTGATTGCGGAGGGGAGCCGGCGTACTCGTGGCGGTGACCGTCATTACCGTTCGCTCACCATTCGCTACCTGGCGCTATCCCTTGTTAAATAAGGGCCAAAGACAGACAAGCCAAACAAGGAGCTGATATCCGCCCCTACACACACACAATTATCGGTGTGTCCCACTCCATTCAGCAGGTTACTAGGATATATGGAAGGAAGACAAATATGTTTTATGCTTAGCCTGGAAGAGAGCAGCTTTCCTAGAACGGAAAGTATTTTCACAGTTCACAATACAAGGACAGATAGCATTACCCATCTATCCTTGCAGCAGGCGGAGCTATGCAAATCATCTATGTCTCTGTGCCATCCAAAGCCAAGGATTAGCTTTAAATTTACACAGCCAAACACATCCAACTAGCGGAAACGTGTTTCGAGCTTTAGGCTCTCATCAGCAATAGGATGTTTCTGGCTGTATGGGGGGTGAGACTTGGTGAGTACCAAAACAGAGTCGCAAGCCACCATGTGGAGAGACCCATGTTTTTTTTTTAAGTTTTTATTTTGCAATAACACATCAGACAAAAGACAAGTCATCTTGTAGGGCAATTAAGGTGCCGCAAGCACCCAAATTCATAAATGGCATACTAACTGACAACCATTCACATACCGGACCCCTGGGACCCTTGATACCGACACATTTCAGGCAGAGGACCAAGAAGGCTAATGACCATTACATCTGTGTTTCATATCTGTACAATAACAATCGTGTATCACACATATAAAATTACTACTATGCAGCCATATACTCCCTAGTTCCTCAATGTTACTTGTTATTCCAAAATCCTATAATTATGGGCATTGGGCAGACATGTTTCGCCAGACGCTTCTGGCTTCCTCAGTGCCCTTATTGAAAAAAGAGAGAACATAGTAGCGTAGTTAGTAACATAGTAGTTTAATATGCAATATGTACAGTATAAGCGAGCCCCCTTAGGTTATCACCTTAATATAGGTGGAAATTAATATATAATACATAATATGTGAACCTGTATAGAAAGATAGATACAAAAATTATCTGCGCAGAAAGGCGGTGGACGGGCTCCAAGAAAATGGAGCCGTCACTGCAGACATCTAACACAGCCATATGTGAAGGAAGGCAGAGGACGGGCTCCATGAAAATGGAGCCGTCCCTGCAGACACGTTGCCCTATCACACACCCAATAGGCTCCAAGCAAATGGAGTCTGGGATGTGATACACGGGCGGCGGGTGACGTCATATCCGGCACGAAGCCGGGAGGACACACTATGCGTTCCAGGGCCTGGAGCGCATGAGGTCACTTCCGGATATTCCGGCGGGGCTGTGCTCTCCGGGCCCGGGACCGCACATATAACGCCGCCCGTGTTGGCGTCTCAGAAGCCCCTAGACTGACGAGCCCACAGGATAGGAGAGCCCGAAGCAGGCCAACACTTGGAGGGTGTGAGGGGACTCAAAACTAGGACGCCATATCTGCAGAGCAGCGCAAAGCGCGCACTTAAAGATACAGTGTCACTAATATACATATACCCTAAAACTCAGTATTTAATATTGACTTCTGAGTGGCTTGACATATATACCCCTAAAAAATTGCCTAAATCTCTTCCAGTATCCAATTTTTGGAGCATTGTGAGCCCTTCAAATGGCTGGCACCTTATGATTTCAAACTACACAGGTACATTAGTGAACTTAAACAGATAAGCACTATGGTCATTGATAACGTTTTGAAATTGAGCCATGCAATTAACTCATTTTTAAAGGGCCAGTAACCGAGGGCACCAGAATCTGATGGTGATTGATCCACACCCCTCTTGAGAACAAACGGAATAATAACACTATATGAATATGTCATATGCAAATATAATTTAAGCAGCACCCATGGATTCCTTTATTTAAAGGTACATATATATGAATATAAACATATTTTCTCGAAACAACTGTATTTAGAAAATGATATGGTGGCATAAATGCACACACTACTATGTTCTCTCTTTTTTCAATAAGGGCACTGAGGAAGCCAGAAGCGGCTGGCGAAACATGTCTGCCCAATGCCCATAATTAAAGGATTTTGGCATAACAAGTAACATTGAGGAACTAGGGAGTATATGGCTGCATAGTAGTAATTTTATATGTGTGATACACGATTGTTATTGTACAGATATGAAACACAGATGTGATAGTTTATGAATTGTTCTCTTTTGTATGTAATTCTCATGAATTTGTAGAAATAAATATTTTTATAATCAATAGTGGGGTCCTGGTCAAAAGCATGTACATAGAGTCTGGGAGACGCCTAAAGCCCAGAACCAGCCAAATATGAATAATACTTGACCATGTACCAACTAAACGAAGTGATACATGTAAGGGTCGCACAACCGGGGTAACCGGTCACAGGTTGCTCCTAAACTCGATATTCTAATGACCATTAGTTATTAATCGGAGTGTGCTCTAAACTCCCTCTCTCTTCTCAGTGGCCCTATCCACTCAATTTATATATCGGATTTTTTTTTTCTTTGCCGCCTGTGTGATAAACACACCGTGAAAAAAGTGCCACCCAAAGTGAAAAGTGCTAACACACTGAAAAACACTTTGGGGTGCCCATTCTAGGCCCGTCTCGCAGAGACAGGGCCCCTTTCCCCTACTCTCCCGGAGGACGAGCCCCCTGACATAGAGTACAAGGATACATATCCCTCCCTCCCGAAGGAGAAGAGGGAACTTGGTCCTCAGGTACTACCAGAAGGATTCCCTGTGGACCACTAGCTGGATCCCTCAGCGAAAGGCTTTCCCTGGCGGTTACCCGACCAGGTACTAACTCGCTTCGGCACCCAGGTTTCCTTGGCTGGCCATAAGACCTGCCTTGTACTAGCCCGGGCCTCAAAGGGGATCCACTGGGCGGGGTTTCCGAGGTGAGGCCAAAAGGCCTATGACCTCTTCCACCCCCTCTCTTGGGGACAGGGCCCATAAGGGTGCTATGGAGTGCTATGGAGTGCTAATAAATAAGGGGATGGGGATTAAAGTGCTAAAAGCAATTGTGCTCTGTGCAAAGACAGAGCGGAGCCTTACAGCTTTAAAAATTCTTCTGGTGGAGCCGTAAGGCGCCGCCAAGAAGGCGGTGCTCTAAAGAAACGTGTGCCAGTGACCTTATGCCTTACTCGTGCACTGCGTGAGTAGTGACTTTCAAGCACCCTGGGCGCCACCCCAGGGGGCATCAGCAGACGGCTTCAAAGCGTTTCCCAGCCCTGGGCCGCATACCTGGCTGACCAGTCGTCTCCCAGCGGGGGTCACCACTCCCCCTCGAGCACATTCCCAGGCAGAGGGCAGGTCTAAACCAATCTTTTCGCTAAAGGGCGACATCACGGTTCAAACATCATCCTCACGCTACTAAGAGAGGTCTCCCCACATCAACCTCTGCCGGTCATGATCCCGTGGGATAAGGACTGGCCCAACACGCTATCCGGCCAAAAGGCAGAGAAACGTACCCAGCAGGGGATAGCCACAACCCTAGGTGGCTTCCCAGGAGGCCCTGTTCCCCCCCTGGGAGAACCACCTTCGGGATCATGGTATCTCCCCTGCCAGGTAACCTTCTTGCCCATTGCCTATGAACATGACACTTGTTGTTTTTGCAATGACTTCTACCAGTTTTCGGCATGAAGCCCGTTTTTAAAATATCATAGGTGAGCCTTTGTCATCTATCATTTTTTTCTATTACAATTTTTATTAAGGTTTTGCAAGTTAAAAACGATAATTGTTGAAATACATTACAGGTGAGGCTCAGGTATCATTGCATTACACATGGGATATAGATAGTAGTACATTTTAATCTGCATTATTAACAGAGGAAAAATGGTAGATGCCTCAGGAAGTGTAAATCATTCATATTTAACTTACGTTAAGAATTATATGATGACGTTTTTGGTATCAGGCTTATAATTCCCAGCAGACCCCCCCCCCCCCCCAGCACACTCCATCCCTGAGTCAGGTATTGGCAGATCTCCAGCTATTACCCTACTGAGATAACTAGATAACCAGAAGTCTCTTTGGACTTTTCTTATCTCTGTGGTCATCTTGTTAATTAAGCTCTACCAAGTGTCGAAGCAGGGTTATTTTGAACCATCTCCCCCTCTCATTCTTATCAGCCCACCATTAATTGTTATAATCCCCCTGATTCTAATCTCGCAGCATACAATTTTACGACTTAGCTATTTTTCATGTGTGTCAGTGTAAAAACAATTGTCACTCCTTTGTAGTTTTCTGTATAAATGTGTATCTAAGTTACAGACCTGTATTGTGCCTGAACAAGAAGCCTACAAAAAACACACAACGTAATGTTTTTACATGCAAAACAATGTCGATTCAGAGCCAGGTGAGAATTGTTATTCCTTTTTTAGGAGAGAAAACATATATAAGGGGGAAATTTACAAAACAATTGACCGTGATTTGCCGCTTTTTCACTATTTTCCACATTTGCCAGGTGAAATGTGGCGTTTTGGCCGGCGATGTTCAAATAGTAATCTAGTAATTTAGTAAGACCAGTAAGATCTAGGTGAGTATCTGTTTTCCTTATTTACTCGCTGTGTTTTAATAGTGTTATTCTCTTTACCTGCCTTATTTACATGTCACTATGACGTCAGGCAGGAAATTCAAACTGGGACTCGATCTTTACTATTTATTGGACCTATCTCTTGACACCTGTTTGGCAGTTCTTCTCTAATGAAGGGGCAGTATACCCCGAAACATTGGATAATATGTACTGCATTATTCTGTTCTGCATGTACTGTATGAATTCTTGAATACAGTCTTTTCTATACCATTACTTTGAGTGCCGGTCTTACTGATTTTCTATATCTGAAGCGGCGCCAATGCAGACCGGGCACCCACACTTGTACACAGTAAGTGTGTACCAGCCTTTTGGACTTTTCAAATAGTGATCTAGTAAATGGTTCCTTTAGATTTCCTACTCATTTTTTCTGCAGAAGCCGCCTTTTTAAGGTTAAAAATTTAAAAAAATTAAATGACCTAACGAGGAAATATCAATATTTTCCTGAACAGACCATGAGCTCCTGACATGCACAAGTCCAACAATATAATTTTCTAACTCACTAAAGTGGGTGACTGGGCCCTTTGGGTCCTGGAGCCTCATAGATGTTGCCTAGCCTTTAATCAACAGAAATTTGTGGCACACTATTTTCTTTCTCAAAATCCATAGCATCTCACACTACCACAAACTTGAGAAAATAGGTACATTCCTATATGTTTTACATGCCTAGTTTTTTTAGTTAAAGCCTCATCATACCTTAAAGCAGCTGGGGGATCTCATGTAAAAGAAGCTCTTTCGATTTATCTTATAGTTAATTAAATCTAGTTTAGAGGTCTCAGATTCGTAGTCATAACCCATATTTGCCTTAGGCCCCCTGTCTTGTTGGCCTGAGCTAAGAATAAGGGGAGTTAATGATAATACCAGATGTGTGCGTACTAACACTTTTTACCTACTTTGTGTTTCAGTAGAAGTCTGAGTGGAACATTGTGATTTTATTATAGTGATACAGAAAAAAGCAGAACTCTAGTAAAATGAGAATGCCTACCCCTCCAACACAGGGATTTAACAATTAGATCAGCGTACAATTCCTCGAGGCATTAACTGACATCTGTCATTTTCCTTTTTCCCCTCTGGTACGGAATAAAAACAGAAATAATGACCACCCAATGGGAATGTCTATCTTTTTGACTGCGGTTGGGTGTCATTTGTCAGATTTAGAGTTTGAAGACATTTAGAAGAAAGCAAAGCTTTCAGTCAACGGCAATATTTTGTTGGGTTGCACAGCAAAGATTTACTTCAGTTAAGTAAGTTTGCAAGTAAAGCGGGATATTTGTTGCCGTTGCATTTTTATTAATGATTTGAGAAGTTACATTCAGTTGTAAACAGTCAATTTTTTTGCAATGTCAAATAAATCCGAGAAAAAGAATGACACCTCCAACGTTTTCCACCCGCCCGTAGTAGGTCATTTGATGGCGCTGGTTGCAAATCCGTCTGTTGATGAGTTTCAACAATTTGATAAATTACATAAAGATGAGGCTCTCAAGCTGGTGCGTTGACAGTGCCAGCCATTTATGGAAGTTGAAGTGCACCTTATTAGTTTAACTCCTTCCTGCTTCCCATATGTCAGGAACCGGGGACGATACGTCGAGAAAGAAAAATACACCTTTATTAGGATTGAATATCTTTTAAACAATTTAAATTAAAGTAAAAGAAAAAGTTGAGTCAGTGAAACTCTGTAATTTTAGATTTACCATTTCCACCCAAAACTGATAAGTTGGTAGACATGAGTCAATCAACACGGGGATCAATGAATTCAAGTGCATTGGCCTTACTTAAGTTCCTTCTCTAGTGCGGGAAACACAGTAAAGGGTGAAGAACCCAACACAAAGTGGATTTACATCAGCAGTGGCCAGTGAAAGCATGGGGGGGGGGGGGTGATTGGGAAAATTACGTTTCACACAGTAACTACTACATTGGTACAACAGATCTGCTGCTGGATAACCATCTTATGGGACTAAGAGTGTCTCCTGTTTTGGACACAAATCCGTTTGATCATGGAGATCTACTGGATCTACTTACCCAAATCTGTAATTTTAGATTTACCATTTCTGCCCAACATTGATAAGCAAGTGGAAATTAGTTAATCAACACAGGGATCACTTAAAGTGCACTGGCCTTACAGGAGATGTTTCTCTAGGAGAGAAGTTCCATTTCCACCCAACACTCATAAGTAAGTGGAGATTAGTTAATCAACACAGGGATCAGTTAAAGTGCATTGGCTATACTGCAAATGTTTCTCCAGGAGAGAAGTTCCTTGCCTAGTGGTGGGGAGCCCTATGAAGGGTGAGGAACGCTACACAAAGTGAATGTAGAGCAGTGGCCAGTGATAGCATGGGGGTGATTGGAAAAGGTTACGTTTCACACAACCACTACTGCATTGGTACGGCAGATATGCTGGTGGATAACTCTCTTACGGGACTAATAGTGAACACAAATTCTTTTGATCATGGTAATATACTTACCCAACATTGCGCAGTCAGAATTCCAAGTGGACAACTCAAATTGAATTGTCTCTAAAGAGACAAAACTGTGTGGAGTTACTTATAAGGCATATTAAACAAGAAAAGAAACACTCTGCCTACAAAAAACACACAGTAGAATGTTTTCACGTGCAAAACAATGGGATCGATTCAGAGCCAGGTGAGAATTCGCACTCCTTTTTGGCAGAGAAAATATATATAAGGGGGAAATTTACTAATCAATTGACCGGGATTAGCCACCTTTTCGCTATTTTCTGCATTTATTATAAGTGAAATGTGGCGTGTTTGACCAGCTGGATTTACATTGAGTTCATTTAACTTATTATTTAAGTGTGAACAACAGATAGTTAACTAGTATGTGAAAAACAACTAATGATACTGTTTTCACATTACTTTCCTATTTTTAATTCAACTTTTTATATAAAGCTATTCAGACACTTCCAATATTCTGAGACTCCCTCCCATCCTGACATATGCTGTAAAGGTTTTTCATCAAGATTTCCCGATTTTTAAAAACCAAATCTACCACAGCAGTTCGCCTGAGTTCGCCAAACCATTTTTCCACATAAATACCATTAATTTTGACCGGCACATTGTGGCACAAACACACCAAAGTGCCGACTGAAAGTCAGTTGTTACCTGTGTCTGACGCTTCAATTTTAGCTCCACTCACTGCGTAAACTTTGTAAATCAACCACATAATATAATTAATAGGTTTGTAAATAACAAAAAAGGGCTACTTTTTGCAATGCTTACCATGAAGCAGTGATGTTGTTAATGGCGTGCAATCTGAACAAAGTTACAAGTGGTGTACCACAAGGCTCTGTCCTGGGCCCCATTATTTTTAATATGTTTGTAAGTGACATAGGAGAAGGTTTGGCAGGAAAAGTTTGCCTGTTTGATGATTATACAAAGGTTAGTAATAGGGTGGATACTCCTGGAAATAGAGTGTCATGGAAAATTATTTAGCTTTACGGGATAAATGGTCAAAATTGTGCAAACTAGACTTTAATGTCTCTAAATGTAAAATCCTGCACTTGAGCATAAGGAATTCTTGCTCTGAGCACCGTATGGGCAGCACTGTGTTATCCAGGACCTCGGAGGAGGGAGATTTAGGGATACTGATTACTGAAAGCTGCAAGATGAGTGGATAGTGTAGCCAGGCAGTGGGAAAAGCAAGCAGGATGCTCGGCTGCATAGCTCGAGGCATCACCAGTAGGAAGAGGGAGGTTGTGATGCCGCTGTATAGAGCCCTGGTGAGGCCACAGCTAGAATACTGTGTGCAGTTCTGGAGACCTTACCTGCAAAAAGACATTATTCAAATAGAATGGGTGCAAAGGCCGGCAACAAAAATTGTGGAAGGACTTAAACTTAAAGCTTATCTGAATGTACAGTTAGTTAGGTGTTTTATTTAGATACAGTATCATGTTGCTGTTTTAAGGTAAAATCTGAGCTATGAAGCTTCTGTTTATTGGGTGATGTGACCTCCATCGCTGTAAACTATGCATGATTGGCAGATACAACCGTTATGTTTGTCAATATCATGTGTATATGACAACCAGATTTTTTTTTTAAATAAGTGGCAATATGATAATATATAGAATGGAGCAAAAAGTTAATTAAGTATTCCCAGGGATGAATAGCGTGCCCTGAAGCGTATATAATATAGACAGAAAATGTTATGAAGATGTTCTTGTGCTTTAACTGACATTTTGTTAACCACATGGCCAAGCAAATTGGATCAGTGTGGCTTTTTGGGTTCTATTAATGTGAAAAATTGTGAAGTGATTCTACACTTCAATACATTTGCATTTATAAAATGACTGTGCACATATTCTCTACCCTAATGTGACTATCGAGATACTAAGCTGGCATTTCCCAAACTCATCGTTGATGGTGTAAGGAAGACTGATGACAAATGGCTTGTCACATTCAAAGAAAATACACTTGATTGTGTTTTCTGTTGATTAGACACTTATAGATGATACAGTAAAAGTCCTGGGATACCGCTGTATATTTGGATGTTTGGTCCCATTTCTACAGGGGTATATGATCAAGCACCTTGTGAAAGAATAAGTAGAATGGGTCTCTCCCTAACCAGGCTGATGACAATGTTCTGGCATTCCAAGTCTCACCCCCCATGTAACCATCTAGCTCAAGCCTTGTCATGATGATGGTCAAAAGCACAAAACACATGTCCACAGGTCGGAGTGGATGGTAACATATTTTATTATATGCTATTCCAGAGCATTGCACACGCTGGCGGATCCATGCGCTTTGGATATATCATTAATAGGTATAAAGAGCAAGGGTCTGTCTACTACAAGAGATTCTGGGAGAAATTCCTTTATCCTTTGCTTGCATGCCCCATGCAAATACTTTCCATTTTAGGAAAGCACTCCCTGTCTTGTTTTCAAAAAGCTCGCCAAATCCCATTGTGGTGCTTTGATAGGATGCAACCACTGAAACAAGGCAGTTGGTGACATTTTTTCCCTCCTCTGTATTCCATGATTAGCGGTGAGTGCTATTATTCAGAATTGGGGGATGGGGGTTAGGAAGCTTAGCATCTCTTCCTCAAAATGGCAAAGCACATAAAGATACATAGTGGGGTCACCAAGAGCTGAGGAGCATAGCACACAAAGCGCTTTGCTGATTCCAAGACTGTAGAGTTCCTGCACCTTCCCTGGCATTAAAGCGTCACAAAACTGGCATGGTCCAATCTGGCATTTTTGAGATGTTTGATTATGTTTGATTATCCCAACTGTAAAGTTTGGTGGAGAAGGCATAATGCTACTGGGTTATTTTTCAGGGGGTATTCCCAAGTGCACAAAACAAACTCCATAAAGGCAGAGTTGGGAGAGCTTGGTGTGAAAAAAAATGGAGATTAAATCTCCCAGAAAAAAGGTCTAATATTCTGTATGGATTCCACAAAGAAAGGGTCTACATACTGCTTTTACAAGAGACTCATTTTAAATAAGATAGCATACCAACACTAACCACCAGATACGACAACAGATGGTTCATAGTACAAATTCAATTAGTAAATCTAACTGGGTTTCAATTAGGGTCAAAAGGTTGACCCTAATGGTAGATTTGTTTTTTTTTTTAAATTTACACTGTATAAAAAGCTATATACTGTGTCAAACCTCTACCTCCCCAACCAGGGTTAGACTGAGACAGGTAGAAAGCACCTTTTGTTTAATGTTGGAGTTTCAGGAAGGCATCCTGAAAATAGGGGGCGACCTGAACTTGCCTCTAGAGCTCCGAATAGATAGCTCCCAGGGTGAATCAGCAATCCCTCACTCCAAACTTTCAAGGTTTTGCCAAACCTTGTTAGATATGCAGATGTATATATGGAGAATAGTAAAAAAAATATCAGGATTACAGCTTCTACTTTCACACCCATGGTATGTACAGTAAAATAGACTACCTATTTGTTAGCCACTTACCTTATCTTGGGACCTCTAACATCTAGCATCAGTTGTCTCTATATTGTGGTCAGATCATGCTCTTGTTTTTCTTACTTACCCATCCCTGACACGGTCCCCAGCCACTGTGTATGGAGGCTCAACAATAACCTCCTAGAAGATGTAGTATGTTGTGGAGAGATCAGAGCACAAATCCCACACTTTATATTGGAAGATACATTCTTACCCACTCAAAGGGAAACCCTTAATGTGTCCTGAGAGAGGTGTTCATAGAGCATGTAGCTAGGCTTAAACGCGAATGGGTATCCATCATCAAAAAAACATTAGAAGGGATTCAGAAACTCGAGGGTGCACACAAGGGGGGCAACACTCATGAGCTTCTACTTGAGCTATTGAAGGAGAGAGAAGAGCTCAAGCTCTTCAAGGCCAAGTGAACAAAAGCTTCAGGGACAGACATAAGACCAGACTCTTCAAATTCTCTGATAAGTACATCAGACTCCTGGCCAGGACCCTGATGGCTATTCCCCTAAATTCTTTAAAACCTTCAGGAGTTGTTTAAACCCCTTTCTAATGAAAATGTATAACTCAGGTGAATGCCTATTCCCAAGACAGTCACTAGGAGCACTTATCATGAAATCTCGTAAAGACAAAGCCTTAACAAGCAGCTAAAGGTCTGTCTTCGTCATTAATGTAAACACCAAAATATACACCAAAATGCTGGCCAAGAGGGGAAAACCATTATGGCCGAAGGATCAGGTGGGGTTTGTCTCAGGTCGGGACACTAGAGATAACAACATCAAGACTATAGATCTCATCCACTTTGCCCAGACCAACACAGTCCAAGCATATATTCTCTCTATTGATGCAGAGAAGGCATTCGGTGCCGGGTGGGGTCACCCTTCTTGACACAAAGTCTAAAACAGCTAGGATTGGGAGCACCCTTTATAGAAAAAATCATGGCATTATACTGACAGCCTACACCTAGGATCAGGGTTAACAGATTAGATAGACAAATAGATTTGACATTTCTAACGGTACACAGCAAGGGTGCCCTTCATCACCCATTTTGTATGTTATAGTTATGGAACATCTAGCTAACGCTATTAGATTAAACCCAAATAGAAGAGGAATGGAGTGGAGGCAGGAATACAAACTATCGTTGCCTGCTGACTAACTTTAGCTGTCTGTGACCTTCCCCATTACATCACTACCCTCCATAATCTGGGAGGTTTGGGCACCTCAGTAATTTTAAGGTGAATAACAGTAAATCTGTGGGTCTAAACGTGCCCCTGGCATCACAAACTCAATGACAAATCCAATCTAATTTTCCATTCCATAGGTGGGACAGCCATATCATATACTTGAGCATCCAGATCCCTACAGCTTTAAATGAACTATATAGGCTAAACTACCTAAGATCCTGAGTCCAATAATAAGAAATTCCTCTCCTGGTTTGGCCGTATTAATGTTCTAAAAATCGATATTATCCCTAATTTTCTCTATATTTTCCAGACAGTACCCATACGCCCCCCATGAGACTTTTACAAACGCCCTAAATCGGCTTTTATACACTTTGTCTGGGGAGGTAGGAAACCGAGGATAAGAACGACTCTACTCACAAAACCTAAGTGCCTGGGAGAGCTGGGAATGCCTGAGATGAAACTCACACCGCTGGATGATAGACTGATTCCACCACAAACAAAGTCAAATTTGGGTCCACCTAGAACAATCCCTCTCCCCTCTGAACCTATTATTGCTGACATGGGTAGATCCCTTTGACAGACCCACAAAAGAGAATCTCCTATTTCTGATCAACTCCCTTTAAAAATTTCCAATATCTCATAGACCTGGTCCTCTCACTTCTCTCTTTGACAATCCTGTTTTTCGTCCTGGGCTGGGGGTTGACCGCTTCTTGAATTGTGAGACCGACAAAGGTATTCACCTTGAAACATACTTTAATCAATGCCAGAGGCCATCCTTGTCATACCTGATGGGCCACTACCCTAAAGTAGGCTCCATATGGCTTCTGTGTGGGCAACTGTCAGCCTTCCTGAATTCTTTCGGGTGTCTGACCTCACAATCCTTACCCAACACTACATTAGAAGAGGTCTTGCTGCAAGGTTCCCCCCTACACATACACTCACCCTGATTTACCAGACTTTATGGGAAGCTCATCCCAAGAATATATACCAGGATTAGTCAAGAGGTGGGAATCGGAGATATGTTCCACAATAGCAAAATCTGACTGGGACAAATCCTTTATTTTGACGCACAAACTTTCCATAGCCTGTAAACTACAACAAAATGACAAACTGTTGTTTAGATGATACAGATTCCCATTAGACCTCGTTAAATTTGGAGGGGCCGAATCAGGTAGATGCTGCATATCTAGCGGGGATGCCGTCCTATTCTAGCTTTCTCTAACAAAGTTTTAGAACTAGAACCAACAATTCATTCTTACATGGGCACCTTGGTTGATCGTTATTTAATCACAAGAATTCATGGACATATTACAGGGTTAGAGAATAAAATGGTACTTATGGGCGGTTACTTTACCGGCCCCTGCCCCACAAATCGTCCCTGACTGCTCCCCCATCCCCTTTTGCCACCCTCTAAGCACGTACCCCTTCTCTATTCTAACTCAGGACCCTAATTGGTCCTTCATGGCGCTTTTTTTTCTTTATTTCTTTCTCTTAATTCCTGACCTTTAATTTTCTTTTTCTATCTTAAATTAGTGGAACTGCCCTGCAAAGGCCATAATCTATACACCTAGACAGTGTAGGAACTGTACATGCTACTTTATCTTATTGTACACCAAGGCATTGTATCTGCTAAAAGAGTCCCAAGGTGGTATTAAGATAGGAGAAATATTTGAAAGGATTGCAATTATCTTGGCTTAAGCCAATATACTAAAGTACTATGCCCCCTCAATACAGAGGATCAGTTTAAGATAAGGATGCTTAAAGTTGAAGTTCTGAATCACCTTTCGTTGGATTGGGATATTTGGGAGACTATGGCCCTTATTCATCAAGCGATAGCGCCAGGTAGTGTCTGACGAGCGCCAGGTAGCGGCAGCTAACGGCGACTACCGACTCAAGTACGCCCGGCGGCGGTCACAATGACGCATTTATCAAGCTAAATGAGGCTAGCGCCGGCGAGAGCGACGGCTAGCGCGGCATTCATCATGAAGCCGGCTGGCCCGAACAGCGCCGCTGCAAATTCCTTCACAGCGACACGTATTACCTGGCGCTACCTGCCGCTCTCCCATACATTTCAATGGCAGACGCTGCAATGATTGTTTTTAGTGGTGTTGGGGTTTTTTTCTTTGGTACAAAATTCAACACATGTTTATATTGATATGTTTTATGAATCTGGCTGGTTATTTATCTGTATTAGATTTTTTTTTTATTTTTCACAATGTAATGTTGTGAGTGACATGGGAATTGCATCTCCTCCACCCAAACTCATTGGCATCAAAATCGCTGGTTTTCCACACAAACGGGGCTTGTAAAGCTATTTTGTAGCCTGTCAGGTTGGGCGGTCACGTTCGCTCTTAGAAATTGTCAGCGCCCAAGCTATTCGGCAGCCCTGTCCTTGATGAATCTGTGTTGGTCAGTGTTTGTGCAGTCGCTGTTTGAATTCGCTATGTGGCGGCGCGAGCGTCGCTGTGCCTCGCTGCGCTGCGTTGTGCGGCGCTGTGCTGTTCATACATGTGCCCTTCTGCCATTTGCAAGGAATTCACTTCCCGCGACCCCAGTCGTTGTTAATGAATACACTGTAGTTGTGAGCGTGCCTGGCCACATATTGCAGGATTAACATTCAGTCGTACCAGCTCATAACAACCCGTTATGCATTCTCATGTGTGCCACATTTTCAGGTAGTTGTCTAGTTTGATTGTGTGATGACTTTGTGAAGGAATAAGATCTGTATATTTAAGCACAACGGTGTATGCTTTAGAAGGACCTATGCATTACAGTATGTAGAATCCCCTGCTAAATCAAGCTAATAATTCGTTGCGCCTTTGGCCCTAGCTTGTTTTGCAGCGTCCTTTTAATGTTTTTCCGCCACTTAGCGTGCACATAGCTGATATTAGCTTGTCCCTGTTGCGCGCATGTTTGTTTTTGAATTTTGAAGCACAGTTGCTTGCGTCATATCCGGTTCCGGGATCCTCCTTTGCGTTTCAACGCCACCTTAATGTAAAAATGTCTAGCGCTTATGCCAATAGCTTGTTTTGCAGCGTCATTTTAATGTTTTTCCGCCACTTAGCTTGCACATAGCTGATATTAGCTTGTCCCTGCTGCGCGCATGTTTGTGTTTGAATTTTGAAGCACAGTTGCTAGCGTCATATCCGGTTCCGGGATCCTCCTTTGCGTTTCAACGCCACCTTAAGGTAAAACTGTCTTGCGCTTATGCCACTAGCTTGTTTTCAAGCGTCATTTTAGTTTTTCCGCCACTTAGCTTGCACATAGCTGAGAATAGCTTGTTGCTGGGGCGCGGAGCGTATTTTTGTTAGGTTTTTTTTTTGTCTAATGTCGCTAGCGTCATTTCCGGTTCCTGTTTCCTCCTTAGCGTTTCCAATATGGCTCCAAAACGAAGAGTAATGCGCCTCCCCAGCTCCTCCTCAGATTCCGGACCCACCACCCCTCCCCCACCTCCCCCACCTACCTCACCTTCCCCAAATACCACCCCTCCCACCCATTCCCCTCCTGGGCCAAGGAAACAAAGGCGCACCCGGGTGGATAGCCGTGTAAATGGCCAGGTTGTGAAAGTGAGTATTTTATTTATGTATTTTTAGCTTAAAAATTGATAAACACACAGGGGGGATAGGGGCAGAATTTGTATTGTTTTTAGGCCAAAATTTAACACTCCACATGGGGCATCCCCATTGTGGATGTCCTGCTGGGATGGCCCCCCCCCCCTGGAGGGCCCTAAAAATTACCTCTGCCCCGTCCCATCTGTGCATGCGTGAGTTGCGGATGCCTATTGCGCTTACCTCTAGCAGGGTGTACCCCTGCGCCATACATATTTTCATTTTGTGTGCAGGCGCACTCCCTGTTAGAGTCAAACTCCACATGCGTACTTTGCCGTGCAGACACAGCTGAGCTGGTATGCACCTCCCAAGGGCCTTGGATGCGCATACCACACCGGCGTGGAGCGCTGTGTTTGGCTTGCGGAGTGACGTGGGAGTGTCCTCAGCGGTGTATTTGGGGCCTTCCAAGGGGGTTGCAGACAGTGGGCCACCCACAATAGTTGTGGCCCACAAAAGTGCACCCAAACCCAGAATAATGTAAATCCTGGGTGTGTGTCCACTTTGATCTTGTCTCTGTATAACTGTTTATGACATTGTTCTGAGGTCATGTATTTATTTTTTTTTTTTGTTTGTTTTTTTTTCATAGGACTTCTGCCTGGCCGAATACGACTATGCCCGAGGAGCTAAAAAACGCCTTGCCATGGAGGTGAAGGCCACTGTGTCCCGGCGCTTCCAGACCGACCTGACCATCCGGGCCATCCAGCAAAAATGGTCTGATTTCAAGCGCCGGGACCCAGAAGGCGTGTACCGCCTATATGATGCCTACGCATCAGGTAAGTTAAAGCTTATGTTCTTTTTTGCCTTTGTGCAGAATCATCTGCTAAGCTGTGTCCTTTTTTGCTCTTTATATTAATTATTTGCTTTCACCCCCTCCACACAGATAAGCGTCCTCCCCTGGGGAAACGTGGGAAGGGATTCCTCCCCCGAACCAGGCAGGCGGACTCGGGGGAGTCATCGGGGGAGGGTCCCTCCCGCGGGTCCTATTTAGAGGACCCAGGGGAGGAAGGGGATGACGCCCCAGAGGAGTGTGCTGCTGGGGGGCAGGCTGGATCAAGCCTCAGCTCCTCACACTCTGAGTCTGAGGACTCTCACCAGGCAAGGGGCCACTCTCAAGCAGGGAGTGAGAGGGAGGAGGGTGGCCCTTTGCCTGGTGGATCTTCTGAGCAGAGTGTGAGGAGCCGAGGCTCCCCGCCTCCTCCTCAGAGCCCTCCCTGGGCTTCAAGTGGCGCTTCATCCCCTGGTGAGTTTACATGTTTTAATTGTTAGTCTGTGACAGGTTTCATCTGACCATTTGTGCTTAGCCCTTGCCATTCCTCTGTAATTTGCAGGGCATCATATAGGCGGCACCTCCATGGAATTTTGGCGTCAAATCCTCCTCGGGCATAGTCGTGGTAAGTGTATGTTGTTAGCCATCTCATTTTGGAATTTATGTCATTCCTTAAAGTGGACCCACAAACATTGATGATATTGCTTGGATTCTGGCGCCTTCCCTGCCCAATCACATCCCTCACCCAGGGCCACCCCCCAACAAAACACCACAAACTACTTCCCTCTTTGGGGGTGGCAGAAGCCATTGTCCCCGCCTCCTGTGTGGCACTCGAGATGTGTGTGCGCCTGCGCTCTGTTTCATACTGGCATGCGCGTGCGCACACACTGGAGGAGTGATGTGCGGAAGGCAGGGGCGGTGGCGGACTAAAATTGTGTTGCTCTGCCAAAGTAGACTAAAACACTGAATATTAACAATCCTGGGTCTTGGACCACTTTTAACAGACACGTTTCCTGGTCCATTGTCTCAGCTGGTTTGCTAATGTACATTAACATCACAAACCACACTACAGTGCTAGCCAACTGGCAACCACCCCTATGTTTCTGGCCACACCATGATGTGTGCTAGCAATAGTTAATTTACGTGAAGTAGTTAGGCCAAACACATGTTGCACACTGGTAACATTAGCCATTAAATTGGTAATGAGTCATTTACATTGCAATGTAAAGGTTAGTGCCAGATTTTCATAACGGATACATGTGGCAACCATAAACACTTCACATTAACTAATGGACCAGGAATCTAGCAAATATCGTTTAACATGTATGTAAACAAGTTTTTTTTTTTTGAGGTAAGACTCAATAACCACATTGATGTCAAATCTTCGGGTGTCATAGCTCCACTAAATGTTGTTTTGTATTTTGTTTTTTTATGGACAGATGTTGCTACGCAGACGGAGGCAGAATTCCTCCTCCCCACACCAGCTCCAGGGACGGCCAGCAGCATGGGCCACCGCCACAGCTGCGATGGTGAGTACATCCAAATTCATATGGGTAAATACTTGTGAAACCTTTCTCTTCTAGTTACATTTGTAGAAATTTTTAAGTTACCAATGTGTGAATTTCACACACATCTAGGTTAAATGTGTTTGTACAATAATCCAACATGCCAGTCACCATCCTTGATAGTTGCCTCACATTCTTGTTACGGACACATACGGACTATTTGTGGCGTATAGACAACCAAATGGGGCTGATTAGGTGTTTACCCATAACATTATAGGGCAAACTTCGATCATCCTTAGGCCCTGATGTTTGGCTGGGACTAAAGACATAAATGTCCTTACTTGGCCATAAACATTATTACATTTGCAAGAGTTAACCTGGCCCAACACCAAGGGTGTTTAATGTGCATTAAACATTTAATTTGCCAACAACTAACAACTAACACCCCGCGGAACATACGATAAGTGCATGTACCGCGGGTCAAACCCACCAAGCAAACCCCTAATTATCGGAACTTATCTTCCGCTGGCTCCCGCGCACCACTCCAGACGTGCATTTTTCCGCCCTGGGCCTCTGTGAATGGCCGCCGGGTCCCCATGAGCAGCCAGAGAGTGACATGCGTGAAGAGGCGGCGGAAGAGGATTGTACATTCCTGTTCCCTGCATAGACGTTAGCGTGCGTTTTTTGTGCCAATCACGTTGGAGCATGGAGAGGTGAGTGGCTATGGATTACTGTGTGTATACACACATCAGGGAAAAAACAGATCTGTGAGCAACAACAAAGTGGCCCAAAACCCATGATAAACTATATTGTGGGTGTTGGTCCACTTTAAGAGTAAAGGTATGTGGTCCTAACATGTTTTCAAGCCAATATTAAACCTTTAATTTAAAATGTTAAGGGCACATTGTTCACCAATGTTAATGTGAGTGTTAGCAAGTTAGAAACACTGACATTACATTGCTACATCTGTGTATGTTGAGTTCCCAATCAAATTCTAACATATTATTTTTAATCACATCTCTACAGCTTGTATACGACAGCATCGCAGACTGTGGCGGGCCTTCCGACAGATGAAAGGGATGCTGCTGGCCATGAAGAGGCGTCGGAGACGTTAGGGTGGGGGGGATGGCTGCCATTTCAATGTTTTGTGGCTTTGTTGGCCTATGTTGGCCGTGTTGGGCCAATTTGTTTAAATACAATTTTTTGTACGAATAACTGTGTTGTTCCTTGACCAGCATAGGTTTAGATTCCCAAAAACCATTATGTCTAAAATTAGGCAGCCATTTTGAGCCAGTACATGTTTACACCATAGTAAGCAATGTTAACTAATGTGGCACATAAATGGTGGCATAATATTAGAGATGATTGAGCAAATCATCCATGACTGTGTATTTCGCTTTCACATGTATGGATAAACACAATTTAGAGGTGGTTTTCAAAAATATATTTACATAAATCATAAGAAAAAGGTTTACAAATTAATATTCTTGGCTGGGTGGCCGGGGAGGTTGGGAGTCATTGCTAGGGGCGGTGTTGGGGGACAACAGTGCAGTAAAAAATATAGACTGCTGTTGTATGAGCTGTTGTAGCAACAACAAAGTTTGGTCCTGCCGCTGTATTGCTTCTGCCTGGCGCTGTATTGCTTCTTCCTGGCGCTGTACAGATTGCTCGATTACATTTGCCAGCCGACCAAGGTCCTGGTTCTGTAGTTGGTTTTGCCGTAACTGGTCCACCTGGCGCTGCAGGGCCTCATTTTGTTGCTGACACATCAGCACCTGATTTTCCAACGCCGCAATGCGCTCATTAGTTCCATCACGCGGCTGTTGGCGACTGTAGTCCTCCAGCATCCGGACCCCTAGCTCGTAGAAATCGGCACTGGTTGGTGCCACACCTCCTCTTGCTGTGGTTTGAGGCTAAACAAATAGTAAACCACATTTTAGTCAAACAGAACCAATGCAGTTATGCCCCTCCAAAAAATTACCATAAACACTCACTATACAACTTACCCTTGTCTGAGCCTCTGAAGCTTGGCCACATGGGACTTGGGAAGAGGTCCCAGCTTGGGGTTCTGGTTCCGCCTCCTGCCAAAACAACAATGAAAGGAAATGTGACATGTTGCTTCTTCCACTACCCACGAATATGCCAATGTGTTTCGAGGTCGTCTACATCAGCCATGTTACCTGCGTGTCCTCCGGCACAGGTAGGCTCGAGGTATCGCTGCCAGAGAGTCGCAATTCAACATCCGAGATGTCGGGCAAGTTGGCATATGCTAAACAGGAAAATCAGGTTAGTAGGTCTGTGGGCCAAACTCTAATGTAACCTGGTTAGGCTATCGAGGCCATACCTCTAAAAAGTTCAAAAATACACACTAGACCAAAGGTCTCTGTTAAACTCAGATTGTTAACATGTATGTTACAGGACTAAGACGCACTAATTTCTGCAAATCTCATCATAAACATTGCTTAAATTAAACATACCCCCAATATCCCAGATGTCTGGAGTGGGGTCCTCACTCGAGCTTGGACCTTGAAAATACATGTGGACACACAAGTTGCCAGAAGCAAGTGGCACAAAATTAGAGCCAAAATACAGACTAGAGCAAGGCCAAACCACTTACCCTCATCTCTGGCAGCTGGAACTTGAGGGGCCCTTTCTGGACAGCCACTTCCGATATTCGGGTCAACTAAAAAAAAAAAAGAATGTCTCTAAATAATCAGCAAACTACTACAGGGAATGTTTGGCTAAAAATATGTCCGCAAATATACATTGCTATCACTCAAATAACTAATAGACTGACCCTGGGGAGGCAACCAGCACTCCCAAGAGGCATCTTCAAGTTTACCAAGCAAACATGTAGCTTAGTAGACTAACCAAATTGAACCAGTGTAACATAAACAGCATAAAGGATACATTATGTATTGCTCTACACACCAACAGGGTCCTGTTGACCGGCAACATCGGAAGTGGGGTCCAAAGATGAACCAGTCACTTGGCCTACCAAGAAAAAAGAGGAATGAGACACATGCACTTGAGTAAAAGTGGATCAAGCAAGGTGAACACATGCACTTACCGACATCCAAAGAGTAGGTGGGATCCGGAGGAGATGCTGGGGCCAAGGGCATGGGAGCTAGGCCAAAATAAAACCAACATTGAGCCATAGCTAATGTGCATTGCAAAATACAACATGCATTAAGGTGTGTGAGCAGCTCTTTCACTAATATTGACTAATCAAGCCAAGTGTGGCTCCCACATTGATATGCCGATATATGGCTACACATCTCTGGCGTCCTACATATCTACACATGTTAGGGCCTTGTTAGTTACTTGCTGTGAGTGTTACAGTGGGCGTGCAATTAGGGCGCAGGCACATATTATTAATACTCAACAGGGCAAACCTTGATTGTTTGAGCTGCTCCCACACCCATTTGTTTAAAAAAAAACCAGCAACCAAATTATGGGTAAATACCTTCAATGGCAGACTGGGGTAGCCTTGAGGTTGCTGGAAGGGCAGGAGCTTGGGTGTCCTGAGGCACATCCCGGACAGCAGCATGTGCACCTATGCATAAAGCAACAGACAGAAAAGTTACAAATGTTTGAGCTGTAATGTAATACTTCACAGGTCCTACTGTTAGTTGGTCAGAATGTAAAAATGCAAATCACATACATTAACATTAGGTTATTGTAAAAGCCAGAAAATATGTACCTTCAGCCCAACCGGTGGTGTCATCCCCAGGATCCACACCCTGCAGCCGAGCCAGTGGGATTTTGGCCTTCAGCATCTCCTCATACGGCCTGTAGGTACTCTTTGGAGCCTGGATGAACCCACTGTCCACATCAAGATCGTGATTCATCTTTTTCATAAGGGCCCCTCGCAAAGTGTAGAAGCGTTTCCTGCAGGATGGGCCACTACGTGGGTGTTGAGCTGTGCTACTAAGCTCCACACCAATGGCATCCCACAGTTTGCTTCTTTCTTGTTTGCCTATGGACTTGCTTTGGGAGCCAAATATCAGCTCCCATTTAGCAAGTGTAAGGCGCACAAGATGATTATTCTCAGCCAAATTAAATTCAGGCTCCCTCTTGGCACCTGGGCGCTTAGCCTGGGGTGCTGCCCCACCTTCAGGCTGTGCCCTTTTCCGTAAGGGAGGTCTGCGCACAGCACCCACCAAACTCCTACTCGGGCCTGCTGTGGCAGGCAGATGTCCTGAATTTGGCTCCATCCTGTAGCTGCACACACACACAAATACACACCCCACAAGCACGCATGCACACTACAGAATGGCATCGCAATCTCTTAGGCTTGGGCAGGTTTTATGTGCTCTAACAGCCAATCCAAAAGCAGCCCACTTAATTGATTCACACATACAGCCCAGTTCATTCTAGGCACACCTCCACTGCACTGACAGAAGCATGTGTGTTAGCCAATTAACTTATTACAGACCTCATTAAACAAACAACACACACCCAAATCCAACAATGGACTGATGTATCTCAAACCCTTGTGACATGTGCTTAGCCTAACGGCTATTTAAAAAAACATCAGCTTCCCTTTCATTGGTCCACCCCTGATTTTTGGGCCATGTCCGTTAATGCACGCAAGTTACGGCTCAAGTACGCTAGTAGCGCTACTAGCGTGCGCGTGCGCACTCTGTTTTACGCACACCTGGGTCGGCTAATTGGCGCCCGGAAATAGCAGAGCGACGCAAAAGGCGGCAAAGCGGACCTGTCACTTTAGAAAATGAAGTATAAAAGGAAGGAATGTTCTAGCTTCTGCTATTCTTACACTGTGGCAAAGGCTGTGGTGTGGTGCTGTGCTCGCTTCCCTTAGCTCATTTGAGCCTCTGTCTGGTTTCTGTCCTCACTCTCTGTGGCTTGTTGGGTGATTTCTGACATCAGTGCTGTTTCTTTAGGAGCTTGGTTTGGGTGGCATCTGCAAATATTGTGTAGCATACAGCAAGTGAGGCTTGATTTTGGGGCCTTTTGTGGGCTGTGCAGCAACTCCCCTCTTGGTTGTGCTTAACTTAGAAAGCTGGTTTTCAGCAGGCTGGTGGTTTGGACCACTATAGTTCTGGTTTTGTGGTGAGCTGCATTGTAGCGGGTGTGTGTGGAGTGTGATTGTTTGTGTGTGTGTTGTGTGTTAGTGGTTTTTTTTGTTTATTTTTGTTTTTGTATATATCTTTAGTGTGTGTGATGGATAAGAGGGTGATGTATGGTGTCTGGGTGGATGGATGTATGTGTATGCTGAAAGAGCAGGAGGAAAGGGAGCGGGGTGTTGTGAGGCTTAGGGCACCCCGCTCCTTTGCAATCCGCCTTTCAGTATGGGACTTAAGTGACGAGCAGATCAGGAGCCGCTTCCGTCTGAATCGTGCTGCACTACAGTCCCTATATGATCAGATTAAGACCAAAATCGAGCCATCCACCAAACGCACTCATTCCATTCCAGGCATAGTACGCCTGTGTGCCACTCTTAATGTTTTGGCACGAGGGACCTTCCAGGCAACCTCAGCCCTCCTCAGCGGGATAAGCCAGGCTACTATGAGCCGCATACTAATCCAGGTAGTTCTGGCAATTTGTGATTTAATCCCAATTTACATCAAGTTTCCTGAGGATGAGGAAGAGGTTGCCAAAATAAAACATGCTTTCTATCTGATGGGAGGGATCCCGAATGTGCTAGGGTGCGTTGATGGTACACATATCCCTTTCCGCCCTCCCCGTGCACAGGAGCTGTCCTACAGAAACCGGAAGCAGTTCCATTCGCTTAATATCATGGTGGTCTGTGACCCAGACATGAGGCTGCGGGCGGTGAGATCGGGGTTCCCCGGCTCATGCCACGATTCTTACGTCTTGCAGCGGACAGTCCTGTGCCGGAAGTTTGATAACAACGAAATGCCAGCTGGCTGGCTACTGGGTAATAAATTAACCATGTCTATGTATTTTGCTAATATGTGGCCTAGTAAGCCAATTTTAACCAAACTACCACCAAAAAACATGTACTAGTACTAATTGCTGTCTCTCTCCTTGTGTTTTTTCTACAGCGGACAAGGGATATGGGCAGAGAACGTGGGTCATGACTCCGGTCAGGAACCCACGGACCTCTGCCCATGAACGCTACAATGCAGCGCATCGCAAGACCAGAAGCATTGTGGAAAGAACCATCGGCCTGCTGAAAGCACGCTTTCTCTGTTTGGCACGGCCAGGAGGAGAGATGCTCTACAGCCCACAGAAGGTTTCCAAGATCATCCTTGCCTGCTGTGTGCTACACAACATTTGCATTTGTCACCGAATCCAAGCCCCCGAGGAGACAGCACTGGTGCCAGAAATCCCCAACCTGCCCGCAGATAGAAGTGAGGACACCCAGACTGGCGATGAGCTAAGGGAAAGGCTGATCACTTCTTTTTTTGCGGTAAGCTAACTACCCTTCACTCTAATGCAAGTACTGCACTACTGGTTAAATGTATTTGAACTCCCATCAAAAAGAGCAAAAAAACGCACTAAGGGGGGTGTAAGATGACCCAAACCACTCTAAGGGGGGGTGTAAGATGACCAAAACCACTCTAAGGGGGGTGTAAGATGACCAAAACCACTCTAAGCGGGGTGTAAGATGACCCAAACCACTTTAAGGGGGGTGTAAGATGACCAAAACCACTCTAAGGGGGGTGTAAGATGACCCAAACCACTCTAAGGGGGGGTGTAAGATGACCAAAACCACTCTAAGGGGGGTGTAAGATGACCAAAACCACTCTAAGGGGGGGTGTAAGATGACCAAAACCATTCTAAGCGGGGTGTAAGATGACCCAAACCACTTTAAGGGGGGTGTAAGATGACCAAAACCACTCTAAGGGGGGTGTAAGATGACCCAAACCACTCTAAGGGGGGGTGTAAGATGACCAAAACCACTCTAAGGGGGGTGTAAGATGACCAAAACCACTCTAAGGGGGGTGTAAGATGACCAAAACCACTTTAAGGGGGGTGTAAGATGACCCAAACCACTTTAAGGGGGGTGTAAGATGACCCAAACCACTCTAAGGGGGGGTGTAAGATGACCCAAACCACTCTAAGGGGGGTGTAAGATGACCAAAACCACTCTAAGGGGGGGTGTAAGATGACCAAAACCACTCTAAGCGGGGTGTAAGATGACCCAAACCACTTTAAGGGGGGTGTAAGATGACCAAAACCACTCTAAGGGGGGTGTAAGATGACCAAAACCACTTTAAGGGGGGTGTAAGATGACCCAAACCACTTTAAGGGGGGTGTAAGATGACCCAAACCACTCTAAGGGGGGGTGTAAGATGACCCAAACCACTCTAAGGGGGGTGTAAGATGACCAAAACCACTCTAAGGGGGGGTGTAAGATGACCAAAACCACTCTAAGCGGGGTGTAAGATGACCCAAACCACTTTAAGGGGGGTGTAAGATGACCAAAACCACTCTAAGGGGGGTGTAAGATGACCCAAACCACTCTAAGGGGGGGTGTAAGATGACCAAAACCACTCTAAGGGGGGTGTAAGATGACCAAAACCACTCTAAGGGGGGTGTAAGATGACCAAAACCACTTTAAGGGGGGTGTAAGATGACCCAAACCACTTTAAGGGGGGTGTAAGATGACCAAAACCACTCTAAGGGGGGTGTAAGATGACCAAAACCACTCTAAGGGGGGTGTAAGATGACCAAAACCACTCTAAGGGGGGGTGTAAGATGACCAAAACCACTCTAAGCGGGGTGTAAGATGACCCAAACCACTTTAAGGGGGGTGTAAGATGACCAAAACCACTCTAAGGGGGATGTAAGATGACCCAAACCACTCTAAGGGAGGGTGTAAGATGACCAAAACCACTCTAAGGGGGGTGTAAGATGACCAAAACCACTCTAAGGGGGGTGTAAGATGACCAAAACCACTTTAAGGGGGGTGTAAGATGACCCAAACCACTTTAAGGGGGGTGTAAGATGACCAAAACCACTCTAAGGGGGGTGTAAGATGACCAAAACCACTCTAAGGGGGGTGTAAGATGACCAAAACCACTTTAAGGGGGGTGTAAGATGACCAAAAACACTCTAAGGGGGGTGTAAGATGACCCAAACCACTCTAAGGGGGGGTGTAAGATGACCCAAACCACTCTAAGGGGGGTGTAAGATGACCAAAACCACTCTAAGGGGGGTGTAAGATGACCAAAACCACTCTAAGGGGGGTGTAAGATGACCCAAACCACTCTAAGGGGGGGTGTAAGATGACCCAAACCACTCTAAGGGGGGGTGTAAGACGCCAATGTTGGTTATCAAGTTATGCATTTTTTTTTTGGCAACGACAAAACAACTTTAAAGATATATACTAACTGCACTTTTCTTATTTTTTCAGGCACAAAGAGATGCACCCTGATCCCTAATTTCCATTTCAATAACTTTCCTGCACTTTACTTTGCTTTAGAATTTCTGTTGGACTTTTCATTTTCAATTTCATTTCTGTTTTATTATTATTTTTTTTTTAGTGTAAAAATAAAAAAAAAAATATATATATACATGTGGCTATGTGTTTAATTCTGTTGTAAGTTTCCTTTTCATTCTAATTCCTATTTTAATTTTCCTTTTCTTTCTCTGTTCTGTTTTTATTTTCCTTTTCTATTTTCCTTTTCTTTCTCTGTTCTGTTTTTATTTTCCTTTTCTATTTTCCTTTTCTTTCTCAGTTCTGTTTTTATTTTCCTTTTCTTTCTCAGTTCTGTTTTTATTTTCCTTTTCAATTTTCCTTTTCTTTCTCATTTCTGTTTTTATTTTCCTTTTCTTTCTCAGTTCTGTTTTTATTTTCCTTTTCTATTTTCCTTTTCATTCTAATTCCTATTTTAATATTCCTTTTCTTTCTCAGTTCTGTTTTTATTTTCCTTTTCTATTTTCCTTTTCTTTCTCAGTTCTGTTTTTATTTTCCTTTTCTATTTTCCTTTTCTTTCTCAGTTCTGTTTTTATTTTCCTTTTCTTTCTCAGTTCTGTTTTTATTTTCCTTTTCTTTCTCAGTTCTGTTTTTATTTTCCTTTTCTATTTTCCTTTCCTTTCTCATTTCTGTTTTTATTTACTTTTTCTATTTTCCTTTCTCTTTTCTGTTTTTCTTTTCTTTTTCGATTTTCCATTTTTCTCTGTTCTGTTTTTCTTTTCATTTTCTTTCTCATTGGTGGTTTAATTGTATTTCCTTTTTATTTAACAAATAAAATAAAAAAAAAATTGTGGCTATGTGTTTAATTATGTTTTATTTTGCATTTATATTAGAATATCTGGTTGAATTTAATTTCCTTTTCAACACAAAATAAAAACTCTTTAAATTTTTAACAAATGTGGCAATGTGTTTTATTCAGAAGGTACTGGATGGCCAGGACACAGCAAAGCTAACAGGCGCTGTGTAGAATAGCGTGGTCACACTGACTGACAGCGCCTACAAAGCTGAGGGCCAACATCATATTCAGCAATGTAGGCGTTGTTCGCAACAACGCCAGGTAGCGACTGAGGAGGCCTGCTATAGCGAATCGCTACCGCCCGCGGCTGACGCTAGCGGCGCTCTTAGCGCCATACTTCAGTCGCTCATCTGTCGCTACCTGGCGCTATTGATGAATCGGCCTCTATGTTGTTTTGAACCTCTGAATGGATTCTAACTTACTAATAAAAAATGTGTTGTTTTGTTTCTTTTCCTTGTCTGTACTGCAAAACTTTAATATAATTTGATTATATAAATAAGGGAGATTGTGAGCCTGGCTTTTTCATCCAACGTCATCACCTCACAAATGCTCTTCTGTAGGAACAGGCAATTCCAACACCCCACTAAAACTTGTAGACAGCTTTACCAGGAGAGCAGAAGCTGTATTAGGTGGTAAATGATTTTGAACTGGAAAAGTACCTAACTTATGATTGATTCTAGGGAATAAAAGAATTAAATATGATGCTGTGGGATTTCCTAAAATTGCATTCTTGTTTTCTTTTCATTTTTCCACATCGGCTCAATTGGAATGGGCTGCTTAACTTTGTTTTATTCGCCTTCTTTACGCACGTCTTGCTTTGAAGACCGTCTCAAACACTCTTGTATATTGTCTAATGCTGAATATATATATATATATATATATATATATATATATATATGATCATGGAAAAGACAAAGCTACAAAAAGACTACAGGGAACAGTACCTTGGATTATGACACCAGCCCTTTAAGAGGCTGCTGGTAAGGTGCTCCATAGAGCACTGGAATATGGCCAGTAAGGAAAGTTGGGTGGGATCTGATCCAGTACTGATCCAGGCAGGGAGTTAAAGGGGGTGACAAATCTTAGAGGGCTACTGCTGACATTTGATGGGTCTTACATTGAAAAGATGAGGGTAGCACCAGGGGCTGGGCTGTGGAAAGGCCTGCAGCCAACTGTACTTGTGTCTACAATTTATCCCAAGGCAAGCAAAGAAGCTGCCAGGAACCCGGGAACGTGGAACTCAGTTAACAAGGAGGCCTGAGAGGCCTGTTCCGTATAAGAGCTGTGAGTAAGCCAAGAGGCTGCCATTGACTTAATGGACTTTATTTTATTTTCAACAGAAAGCCTATTTTCTGTTGAATTTGTGAAGAAAATAAGCTGTTTGAGTTTAATTCTTGTGTTATGCCTGTGTCTGTGATGCCCAAAGACTTATAATAGATAGATAGATAGATAGATATAGACCAAATGCATTTGAGTTTTAATTGCATTTATGTGCAGAACCTTTGTTCATATATTAGACATAGCAAAATGTGTACTTATGTTCCAATAAAAGATCTGTTGTTAATAAACTCATCTTCACTTCCTATTGCCCACAGATGAGTCCTAACACAAATGACTAAGTAAGTGATTGCCAGGTAATTAGGACACTATGCAAAACTAGATCATCATGTCAGAGTGGATTATATTTTAATTGACTGTTAAACCCCTGAGTGCTTCGGACTTTAAACTGGTCCTGCTTATCAAGAATCGCTATGTGGCAAATGTCCAGTTAGTACCACAGCAAGTTCAGAGGAGATTAGGAAGCCTAAGATGCTTGAGCTCTGTGCTCATCTTTGACCCCCTGAGAGTCCTGTCCTATCACGAATAGATCGTCAAACTCAATGCAGATTTATGTGCAGTGTCTACAAATACGTGTCACATGGAGTTAGGGTACAATAATAACTCTACATGTAAGGTCCCTGGTAATCAGTTAAATATAGAAAGCAGGTCCTAAAGTGTTTAACCTGTTAGCCAGAATGTCTATGCTAACAACAGCTTTTTTTAATGAAGAATTAATCACTTAAACCTTTTTCAATTTCGATCTTTCATAAAGTTTGGAATAACACTTATATGATCTAAAGCCCCAATGGTGCATTGTGTCTGCTCTCTAATAATAGGCTTGCTTTGCTGATGAATATGGCAGATATCCCAAACCTACAGTAGTTTTAAATCCTATTTATTATTAATGTGTGAAATGGAATAGTGTGACCATTAGGGATGAGCAAACCAATTCAAACAAAGTGGAATTTAATTCAAAAATATTTTCCGAAACCGATTTTCTGCTGATTTGCTTGGAAACGAATCGACTATTCCCAAAATGGAGGACATGTGCCTGAACCTGAAAGTAAAAAGGCCGGGAGTGCAGTTTAAATAAAACTTACTGGATTGCAAGATCCTGGCGTGCATTTACAGGCAACATAGGGGGCAAATGCCTGCCCCCAGCCTCGCCCCCCAGTCTAGCCCCATTGACTCTAGCATGCCCACTTCATTCACTGCAAGGCCTGACATGCCTCTCCATTGCATTAAATGCTGTCTGTAGGATGCAATAGAACATTTTTTTCCTGTAACCCCATAAGAGAGAGTTTGCCCTACATCCTGTCTGTAGTGATCACAGGGGACTCTCATCTAACAGACGATGTGCAACAGCAACCTCATATATTGTCCTTATCACTAGTGTTATGCTTTGGATCCAGGCCAAAGCTAGATTTGACCCAGGTCCTACTGATTTGGTCCGGTTCATCCCATCCCAGATACTGGCAAATCCAGGTCAAATCATTCAGCATTCCGCCTGCTGGTGCTGATAGTTGGCATATCAGCCTCCATTATATGTGAACTGGTATAGTGGTTAGTTTACAAACTGTTGAAAAGCAAACTGTTAACAAACAAAAGCACCATTCGAGGTCCTCCTTCTCCTGTCTCCTACTGCGAGAGGCCTCTCTTCTGGTCAGGTGGGTGCTGGTCTTCTGATGCCAGGGAGGGACTGTTGCAGCTGCCAATTCAGCATCTATAGGGAGGAGGGACACAGGTCTCCCTCCCTTCCTTGACAGCACGCCAGGCTAATTCCAGGCTGCTGAGGAAGAAAGTTTTTATACCATAGAGAGCCCTTGTAACAAGCTGACTGGAGCCCATGTGACTAATGACATCACTGGAGGGGAGGGACACGAAAGGAGAACCCCCGGGGAAATCCTCTCCTTGCCCCCTTTTTATTTTTTAAATGTTTTTTTAAGTGTGTGAACTGGTAAGGGGTTCAAAGTACCCCTATACCTATTCACAGGGTAGTGGGAGCCGGTGAAATTGCATCCAGCTATCGAGAGTCCCGAATGCCAGATACTGGGGACAATCCACATGGAGGCCTTCTGAGCCGGATAGACCCCATTCTGGCTCATCACTGGTTATCACAACCTTTTGACTGTTTGACTATTGTTTTTAGGTCAATACTTGTCCTCCAATTGCCTCAGTCCACTATAGCCTGGGGTGCCACAGCGAGGCTGTTTTGTCAACTGTTTCTCTGGTAGCTGATGCATACTCCCATCTCAGCTGTGACAAGTTGGAAAGCAGACTGTGGTCTGAGGCAATGCTGCATATTGTTGCTACCATCAGGGGCAGACTGGCCATAGGGAGACTGGGGGCAATGCCCAGTGGGCTGAACTGCTTTGGGACCAGTTGGGCTGCTGCTTCACATGACCGCCAAGCTGCTTGTGGGAAACCAAAGTCTTGGAGAAGAAGGCCATGTCCTGATGATGGACTGCTACTGAATTAACAAGTGAGCCCCATGAACAGTATCCAGTGGTGGACTGGGCCAAAAATCAGGCCTGGATTTTACCAGTCCCTGACTGGCCTGGGACATCCTTGCCGAGACCCCCACAACCATGATGCCGAGGCTATAGCATTGGGGCATGGGGTTCCTTGGCTTGTGGGTACAATGGGGCTGAGAGGAAGACTAAGGGGGCTGGGATTGAATGTAGGTGTAAAAAGCAGCAGCCCAAAAGTTGAAAACTTTTTCCCAATACAGATTGTGATTAAAAAGTTTCAAACTTTGTCCCAATACAGATCATGTTTAAAAAGTTTAAAGCTTTGTCCCGATACAGATCATGATGAAAAAATTTCAAATTTTTTCCCAATACAGATTGTGACTTTTTCATCACAATCGTTATGTTACACACGCATATAACCAAAAGACTATGCTACAAAGAATAAATAAGGATCCGCTGCTGTCTGTGCTGTCCCCACCGGGGAGAGAGGAAGGGGCCTCCACACCACGTGACAGGTGCGCCGGCATGCTGCGGGCGAGCTGGGAGGGAAAAGCACGGTAGAGGTAAGTTTTTTCTTCTAAAGAAGGTTTCTTTTTCTTTTATTTTGATCCTTAGAGGGCATCCAGATTTGGGATGTCCCTCAATGATGTGACGCGACGCTTCACCACAAAGGGGCCCACTGAGACCATGCCGTCCAAGGGCCCACATAAACCTGGAGCCAGCCCTGCTCTCCAAAACAGTATTTTCTTTCCACGTTCTGTCTCTCAGGCTGCTTCACTAGGCCTCATGTGTGCTGTAAGTTACTCTGGTGCACACTCCACACTGCACTGCACATCACATGACTCCTATTGGCTCTCTACTCGCTATTCCAGGAAGTGGCAGAAGTATCTAACACCTCTGGTTGTGATGTCACTTCCTACAGCAGCCTCTGGTGGTTAAATATATAACTACTGTTCTCTATTATACACAGCTAGGCTGTTTCTGTACAGGAATGTTTCTTATATTTTAAGTACCCCTGTTTTCACCTGGGCCACACCGGCCATACAGTTGCTTTTAGAAAATTCTGTCAAAATCCGGAAAATAAATAGGAACAACTTCATAAATCAAGCGTAAGAAATGTATAACATGTCAATAGGATGTGTCAAAGGAGAATGAATTAGAGTAAGCAGAAAAAGCTCGGCGTAATCCAATCTCCTACCTCCTCTAAAGTAACAGGATAGTTTTAAACTTAGTTTTATGAAGGTGACCAGTCACAGGCGACGGCGGTGGCGGCATGCTCCCCCCCCCCCAAGCCTTCCGGACCAGATAGATTCCATATTCATCTTGTCAAAAGATAAACTTGATAAATGCCGCGTCTCTCCTAACTTTTCTCCTTAGCCTCTCTCTGAACCCAATTACGCTAACTAAATGAAGAGGCTCTAATATGACAGAGTTTTCTTCTTGATTAAAGACTTGCAGGCTTTTTGCAGATGGCACACCTATAATTCACTGTAAAGATGGCTGGTTTTTATAATATGTTTTTCCCCCCCGCCCCCTCCTCTCTCGCTCTCTTTCACTTTCTAGATCAGACTGAACCGGGTTTAACTAGGCCTGAATAATTTAAGACAGTCATTACATTCAATGTTTTTCCTTACTGTCAACTGTAAAATCCATACAGTAGCTTGAGGAAATCGAGCCTAATTTGAATTGATAATAGGGAATGCAGAAAAAAGTCATCTATTTGGAAGAGTTCTCCGAGCAGATGCATGCTAAATCTTGTATAATGAAAGAATATGCCGATGTCAATTATGTAACTGAATGACTTTACAGTGGTTTTAGGCAATGGGTTAGCATTCTGTCTGATATTATCGCATAAAAAACACCCATCAAAAATTCTCATAAATATGGAAAGGGAAGTAAGATTACATTATAAATTTGAATGTTATGAATGCGTACGATTGCAGAAAGCCTGCCTCATAACTGAATAGTAAGAGGACCATATTTCAAAATTTACATACGGTTATTACGAGTGCCGTAGAAGTAAAACACATTTTTTTTTCCCCAACCGGGTTTTTACTTAGAAAACATGAGACTCGAAGCCCGACCCTTGGATTAATCTCGCAATTTTTAATTTTTTTTTCTGAGCAGATCAAATTCCATCTGTTTGGTTGTTTTGCATTTTGCGGGACGATCGGAGTAAGGGAGAGGCTTGCGGCTAGGAAATAAAGTTTAAAGGTGACGGGCATTTCTCCTCCTTCTATTGAAGGAGGAGAAATGCAAATCAGGGCAAAGGAAGAGCCAAACCTTCTCATTGTATATTAATATCCCGAAAGCTTAGTCTACTGCTTAACAATCATTAAAGGGACATTCCAGACAAGGGGGTAAATTATCATACTTTTTGCTTGGCCCATGCTGGATGTGAGGGGCGGCATCTTTCATTCAGTATGCTTTATATTTTCTGACAAGCCCGAGTTTCTCCCTTGTTCTGAACCTCTCATGCTAGGTTGAGTCATCAGCTCTGCATGTATCTCTATGGGGGACTGTGAATTCAAACAGGGGACCCTGAAAATTGAGTCAGCAGAATGGCTCAAGTTCAATAGTTTATCAGATGAAAAGGAACCATAGAATAATCTATGGTTATTCTCAGCACAAATAAATTAATCAACAATCTTAATCATATAAATTTGTAAAAAGGCAGTCCAAAATATTTCTTTCTTTTCAAAATACATGATTGGATCACCTCAATTCATAAATCGATAAATATAATAATCAAATAATTTCCCATATACTCATACATGCGAGGGAAAGAAAGATAAAAACGCAAAAATAGTGTGATATTGTTTAAAAATCGGGAAGTGCCAAAATCCTGTTTTTTATTGTGCTTACCAGATACAGCTAAAAACTCAGCTTTAAAATCAACCCACAAATGGTTCAATATCAGTGAGTTAAGTTTCCAAGGGAAATGGCTCACCCCTTCTCTGAAGTCTGCCCGCCTTCCCCGGCCACGGGAATCGGCAGACTGCAATGCGTCTCACAGATCGAAAGCCAAAAGTAAACCGAAAGAAAACCAACAATGCAGAGTGTTGCTTAGCTCTGCCCCAGATGCGTTTCGTCACCATGGACTTGTTCACTGGGCCATAATTTACTAGCGCGATTGTGCGCGATCTCTATCGGTTTGATCAGGGAATAAAAGATGCCATCTCTGACAGCCGGCACAGGGCAAGCTGTGAGCGGCTAATTTAACTAATTTGGCCTTGATTCATCAAGAGTTGAAAAACATTCTCATGGTAGTAAAAATTCATTTCATGAGAAAAAAGTTTGAGAATGTCACTGTTGATGACATTCTCAGGCTAGTTAGGAAAACAACAACACAAACAATAATATACAACATAATGTGCATGCTCCCCCAGACCCAATAGTAGGCACAGCCAAATATACAACACAATGGGCCTGCTCCCCCAGACCCTACTTCATGCAAACACTACTAACTCCTACTTTGAGTCCACAAATGGGGCACATTACTAATATACTAAAAATAATAATTAATTTTTATTGGTGATGTATCCAAGACAACACATTCAACAAACAACTATTAAAAACAAATCACTATCGATCCCCTGCAACCAATATGGCAATACATAAATAAATATAATCTCATAGCGCATCCCCTATACAAAAAGTATCAATACTCCAGGTCAATTATTTATAATTCATCACAGTGTCCAGTATTAAGCCAATAAATAAATAATTAGATAAATATATACATGCATAAAAGTAAAAAAATAAAAATCCATATAATAGTAAATAATCAGAGATATGGCAAGAAAATAGATACGGCCTTTGTTCAGAGATTTTGTTAAAGGTCCAGGGGTTAAAGTGCCCAGCTTCCCCACGCGTTGCATTACGTGCCTGTTGCTTCTCCAGGGGTCAAAAAAATTCTCATGGTAGTAAAAAATGCATTTAATGACAAAAAAAGCATGAGAATGTCAATGTTGATGAATCACTAGTTAGGAAGACAATGTAAGTCTATGGGGGTTATTTAAGAAGGGATAGCGCCAGGTAGTGCTTCGTAACGACAGGCAGTGTCTGGTAAATGCCGGACGCTGTACAGGAAACCACATTTAAGAAAGCGAATCTGGTGAGCTCCTCTAACAGCGCCATGTAGTGTCCGATGTATTGTTACAGGTTGCTCAGCGTATAGCGCCAGTGCCCTAGGTTCAAGAGCGCCACGTGTTACCTTTCGCTCAGTGTCGCTCTCCCATACATTTCAATGGGGTTTCATTTAGTCGTGTTTAAATAGCGTGTTTGGCAATTACTTTTTTTTTTTTTTTTGCTCAAATCATTATGTGACCTCTCCTGGTTGCTTTTAGAAACTTTTTGGACTTTTTATATTTTTATGCAGAATTGTCATTACAGGTCTGGCACTAAAGTGTTTATGTCACAGTGTTAAAACAATGTCATTCCATGTGTTTTTGCTTTGTTACTGGTGGATATGTGTTCAAAAACAGACTTTAATCACACAGTGTCTGGTGCTCTATGCTATAGTGCCCAGCTTTAGAGCGCCTACTCTGTGTGTGTGTAAGTAATCACAGCCCCATCTTTATTATTTTCATTTTATTATTATTATATGTATATATCATATACGGGGCACATCAGCATTAGCCCGCTGACGTCACAGTGACGTCAGGCGGGAATTTTGAACTCTGAACTGGCATATATATAGAAGGGGGATGCAGCACATTCCGGTTCACAGTCCTCCTTGATAAAGGGGGCACCCGACCCCCGAAACGTTGGATAGAAGAGACTGTTTCTTGTTTTTGGCCATGACATGGACTATATCTTTTGGTACTTTATGTGTTATTGGAACTTTTTACTATTGTAACTGAATACAAGCATTTAAACGTATGCTTTGGAGTGCCGTGCCTATTTACCTACTTACTCTGTGTGTGTAGTTTTTTGTTAAATATGGTGTGGCGCGCTGAGTGCCGGGCGCACTGAGGTGGCGCTACCTCTCGCTCGCTGCAGCGTTATACTATTGTTAGAGCGCCCAACACACCTCACATTCATTAATGCTGGCCAGGTTACTACAGCAACCGCAAAGCTAGGTTACAGCGTCGGATACCCGCTGACAGTGTCTACTAGCGGTCGCTCTAAGTGCCGCTATACAGACGCCCATCTGGCAATACGTGGCGTTAGTAGTGAATCAGCCTCCATGACACTTTTTTACTCCTGAGAAAAGTAGTGAACTGTTTACTCCTTTTTAGCTGTAGTAAATAGTGCCATTGACCATCATTGTCTTCCTAACTGGTGATTCATTAACAGTGAAATACTCAGGCTTTTTTCTTATGAAATGAATTTTTGTGTCATGAAAATGTCTTTATTGCTTGATGAATCAAGGCCTTTGTCTGAAATGTTCCTTTCAGTTGTTTACTATTGGTATATATTTGTGTATGCATGTCTGGCATAATGCGATACAAAATGTGATACGGAAGTAGGATATTCAAGGCACCTAGATAGCTGCATCATTGTGCAGAGATTTATGTAAGAGGTTATGTAAGAAGGGATAGCGATTGTAGCGGCGGGCAGCGACTGGTGAACGCGGGGCGCTGTACGCAAACCACATTTATGAAAGCGAATCTGGTGAGCACCTCTAACAGCGCCATGTAGCATCACATGTATTATTACATGTAACTAGAATGAACTAGACGCGCACAGCCCAATGCTATCACCATGTGGGGGTGCCAGACCAAACTGTGCCCATCTAAACTAATGCCAATACCATTATGAGGGGGAAGCCCCACACAGGCCCCCAGATGGTCTGCACTCTACCCACAGAATTATATATAATAAACCACAATATCTGGTACTAGAAAAAATTACAAATTTTATTAATAATTAAAAAAGACTCCTGTGGGAGCTGATGCACATAAAAGCACAACAAATGATATATTAAAAAACATGCACACGATAATACAAGAAAAGGGGGGAATGTTAGGCTTAATATATATCAGAACAGTAAATGTTGTTCCTGACAATAGAAAAGTCACACCGACCAGTAATATAAATGTCTAAAGGCCAGTGCCCTATCACACATGTGATCTCTACAGAGTACTATATTCAGTGAAAAGTAAATGTGCACAAAATATCTGACCAATATATCAAGACTCCTAGAGAGTGTCTGCCCCGGCAGACTGCAAAACACTGGTCATACAATAACAATGTACAGTCAGGCAAGAATGTAAAGAAAGAAATCACATTACCGAATTGAAACTGTCTCCCGCCTCAGATCCCCCCATACAACGGCCTGCCGACGCGTTCCGTGGACTCCCCACTTCACCAGGGCGCAAAGTGGCCATGCTGTGTCCTCCCTCCTTAAATGTGTAAGGCGCACTGACGCGCGACCGCCGCCCGCCACCGCCCACACACGCCCACCTCGACAGGCCAATCAATGTTTGCCGTCAGGGCCAGCGCCAAGCGGCGGCGGCCGCACCATCCAGCGCAGCCGCACTGACATATCGAGCGGCGGGCACGCGCCCCCGCCGGTGCCGAGCCGAACACGCTTCCCTGCAGTGGGAGGTGCCGGGTCAGCGTCAGCGGGGGCGCAGCCGCACTGTAGTCAGCAGTAGCGGACACGCGCTTTTACAGGCGGCTGTATTATTACAGGCCGCTCAGCTTATAGCACCGGAGCTCTAGCTTCCAGTGCGCCAGGTATTACCTTTCGCTCACTGTCGCTCTCCCATACATTTCAATGGCTGTTCATTTGCTTCTGTTTAAACAGCGTGTTTGACATTTTTTATTTTTATTTATTTTTTGCTCAAATCATCATGTGACGTCTTCTGGCTGCAAACAAACACTTTTATAAACTTTTTTGACTTTTTATATTTTTATGCAGAATTCTCATTACAGGTCTGGCATTAAAGTGTTATTGTCACAGTGTTATAACAATGTCATTCCATGTGTTTTCGCTTTGTTACTGGTGGATATGTGTTCAAAAACAGACTTTAATCACACAGCTCCTGGCGCTATGTGCTATAGTGAGCAGATTTAGAGCGCCGACGCTGTGGGTGTGTCTAGTGTTTTGTTAAATATGGTGTGGAGCGCTGAGAGTCGGTCGCACTGAGCTGGCGCTACCTTTCTTTCCCTGCAGCGATGTACTGGTGTTAGAGCGCCCAACACACATCACATTCATCAATGTCGGCCAGATTACTACAGCAACTGAGCTGCTCTGTTACAGCGCCCGATACCCGCTTACACCATCTACTAGTGGTCGCTCTAAGCGCCGGTATACAGACGCTCATCTGACAATACCTGGCACTAGTAGTGAATCAGCCTCCACAATAAGAGGCTGATTCATTAATAGCGGCAGGTAGCGACAGATGAGCGTCTGTAGCAGGCATTTTCAGAGCGCCCGCTAGTAGTCGCAGTGCTCGGCCGTGGGTCGCTACTTTATAGCGACTCAGTCGCTGTTCAGTAATGTTGAATACATTGTGAGGAGTCGCTAATTGACCAGTATGGGAGCGCATGTTAGCGACTGCTCATAGCGACCGACTCACACCATATTCAGCAAAAAAACAGCCTTACTAATCTCTGGCGCTGAAAAATGCTTGTATGAAGCCCAGAGCGCAGGAGGCTGTGTTTTTAAAGTCTGTTTTCCAGCATCTATCAACTAGTAACAAAGCGAAAACATATGGAATTACAATATAACCACATTGTAACATGAACACTTTAATGGCAGACCTCTAATGTCATTTCTGAAATATTTTTTAAAAAATCATAAAAATTTGAAAAAACTGCTTTTTCAATGTCAGAAGAGGTCACTGAATTATTTGTGATTTTTTGGCAAAAAAAAAAACCCGGTTTAAAGAGAGGAAAAGGTTCGTCCATTGAAATGTATTGGAGAGCGACAGGTAGCGAGAGGTCATACCTGGCGCTGTGCAAGGCTGAACGCTGGCGCTGTTCGCTGAGGCTGTGAAAATGATGAATCAGACGCTACGTAGCGCTATCCCAGTCGCTAAACAGATTCTGCTTGATAAATGTGTAATTGCGTGCCGTTTCCGGCGTTCACCAGTCGCTATCTGTCGCTACCTCACATTAACCAGGCGCTACCTGACGCTATCCCTTCTTAAATAAGGGCCTAAGAGTAGCTTACCAAAAAAAAAAAAAAAAAAGGCCTTAAACCGGACCAACACACTTGCACAGTTGAAAAAAAACTCCCCTAAACTCAGTTGCCCCATCTGCATGCATGATATTGAATCAATGGGGGTCATGCTAAAGATGTTCTAATTTTTCCCCCAAAAAAATCACCTGCACATGTGATGGGGCATTTTTACTGGTGAGGTAGGAATAACTGTTTAAAACTTTGGAAAAAAAAATCACCCTATGAGTTATGCAAAAATAAAATAAATAAAAGTTTCTTTAGCATAGCCCATAGGGTGCTGCTGTTTCGAAACGTTTAAACAGTTATTCCTACCTCACCTGTAAAAATGCCCCATCACATGTGCAGGTGTTTTTTAGGAACAATTAGGATAAATAATATTTATTGCAGTTTTGTGTGTGTTCAAAAGCTCACAAAAATGCAGGCGGCAATTCCCACCCAAATGTGCCCCCAGACCTGTGATTTACTTATCAGCATGCGGTCTCGGGGAGGCCGATTCATTAATAGCGCCAGGTAGCGACAGATGAGCGACTGTAGCAGTATTTTCACAGCGCCCGCTAGTAGTCGCTGTGCTTGGCCGTTGTTCGGTTGTTGACAGCGACTCAGTCGGTGTGCAGTAATGTTGAATATTGGGTGAGGAGTCGCTATTTGACAGGTTCCGCACTGTATAGGTGCGCATGATAGCGACTGGTCAGAGCGACCGGCTTCCACCATATTCATTAACAAATCACGCTCAAAAAATTCTCGCGCTGTGAAATACATGTTTAAATCCCAGAGCGCTGGCGGCGATGGGTTAAAAGTAGTTTTTTAACCCCCAAACAACCATATTTTTGGAAACCAAAAAAAAACAAGTTTCTAAAAACATTTTGTAATATGAATACATTAATATCAATTCTGCACAAATTTTTTTTTTTTTTTTACCTTAAAAAAAAAATCTAACACTGCAGAAGTGGTGACAGAATTTTTCACATTTAAAAAAAAAAAGAAAAAAAATTATTAACAATTAATTATGAATATTTTAAGATTGTTCCATTGAAATGCATTGGAGAGCGCCAGGTGGCGAGAGGTCACACCTGTCGCTGTTCAAGGTCAGACGCTGGCGCTGTGGGCTGAGGATGGAATAATGATGAATGAGTGGTTATCTGGCGCTATCTCAGTCGCTAAGCAGGATTGCCTTGATAAATGTGTGATTGTGGTGGGGAGCCGGCGTTCTCGTGGCGGTGCCCGTCATTACCAGTCGCTACCTGGCGCTATCCCTTGTTAAATAAGGGCCCAAGTCTCTTCTATTTCTTTGTGCCTGTGATGCTAAAGTGGCTGTGATTTTACTGGTATTGAGTAACAACTACTGACTACAAGTCTCAGAATCTACTGTAATAGGTGAGCTCATTAGCAGCTTTGACAAAATCACGCAGAATTAAACTGGACCTTCACTCTGGATAAGAGCATATCTTGTATATGCCCTCTACCCTGTACATACAAATTGCTCACATTCAAATCCATCCTACCTGCACCTAGTGCATTTTCTGAGCCTTTAAACATCCAAGATGGCGGGCCATGAAGTCTCAGGCAAGTATTGCCTGACTGTGCCTCTCTGCATTCTGGGATTGCTGTCCTTTTCCTGACCCCAGCTCTGTTCTGTTTGTGCGACACTGTAACCCCCTCCCCCCAATACTTTTCCTCTTCTCCTCTCCTCAGTATGTGATGCTTCTGAGGCAAGATGGCGACGCCCGTATCCTAGAGTCCTGAACAGAGTTGCAGCCTGAATAGTGAAAAGTAAATGACAAAAAATTTAATTTTAGGTGCTGGGAATAGTTTTTTAAGGGCCTATTATTAAATGATGCTGAAGGTCCGCTTTAACTGGAACATTGATGTCTCCTGACAAGCACACCCCAGACACAGAAGGATGCAGAGTGTATTTATGTGAAGGGAGGGAGCAGGTACAAGGGTTTGAACTCAGAGCAGAGCATCTCTTCTCCATCATGTGATCTCCTGCTGTGATCATGTGACTTCTGTATGTCAGAATGCTGGAAAGCTGGAACATGCTTGTCTGCTCCTCTGTATTTCCCCCCTTGTGCCCTCTCCCTCCTCCACAAACATACTCTGCATCCAACCCATTGCAACCTCTCCCCCTCCACATATTTTTTATATGAACCATGACCTAACTTAAAAAAAAGGGGGCACAAGCACTTAAAGTGGACCAAAACCCAGGATTTTGACTATCCTGGGTTTTGGTCCTTGCTCTCGGGGCAACCTGATCAGGGGTACCCTGCTCTGTGAAACCCCAAGATCGACCAATCTTACCCTCTTCCCTGGTCCTACGGCACATGTGTAGCCTCTCGTTCAGTTAATCCGAGCGGGCAGTCTCCCTGCTACATACCTTGTAAAGCACTACTGAAGATGATGGCGCTATATAAATAAACAATAATAATAATAAAGGGATAGTCGGGATGCGGCCGCTGCTCGCGCATGCGCTGTTGGACCGGGAAAGAAGGTGAGTTTTTGGCCGACCTCAGGGGTTTTACACAGCAGGGCATCCCTAATCTGGATGTCCCAGGGGGAGCGAGTATTCCTAAAGTGGTTTTAGACCACTTTAAAGTGCCTAGGGCACCATGAACACCTAATACGGCCCTGCCTGTCCCCCTCCTAATGTAAATTAGACTGGCAAACCCATATTCACCCAGATCTATTGGCCGCACAATTGTTTTACAGAAAATGAACGGAAAATAAAGTGTTGTGTATTTCTATTTCCACTTTGTCTATCCAATAAAATAAGCGATTGTGCGAAGATAAAGGCGACATTATCATTCTTTAAACAACGCTATTTTAGTCCCTATCAAGGGAGCTTTCTGGGAAAAGTTCTTCTGGGTTGTCTCTTCCCATCTGCTCTTCATCAACATCGTTACTACTGTTGGAATATGCTGGAAGTGTTGAGTACTGGGGCCAGGCGGAGGGGTGATTTGCATGACAAGTGCGCATTTAGACTTTACTCACTTTTTATGTTTACTGATAAAACAGCACTTCCAGCAGTCACATGTACTGAGCGGCCAATGAAAAGTTACATGGCGGCTTCATTTTTACAATGGACCAAAACCCACTCTGGAGTCTATGAGATGCCAGGGCATTCTTACTACTGCCTTTCACCGGAGCATCCTGAACTGGGATGCCCAGCTCTGTGAACCCCCCCGAGTTGCTCGCAGATCTGTGCATCTTAAAATGAAACTATTACTCAGCAGCTGGAGTGAACTTTGCTGGATTAGAAAGTCTCGTGTGGGCGCTACTGCCGCCCTCCTCCTCTTTCTTCTTCTCCTCTTTCTCCTCCTCCTCCTTCTCCTCCTCCTTCTCCTCCTCCTTCTCATCCTCTTTCTCCTTTCTCTTCCTCCTCTATCTCTATCTCTTCCTCCTTCTCCCCCTCCTTCTCCTCCTCCTTCTCCTCCTCCTTCTTTTTCTCCTCCTCCTGCCCCTCCCCCTCATCATCCTCCTTCTTCTCCTTGTCCTCCTCCTTCTGCCCCTCCTCCTCCTTGTCCTGCCCCTCCTCCTCTTTCTCCTATCCTATATCCTCCTTCTTCTCTTCCTCCTCCTGCTTCGCCTCCTTCTTCTCCTCCTCCTCTTTCTCCTCCTCCTCCTTCTCATCCTCCTTCTTTTTCTCCTCCTCCTGCCCCTCCCCCTCATCCTCCTCCTTCTTCTCCTTGTCCTCCTCCTTCTGTCCCTCCTCCTCCTTCTCCTGCCCCTCCTCCTCTTTCTCCACTCCTATATCCTCCTTCTTCTCTTCCTACTCCTGCTTCTCCTCCTCCTCCTCCTCCTCCTCTTTCTCTTCCTCCTCCTTCTCCTCCTCCTTCTCCTCCTCCTTCTTTTCCTCCTCCTCCTGCCCCTCCCCTTCATCCTCCTTCTTCTCCTTGTCCTCCTCCTTCTGCCCCTCCTCCTCCTTGTCCTGCCCCTCCTCCTCTTTCTCCTCTCCTATATCCTCCTTCTTCTCTTCCTCCTCCTGCTTCTCCTCCTTATTCTCCTCCTCCTCTTTCTCTTCCTCCTCATTCTCCTCCTCCTTCTCCTCCTCCTCCTTCTCCTGCCCCTCCTCCTCTTTCTCCTCTCCTATATCCTCCTTCTTCTCTTCCTCCTCCTGCTTCTCCTCCTTCTCCTCCTCCTTCTCCCCTCCTTCTCCCCTCCTCCCACTCTTCCTCCTCTTCTCCCCCTAATCCTCCTCTTCCTCCCCTTTCTCTTTATCCTCCTCCTCCTCTTCCTTCTACTCCTCCTTCTCCCCCTAATCCTCCTCCTCCGCACACAGCCGCGGTAACCTCTTTGGATTGTGAGAAACGTTTTCAGCTCCGGAATATTGTACAGCCACCACCCACCGACATGAAGCTTGTGCTGCTGCTCCTCTGCGCCTTCCTGGCCTCCGCCAGCGGCGAATCGGCTCATGACATTTATTACTGATACAACCAGGGCCAGATTATGAAGGGGCACAAGGGCGTGCGCCCCGGGACCTCCACCCCTTGCCCAGTAAAAAACAAGGAGCCTGTGTCAATAGAGCCCCTATAGAAAAAATGAATGAAATTGTAGATCTTAAAAAAATCTCAGACGATTTCAGTTCATCAAAATGCAGTAGCACTTTCTTATCACTCAGTGTATAAACTTTTAAATACAGGTGCAAATCCATCGGCAATAATAGAAAACACGTACAGGTCCCAGTATCATTTAATGTTCGCACCAGGACCCGATCACATTTAGTTATGCCACTGTTTAACCTTTATAATAAATAGGAGGGGGGGGGGTATAATTAGTATGCTTGACTCAGCTTAAATCAGCTCAATTATAATTAATTATTATTAGGCATATATTCGATATAAAGGGGACAACATTTTATATAAAGTAACTTGATAATCTAAAAAGATAGACATTCATTTCTCATTCACTACGAGGGGCGGAGGACTGACCGTAGGCAGACTCAGACAATACCCAGTGGGCCACACTTCTTTGGGGACAGTTGGGCTGCTTCTTTTAACACCTATATTCAATCCCTGCCCCCTTAGTCTCCCTCTCAGCCCCTGTACCCAGACCCTCTGTACCTACAATCCAAGAAATCCCAGCCCCCAATTCTATAGCCTCGGCATCATGGTTGGGGGAGGCCTCAGCAGGGATGTTCTGGGTCTGCCAGGCTGATTTTTTAACCCAGTCCACCACTGTTCTTTACTGTTTCTGAAATTCCACCTTTAATTTTCTTTAATTCTATTTAGGTTTAAGCCATGCACCTAAATATTAGGTTTTGTTCACACATCTCCGTTTCACTGCAGTAACAAAGCCAGGGAAAATACTGCCAGGGCAGTTTTTAGGAAGAATGGTGCTCAGTGTGGGAACCTATCCCCATCCTCACCCATCCTATGGTGCTACTGCTGTCCCATGTAGGTGCATGCCATGTTGTGCCTCTACCATAGCAGCAGGCAATGCACCCTCCCTATGTCTGAGCCCAATATGGGGAAATGAGGGGCCTGTCATATGACTTACAGTGGCCATAGCCCATCTGCAGAAAACAGGATGGCTGGGATAAAGGCGCCCAAAAAGATGGTAGGATGTGCTCATCCAGTCAATGTATAGCAGTCATATAGGTGCTAGAGGAAAAAAAGAAATTTAACCCTCTGCACACTGATACTATTGGAAAACCTGGCTAACACTTGTTAAAAACATGGACTGTTAGTTACCATAGATTGCAATGAATGTAAAAGCGAGGTAGCCACGCCAAGGCCGTCCAATTTATATCCCGTCCCTGACATTACTAAGCCTAAAAGTTTGTGTAGACATTGCTTCTTCTTAGAGCAAATAAACAGGTTTAATAGATGACACAGCATGATCGTGGTAGAGGCACCAGGTAATAGTTTTCGGTTCATGGTGGTGAGATAGTAAAAGCATCTTCATAGCCAGAAAACATTGTGGGTTCCTTGGTGTCGGCGTGCAGGTAAAGATGACACAGCAGGATGGTGGTGATGGTGGTGGTGGCACCAGGTAATAGTTCTCAGTCCATGGATGTGAATAGCCTTAGAGAAAATTAACAGGCTTAACACATGACACAGCATGATGATGTCCATAGTTCCCAGTCCATGGATGTGAGATGAAGGATATTTCATTGAAGGTATCTTCATAGCCAGAGAAAATTATGGGTTCCTTGGTGTTGTCATATGGATAAATAGCCTTAGAGAAAATTAACAGGCTTAACACATGACACAGCATGATGATGTCGGTGGTGGTGGCACCAGGTAATAGTTCTCCGTCCATGGTGGTGAGATGAAGGATATTTCATTGAAGGCATCTTCATAGCCAAAGAACATTGTGGGTTCCTTGATGTCGTCATGCATATAAAAAGAGTCTATCTCTCCTTGGAGCCTGGAGCATGTCATGATGGATGGTGGTGCCAGCTTGCCCTCTTCTAGGTCCTCGCAGGGCAGGTCGGTAAATAACAGGGGAGCCCTTATGATCTCTATATTTGCCAGTCTCTGGTATTGGTCCTTCTGCAATAGTCCTTGCAGGATGTTTTTGGCATGAGGCTGGAGGGTCTCTGGGTAGTATGGTTCCTTGCCATCTAGTAGCTGTTGATATTGGTCCCAGGACATTACTCAGTAGGAAAGGTTTCCAATTAGTAGTTCATAGAGGGTCACTCCTACTGCAAATCAGTCAGAAAGGAAGCCATATTCTTCCTCCCTGACCACCTTGGGGGCCGCATAGCTAGGTGTGCCCAGGCAGGGGCTGGCTATTGTGTTAGATACATTTATGGCACATTGTTTAGACAGCAGGACAAAACCCAATTCAAAATGCAATAGCTTAATAAAGCTGAGGATGAACAAGCTGATTTAGTATAAAAGATAGAGTGCAACCTGGTGGTTTGGGATACCCTGCGGCCTGGTGTTTTGACAGCAGGACAAAAACCAATTAAAAGTGCAATAGATTAATAAAGCTGAGGCTGAACAAGCTGATTTAGTATAAAAGATAGGGCCACATGTGCTGGTTTGGGATGCCCATGTGGGCTGGTGTTTTTACAGCAGGACAAAAACCAATTCAAAATGCAATAGCTTAATAAAGCTGAGGATGAACAAGCTGATTTAATATAAAAGATAGGGTGCAACATTGTGGTTTGGGATACCCTGCGGCCTAGTGTTTTGACAGCAGGACAAAAACCAATTCAAAATGCAATAGCTTAATAAAGCTGAGGATGAACAAGCTTACTTAGTATAACAGCTAGGGTGGCATGTGCTGGTTTGGGATGCCCATGTGGGCTGGTGTTTTTAAAGCAGACAAAAACCAATTCAAAATGCAATAGCTTAATAAAGCTGAGGCTGAACAAGCTTATTTAGTATAAAATATAGAGTGCAACCTGGTGGTTTGGGATACCCTGCGGCCTGGTGTTTTGACAGCAAGACAAAAAACAATTCAAAATGCAATAGCTTAATAAAGCTGAGGATGAACAAGCTTATTTAGTATAAAAGATAGGGTGCAACGTGGTGGTTTGGGATACCCTGCGGCCTGGTGTTTTTAAAGCAGACAAAAACCAATTCAAAATGCAATAGCTTAATAAAGCTGAGGATGAACAAGCTGATTTAGTATAAAAGATAGGCTCACATGTGCTGGTTTGGGATGCTCATGTGGGCTAGTGTTTTTACAGCAGGACAAAAACCAATTCAAAATGCAATAGCTTAATAAAGCTGAGGATGAACAAGCTGATTTAGTATAAAAGATAGGGTGCAACGTGGGGGTTTGGGAAACTCTGCGGCCTGGTGTTTTGACAGCAGGACAAAAACCAATTCAAAATGCAATAGCTTAATAAAGCTGAGGATGAACAAGCTTATTTAGTATAACAGATAGGGTGCAACATGGTGGTTTGGGATACCCTGCGGCCTGATGTTTTGACAGCAGGACAAAAACCAATTCAAAATGCAATAGCTTAATAAAGCTGAGGATGAACAAGCTTACTTAATATAACAGATAGGGTGGCATGTGCTGGTTTGGGATGCCCATGTGGGCTGGTGTTTTTAAAGCAGACAAAAACCAATTCAAAATGCAATAGCTTAATAAAGCTGAGGATGAACAAGCTGATTTAGTATAAAAGATAGGCTCACATGTGCTGGTTTGGGATGCTCATGTGGGCTGGTGTTTTTACAGCAGGACAAAAACCAATTCAAAATGCAATAGCTTAATAACGCGAGGCTGAACAAGCTGATTTAGTATAAAAGATAGGGTCACATGTGCTGGTTTGGGATGTCCATGTGGGCTGGTGTTTTTAAAGCAGACAAAAACCAATTCAAAATGCAATAGCTTAATAAAGCTGAGGATGAACAAGCTGATTTAGTATAAAAGATAGGGTGCAACGTGGGGGTTTGGGATACCCTGCGGCCTGGTGTTTTGACAGCAGGACAAAAACCAATTCAAAATGCAATAGCTTGATAAAGCTGAGGCTGAACAAGCTGATTTAGTATAAAAGATAAGGTCACATGTGCTGGTTTGGGATGCCCATGTGGGCTGGTGTTTTTAAAGCAGACAAAAACCAATTCAAAATGCCATAGCTTAATAAAGCTGAGGATGAACAAGCTGATTTAGTATAAAAGATAGGGTCACATGTGCTGGTTTGGGATGCCCATGTGGGCTGGTGTTTTTAAAGCAGGACAAAAAACAAATCAAAATGCAATAGCTTAATAAAGCTGAGTCTGAACAAGCTGATTTAGTATAAAAGATAGTGCTGAAATGGAATGGCCATGTGGCCTGGGGTTTTTACAGCAGACAAAAAAAAATGTAAACTAATCCAGTTATGAGAAGTGCTTGTGTATAACAGATAGGGGTAAATATGCCACTGCCAAGATGGGATGCACAGTGGCAAGGAATATTTACAGCACAAAGAACACCGATTGAAAACTGATCTGGCAAATGAAAATAAAAAAAAGCTTTCCCTCTCACTGTCCCTGCCTGGATCGTTCCCGATTTTTCCCTATCTTTCCCTATCTTTCCCTGGTTCTGTCTGCCTCTCTGTGGGTCTCAACGACTGTCCCTGCCTATCTCTAAATTAAATCTTTACTTGTCCGGTGAATATGCTTTGGAAATCCCTCCAGTAGGAACTTTCACCCTCCTGGTTCTTGTATTGAAGCCTGGATCTGGAATCCTTTATCTATTTAATCTTATAGATTCTCGGGCGGATCGCCATGGGTTTTGGTCCACTTTAATTGGTTCATTATATCCCTTATCCCTTACCAGCAGCAGGTGCTGACCCAAAGGCAGCAAGCAGCCTGTCTTGGTTGCCTTGTCAAGCAGTAGCAGATGTCGACAGCGTGCAGCCTATCGGGAGCATTGGCCCAGCAGCAACAGGTGCTGACCCCACCGCAGCAGCGCACAGCCTATTGAGGGCCCTGGACCAGCAGTAGCAGGTGACGCCCTTGCAGCAGTGAGCAGTCTGATGGAAGCTCCCTTATCCCTTATCCTTGTATTTTGTGGGTGGGTATGGGTTTTATTAATCTTTTTCTATTTGTCTCTGTACATATCCTCAAAAGGTTAGGATTTATATATTTTATGTATTATTTGTGTATATATTTGTCTATTTTTATGCATTCAGTATACTAGCAATTTCCCCTGCTTTTTGTACCCCTGCGCGCTGCCAGTGCTCCCCTACCTCACTTCCACCTGTTCCCTCCTGTCCCCAGTTTCACTGGAGCCTCGTCGGTGCATACGCACTGTATGCACGTCCTTGTGGCTCTGTGCGGTGGAGTCAAGCTGCACATGCTCAATCGACTACTGCGCTGCTCCTCTTTAAAAATAATCATAATTAATTATGGCAACAAAATGGTATTATTTACAGATAGTAGATGCTTTAAGCGGGTATCAGGCGCTATAACAGAGCGCCTCAGTCGCTTTAGTAACCTGGCTGTTGGGCGCTCTAACACCAGTACAGCGCTGCAGCGAGCGAAAGGTAGCGCCAGCTTAGTGCGACCGACTATCGGTGCTCCACACCATACTTATCAAAAAAGGACATACACACAGCGTCGGTAGCAGTCTTGGGCAGAGGCGGGTTGACGCACATCCCATGCCTAGCGCATGAGCTCAACTTGGTGGTGTAGAGCTTCCTGGCCCATCCAGAGATGCTGGAGCTGCTGCATAAAGTGCATGACATGCGCATGCACTTTCGTCGTTCCCACCCTGCTGCTGCTCCCCTCACTGCACTGCAGAGGAACTTCAGCCTTACCACCCACTGCTTCATATGTGACTTGCCGACCAGGTGGAATTCAACTTTGTATATGTTGGAAAGGGTGTGTGAGCAGCAGCAGCCAATAGTGGAGTTCCAGCTGCAAAATGCCCAGGTGAGTAGAAGTGCAGGCCAACAGCACTTCACCACCAGTAAGTGGGCCCCCATGAGGGACATCTGCTCGGTGCTGCAGTTTTTCCACCAATATGGTCAGCACTCATGACACCTCGTCAGTGCTACCATCCCTATCCTTTGCCTGCTGGAAAAAACCTTCAGGTCATAAAGGGGGATGTGATAGTGCCACAGGAGGAGGCAGAGGAGAAGCAGGAAGGCCCATTTTCCCAGGCATCAGGTCAGTGTTCACTTGGATAGTAGGTAGGTTACTAGATTGAAAGTGGTCAGGTACTCCACTGTCCAGCCAGTGGACAGTTTTGGAGAAGGAGGAGGACTTTCTTTCACAGCAGGGTGGCACCCAGAGCATTGGAGTGTGGCTGGAGGAAGGAAGAGAAGGAGGAGGAGGAAACTGAGGACAGCTTCTTCTTGACTCAGGGTAGCCTGGGTCACATGAGGCACTACATTCTACAGTGCCTGCAAAATGTCCACTGAGTTGCCCGCATAGTAGCCAGATTACTGGGTGGCCATCCTGCTGAATCCCAGCTATAAGGACATCATCACCCCCTTAATTCCAGTACTGCAGCAGGATAGAAAGGTAGAACAAATGCACTCTGGTGGACGCACTATTGGCTGAGTTGTCAACTCAGTGGTGGCAGGAGGCCGAGGAAGAGGAGCAGGGGCACCAGCAGCACCTCACAAGGGAGCGGGAGCATGGCCACAATGGGAAACACCTTATTTAATTGTCCCCCACATCCACCACCATCAGATACGGCCCTTACTACCAGGAGGCAGACATTGACTCACATGGTGGATGACCATCTGTTGACGCTTCTTCTGATACTGAGTGATGGGTCTGCCCCCTTCTATTTCGGGGTCTATTCTTTGGAGGTGCTGCCTTGCGGCAAGTGTCCTATCAGAAAGTGTGTTCAGCACTGCACAGGGTGTCATCCATAACAGGATCCGGCCTATCCACAGCCAAAGTGGACATGTTTACATTCCTTAAGATGAACATGGAGTGGATCCCACTGGTCTTGGTGTTTGATACCTCCTCCTCCGCCTCCTCCAGCTACACCACCACATCCACCTCCTCTGTCTCTTCCGCTTACACTGCCACATCCACCTCCTCTGTCCTTTCTGCTTACAGTGCCACATCCACCACCACCATCCCCCCAACCTCTGACACCTCTAAAAATATTATATTATATAATATATAAATATTTTGAGATATATATATATATATATATATATATATATATATATATATATATATTGTTGTTAATATTTATTTATTAATGTGCAAAGCTTATGCCCTTATTCATCAAGCGATAGCGCCAGGTAGTGTCTGACGAGCGCCAGGTAGCGGCAGCTAATGGCGACTACCGACTCAAGTACGCCCGGCGGCGGTCACAATGACGCATTTATCAAGCAAAATGAGGCTAGCGCCGGCGAGAGCGACGGCTAGCGCGGCATTCATCATGAAGCCGCCTGGACCGAACAGCGCCGCTGCAAATTCCCTCACAGCGCCAGGTATGAGCTGTCGCTCCCTGGCGATGTCCAATGCATTTCAATGGAGCAATCTATAATTATTCATAATTAATTGGTATTATTTTATTTTTTTTTTTTTTAATGTAAAAAAATCGGAGACCACTTCTGCAATGTTAGGATTTATTTTTAAGAAAAAAAAAAATTAAAAAAAAAATGTGCAGAATTGATCTAACAGGTCTGAGATTAATGTATTCATATTACAAAATGATTCTAAAAACATGTATAATGTTACATTCACAAAATATGGTTGTTTAGGGGTTAAAAACTAGTTAATACACATCGCCGCCAGCGCTCTGGGGTTTAAACAAGGAATGGACAGTGACAGCACATTTCGGAGCGTGATTTGTTGATGAATATGAAGCTAGCCGTTCGCTCTGGCCATTCGTTGTCAGGCGCTCACATACAACGCTGGACCTGTGAAACAGCGACCCCCCAGCCCGTATTCAACATTACCGCACACCGACTGAGTCGCTGTCATCAAGCTAACGCCGGCCAAGCACAGCGAATACTGGCTGGCGCTGAAAAAATCACGCTACAGTCGCTCATCTGGCGCTACCTGGCGCTATTAATGAATCGGCCTCTTAGTGTGGGTGGGGGGCGATGCAATAACTATACAACAAAGGAGCTGCCCCTGGGACTCAAGGCCCCAGATAACCACCAAAATCCCCCCCCCCCCCACACACACACACACAAGGGCTGCACAATAAATGTATAAAAATAATATTCAAGTTTATTACATAACAAAAGACAATACACATACAACACAAATACCAATCCAAGTATTGCTGCTAATTTTGCCACTATTGCATTATCGTATTCTTTTTTTGGTTAATGATTTGGCATAGGGTGGTGTTAAGGCATTGTTTTTAAGGCATCTTGTTAATAGAATTTGCACTGTGATATGCACTTGCACTTATTTGTGCACTTTATTAGTATAGGATTTGCTGTTTTGTCAGTAACATTGTGATTAATTATTTGTATTATGTACTATGGATTTGTGCCATCGTCATTGTAATTAATGGCCTTATTGGATTGTGCGGAGGGAATCCCTTGTTTTATCTTGATCTTTGTGTGATTTTTTTGTGTATTGTCTTATGTATTATTATTTTTATGTATTTATTGTGCCGCCTTGGTGCCTCTTTGGGGCTTAGAGTCCCAGGGGACGGCTCCTTTGTTATATATATATATATATATATATATATATATATATATATATATATATATATAATTTATGTATGTATTTATTGATGTTAATATTTATTTATTAATGTATATATGTATATATTTATTCATGTATTTATTTATTTGTGTATTTATTTAATTCTTTGGTTTTCTGTTATTATTCTAAGCACTTCCCCTACCCCATTGTGTGCTGGGCAATCTGCCTGGTGTTACCCCTGATTTGACCTCTGACACCCGTAAAAAAAATATTTTAATGTTTTTAAACTTATTGCTGTATTTCTTTCATTTTTCTGTTTTCTCTTATTATTTTGAGTATTTTCCCTACCACATTTTGTGAAGAGCAACACCCATAAAATAAATAATATTTCGATTCTTTTTTTTAATCATGTTTTTTTTTTTGTGGGGGGGGGGGGTTCTGTTATTGTTTTAAGCACTTTCCCTAGCCCATTTTGTGCAGGGTAATGGAGGTATGTAGGGGGGTAATAAAAAATCATCTATTCTTGGTGTGTGTCTGATTTTCTACATTTAAACCTTTGTGAACTGGTAAGGAGTCCTTGACACCCCTTGTACAAGTTCACAGGACACAGAAGGGGCTGGCAAGTCACCTACCAGCAAGCAGGTGTCTTGCCATAACCCCCCACCCCATAATCTGCATCCCCAAATCCCAGGTGGATGCAGAAGATCCACCAGCCCATATGTGCTATGTGGGCTGGTAGCCTTCAGGGTTGGGGGCCAGCCGCTCGGCCTCCGCACTCTGGTCTACCGCCCCCTATAGCTTGTCCCTGAGCTGATTTTTCTTGGATATAGGGACCCCATGCATTCTATTTGAAGTTTAAGGTTTTAACCCATTCATTTTTGGTTAAAAGGGTATGTGGCACCCCCCCCCCCCCCCTTACTGGAAAAGGGAGCCCTATGGGTTTAACCTTTAAAAATTATAAAAGAAAAAACAGAATGACCCTGCCTGGGGTTTGAATAGGGACTGAGGTAAGCTTATTCTTAAAATTATTTTATTAGCTTGTTCGCTAAAAGTTTGGTTTAGACTAACTCGAATTGCTTGGGGAAATTCAGTGAATCGCCCGAATCGAACTTATAAAAAGTTTGATTATCTCTAGTGCTTACCCATACCAGCCATTCAGCTAGTCCTGACAGCTGAAGGATGTCACCAAGCAGCCTGGGCGTGTGCTGTGAGATGTATTATGGCAATTCTAGTGAGTTCCCACAAAGAGCCCTCCCAAATCAGGATGCCCCACAAGAGGTAAACCACCTGCCCTATAGTCTTATAGGCTTTTGGCCGATGGTTGCTCCTCTTTATTATAGTAGACATGACCAGTCAACGTGACTGGTGGAGTAGGGAAAGCTGCAAATCATGGTGGTTGCTGTTGAATGGAGTGGGATTCAATTTCAGGACCTGGTAACATTTATTCATCTGGATTAGGGCAGAAAGGCTTTGGAGTTGAAAAGATGAGTATTATTTTTTTGTTGTCCCTTTATATCTGCAGAACCCAAAACTATTGTTTTGCCTCTGCTTGTTCTAAAAAAACAAAACCCTTATCCTGCTCTATAAGTTTTTATTTAAGCTTCTTTCTATAAAAAGGCAAATTGTCAGAAAGCAGCCTTGTCTCTCTATTATAAGGAAGGAGGTTTACTGCAATTTAATTTACTGAGTATTTAATGCTCTAGACACTTACAGATCTCATTTTAGTTCCATTGTAAAGTTTGCTCCGCATTTAATGAATTATTCACAGATTATCATAAAAATAACATGATTGTGATATATTTCTGAAACTCGACTTAACAAAATTAGCTTCGCCACGTATGTTTGCTCTATTAAGAGCCGCGTGTCAAAAAACAAAAGAATTACTAATAGGTCTCCTATTAAACCCTCCCCCCTCCTCTTTTTTCTTTTATTTTTTTCGCTATCAAATGAGATTTAGATCATGTGAAATTGCTTATTCCCACTGTGACAAAAGTGCGGCAGAAACACTTGAGACGTAACTTTTCCATGAACAATTGTTTTTATAACTCAAGCTGACAACCCTACGGGTTCCTTCTTTTTTTTTTTTTTTCTGTTTAAATAACAAGACAATGTAATTTTTTTTATGCTGCCGAACGCAAAAATACTTTTTTTTTCTCCAGATGTAGTACTCGTGTTCCCATCTATTCTATGACATCATCAAATTAAGTTACATTGTGAAGGTAAGAGAACCTGGCGGGTTTTTGTGTTGCTTTAGTGGAGTGAGATTGGTTGAAAGTGAAACCCTTTCATGACAAGATGCTGCGCGCTGACCAGATGTGAGCGAAAAAGTTTAGTGACAGATATAACTGCATTTCGTCAATGGATTATTTTTCCTTAACCGAACTAAAGCTCAAATAAAATATTTATTATGCTGTAATTGAGGTTTGAGTTGCTCGCTTGTGCTTTTTATTACTTGTCAGAAAAGATGTATTTTTCTTTACTGCTTTTGGTAAATCTACGGCTTTTTATGGCCTGTGGTTAGCTGAGCAATAGCGGCTTACAGTGTTAAAGTGGACCAAGACCTAGGATTTTGACTATCCTGGGGTTTGGTTCTTGCCCCCGAAGCACCCCGATCAGGGATGTCCCGCTATGTGAAACCCCCAAGGTTGCCCAAATCAAGAAGCCGATTCATTAATAGCGCCAGGTAGCGGCAGATGAGCGACAGTAGCGTTATTTTCACAGCGCACGCTAGTATTCGCTGTGCTTGGCCGTTGTTCGGCTGTTGACAGCGACTCAGTCGGTGTGCGGTAATGTTGAATACGGGGTTAGGAGTCGCTGTTTGACAGGTTCCGCGCTGTATGGGAGCGCATGACAGCGAACGGCCATAGCGAACGGCTCCCAGCATATTCATTAACAAATCACGCTCAAAAAATTCTCGCGCTGTGAAATGCTTGTTTAAACCCCAGAGCGCTGGCGGTGATGGGTTAAAAGTAGTTTTTTAACCCCCAAACAACCATATTTTTAGAAATAAAAAAAACATGTTTTTACAAACATTTTGTAATATGAATACATTAATATCAGACCTGTAATATCAATTCTGCACAATTTTTTTTTTTTTTTTTTTTACCTTAAAAAAAATATCTAACATTGGAGAAGTGGTCACAGAATTTTTGACATTTAAAAAAAAAAAAAAAAAAAACTTTATTAGCAATTAATTAAGAAGATTTAACGATTGCTCCATTGAAATGCATTGGAGAGCGCCAGGTAGCGAGAGGTCATACCTGTCGCTGTTCAAGGTCGCTCGCTGGCGCTGTGGGGTGAGGCTGGAATAATGATGAATGAGTGGCTGTCTGGCGCTATCTCAGTCGCTAAGCAGGATCGGCTTGATAAATGTGTGATTGCGGAGGGGAGCCGGCGTTCTCGTGGCGGTGAGCGTCATTACCGTTCGCTCACCATTCGCTACCTGGCGCTATCCCTTGTTAAATAAGGGCCCAAGTCACCTTTCCCCAGTCCTATGGCTCATGCACAGCCTCCTGTTCAATCAGCTCGCTCGACTGTGCTGATGCAAACACTGCTAAGCTAGTCTAAGGAGCCCAGTGCAGCCAAGCTCGGGAAAGCTCCATCGAGCGCACCGGCAGCCGCATCCCTGCTACCAGGGTCGGCTCCAGGTTTATGTGGGCCCTTGGGCGGCATGGTCTCAGAGGGCCCCTTTGGGATGGAGATTCGCTGGTTGAGGTCTGGAAATTAGCCAGATGTGGCCAAATCTAAGAAGAGCGGCTTGCCCTCCAATTCCTTCTTCCAGCGTGCGCAGTACATCTTGTTGCAATGCTGGGGCCAAGGAGCAGGGTGATGACACGTCTCTAAGGGGCAGGGATTGCAGGGAGACTCAGCTATGGGGCTGTGCTGATCATAGAGCAACACACAACCGAGTGCAGGGCTGTCAGGGCTGAGCAGAGGTTAAGGGGTGGGGCAACTGTACCACCAATGAAAGGGCACGCATGGCAACTTCTATACAAGGTTAGTGACGACCCGTATTGCTATGGGGGAGACAGCGCAGGGGCCCAATGCAATGTTAGTGGCAAAAAAAGTTTAAGTTCTTTAACCACATTGTGCTAGCTGTCAGTGGGCGGGGCAGCTGACCAGCCTTGTCGGGTGCTGACGCCGGCCCTGCCTGCTACCCTCTAACAGGGAGCGTGCCCGCCCGGCCATTGAAAAATGCCTTCGTGGGCAGACGCCCAGCTAAAGGGAACACTTGCGCATGCGCCGTTGGACTGGGAGAGAAGGTGAGTATACGGGATGACCTGGGGGATTTCACACACGATTCTGATGAGGAAAATCAAGTTGCCCTGGAATCTTCAAGAATTCCACGGCCGATCGCCATGGGCTTGGGTCCACTTTAAATTGAAACCCTGCTTTCTGTGAATGGAATGAAATTAAAATATATAAAAAATCTAAAGCACATGTGGTCATCAGTCTGAATGCTTTTCAATGGGTAGGGGAACCAGGCAAGGCTGTACATTGTCTCCTCTTTTATTTGCCCGTGCTATTGAGCCACTTTCTAATTTAACTCACGCAAGTGTAAATGGTAAGTAGAATTAAAGTCTTCTTTTGATTTCCAATACCTTCGAGTTCCACTGACCAATGAATACAGTTCCCTCTATATGGCCAATTACCCAATGATGTTTAAAACCCTTTGAGTCAATTGCTGTAAAACGCTATTTCGTGGTTGGGAAGAATTACTGCAGTAAAAATGGCTATCGGGCAGGCTGATTCTTCACTAACGCCAGGTAGCGACAGATGAGTGTCTGTAGAAGGCAGTTTCAGAGCGCCCGCTAGTAGTCGCTGTGCTCGGCCGAGGGTCGCTGTCCAGTAATGTTGAATACATTGTGAGGAGTCGCTATTTGACCAGTTCAGCGCTGTATGGGAGCGCATGGTGGCGACTGCTCATAGCGACCGACTCACACCATATTCAGCAAAAAAACAACCTCACAAATCTCTGGCGCTGAAAAATGCTTGTTTGAAGCCCAGAGTGCAGGAGGCGGTGTGTTTAAAGTCTGTTTTTCAGCATCTATCCACTAGTAACAAAGCGAAAACATATGGAATTACATTGTAACAACATTGTAACATGAACACTTTAATGGCAGAGCTGTAATGTCATTTCTGAAGAAATATATAAAAAATAAAAAAATTTGAAAAATCTGCTTATTCAATGCCCCGAGAGGTCACAGCATTATTTGAGATTTAAAAACAAAAAACAAAAACACAGTTTAAAGAGAAGGAAAGGATCGTCCATTGAAATGTATAGGAGAGCGACAGGTAGCGAGAAGTCATACCTGGCGCTGTGCAAGGCTGAACGCCGGTGCTGTTCGCTGAGGCTGTGAAAATGCTGAATCAGACGCTACATGGCGCTATCCCAGTCGCTAAACAGATTCTGCTTCATAAATGTGTAATTACGTGCCGTGTCCGGCGTTCACCAGTCGCTACCTGTCGCTACCTCTCATTAACCAGCCACTACCTGACGCTATCCCTTCATGAATAAGGCCCAAAGTTGCTTTACCTCTTTGGGGTGTTGCTGGTAGTGATCCCAGCGCAGCCCTAAAACGTCTCTAATCTGGCATGAATAAAAATGGGGAAGACAGAGACCATGAGTAGCGCAATCAACGCACGAGACAGCAAAAGCAGGAGGACACAGCAGATAGAAACAGCAGCAGAAGGACTGGAAGGACCCTTCAGCATTGGTAGTTAGCAAATATATGTAAACATAAAATAAATAAAAACATTGCAAAATAGTCACCAGAAATCAATTCCTAAAGCTTCATTAATACATACATTAATAGACATTTTTACAATGAGTTTCTTAATCCCCCGACTCATAAAAATGGAAGAACAGGCTGGCAGTTATGTAGATAGGCATGTGGATGGGTAGGTAGGTAGGTAGGCAGGCAGACAGGTGTGTGGGCGGATGGGCAGACAGGTGGATGCAGTTGCCCACCACTGTGGTTCCAGTCGCCAGTCTTTCCCATGCTGCCTGTACAGACAGCGCTGAAAAGAGCAGCAAGGGAAAGCATGGCGGTGAACACTGTGGTGGATTAGGGGGACAGGAAACACACTGCACTGTGGGAGCTAGGGGGGTAGATGAGTAAAACAGCATGCCCCATATGCTAAAACACTCCCCCATGGCACTAGTCCCTTCAGGAACTCAGGGAACCCCCTCTGTCCACGAGGTGCACATGCAAGTTTTGAGCAGGAGCCCCAATTCTCTGTTGACGTGTTAGGCACGTTACAGACACTTGGGGGGTTGTGGGAGAATAATTTCAGCCTAAAAAGTTGTGTATGACACTTTGACTTCTCCAAAGAGCATAGATAATCAGAAATTTCGTCCTATCGTCCAGGAGCTCGTCTAATGCAAGCGTGTTGGCGGCTGCATCCCCCCGCTACCCTTTGACAGGGAGCGTGCACGCGCCAACTACTCACAAATGCCTAGCACAGGCATGCGCCCTGCTAAAGGGCTAACGGAGTTGCGGCCGCTGCTTGCACTTGCGCCGTTGGACCGCGTACGAAGGTGAGTTTTCAAGCGGCCTGGGGGGTTTCACATAGCGGGGCACCCCCGATCGGAGCGAGTATGCATGTCCTGGAGTCTCATAGACTCCAGGGTGGATTTTGATCCACTTTAAATTCAATATAAAATCTATATATATATAAATATATATATTTTATTAGATACATATTTATAGCTACCAATATTTTTTGTATATAAAACTAATATATAAAAACAGAGAACAGTGTCGGATTTGGTTCAATCATACGTGAAGAATTTGTGCCAAATTGATTTCCTCATCTTTATTTGCTACCTCGGTTCTCTTTATTATTATTATTATTATTAATAATAGACATTATTACAATGGGTTTCTTAAACCATAGCAATAAATCATCATTTTTATTTAACCAATATGGGATTTATCATGGGTGAATGTATAATGGGTAAAATAATAAACTTTGCCCGAGGTTTAAGCGAGAGGCTAATAAGCTTAGATCAGGTATCTTATTTTCCGTAAATCTCATGTGACCCATTGGCGAGAGGAATGATTGACACGGTTTCGGGTTTGCACCTGGGTCTTCACAGTTCCTCCATTGCCATTCCCTCCCCTCCCCCCTGTGCCAGCTGTGGGATACTTCCTTGAAGTCAGCTCCACCGGGGGGTGACTGGTTGTGTTGTTAAAGATTTAGTAGGGATCAGTTACATTTTCTCTGGCCCTCTGGTACCCGGCAGGTGCTTCTAACAAAACAATGGAATGTTTACTATGGAGGTCAAGAATATATCCTTGCCGGCTAAAGTAGGTTTCCACTCCACAATAAATACATAGAAATGATAGAAAACTCTGGCTGATTTGTAGTGTTGTGAGGATCTTCTTCAGTTCTGCTTTAGTACATTTCATCCAAATATTTTGGAATCGTCTGGTTGAACAACCAAATCCAAATACCATTGGCATCTATGGACAGAGAGTAGCTAGGCTTTCTGGCACCCCAAAATAGCACCCCCACCCTCCCTTGCAATTTTTGAAAATAGTAAAGAGGTACATTTTTTGTCCTTAAACCACGCCCCCAGCCACACCCTAAAAGGGAAATGACACTTAATAAATGAATAATAACAAATAAATTACATGAAAGCACCCTATCCCACATACACACAGACAGGCAAGCCCCCACACACATGAATGCAGACAAGCCCCCCTACACACAGGCAAACATAAACATTCAGGCAAACACATACGTCCAGGCAAACATACACCCTGCATGTATGCATGCAAGCCCCCTCTACACACACACATGCATGCAAGCCCCCACACATAGGCACACACATACATGCAGGCACACATACACATTTGCAGACAAACACACACTGCATGCATGCAAGCCCCCTCCACACACACGCAGACACCCACACACACATGCAGACACACACACATACATACATACATACATACATACATGCAGACACACACACACACACACCTACATGCAAACACACATACATGCAGACACACAAATACATGCAGACACACACACCATGCATGCATGCAAGCCCCCTTTACACACACACATGTATGCAAGCCCCCACACATAGGCACACACACACACACATGCAGACAAACACACTCTGCATGCATGCAAGCCCCCTCCACACACACATACATGCAGACACACACACACATACATGCAGACACACACACCATGCATGCATGCAAGCCCACTCCACACACACATACATGCAGACACACACACAAACATACATGCAGACACATACACCATGCATGCATGCAAGCCCCCTCCACACACACATACATGCAGACACACACACACACACATACATGCAGACACACACACACACACACACACACACATACATGCAGACACATACACCATGCATGCATGCAAGCCCCCTCCACACACACATACATGCAGACACACACACACACATACATGCAGACACACACACACACACATACATGCAGACACACACACCATGCATGCATGCAAGCCCCCTCCACACACACATACATGCAGACACACACACACACACACACACACGTACATGCAGACACACACCATGCATGCATGCAAGCCCACTCCACACACATGAATGCAAGCCCTCAAACAAAGTCAAACACATACATGCAGGCACACACACACTACATGCATGCAAGCCCCCACACACAGGCAAACACACACACACACACAGACAAACATGCAGACACACACACACATGCACACACAGGTCCGCCTCCCGGTCCCCGCTTTTACCACCCAGGCAGATCTTTGCAGAGCGAAAGCGCCGCACTGGCAGGGCAGCGGGCAGGAAGAAGAAATAGACCCTGCCTCTGGCTCCGCCCATACACATGCTGCAGCTCCCGAGTAACTGCAGCATCCAGAGGCCCCGCCTACTTAGCAGCCTGCCCCGGACACCGAATAGCGGCCTGGGCGGCGGGACAAGGAGCCATTCGCGGGACAATCCCACAACATTTTTTGTCCTTAAACCACGCCCCCAGTTATGCCCAAGCCACACCCCCATCCACACCCTAAAAGGGAAACCCCACCTAATCAATGAATAATAACAAATAAATTACATGAAAGCACCCTCTCCCACACACACACAGACAGGCAAGCCCCCACACACATGAATGCAGACAAGCCCCCCTACACACACAGGCAAACATAAACATTCAGGCAAACACATACGTGCAGGCAAACATACACCCTGCATGTATGCATGCAAGCCCCCTCTACACACACATGCATGCAAACCCCCACACATAGGCACACACATACATGCAGACACACACATAAATATATGCAGACACACACACACCTACATGCAGACACACACACACACACACACACACACACACACACACATACGTGCAGACACACACACAAACACACATACATGCAGACACACACACTATGCATGCATGCAAGCCCCCTCCACACACACATACATGCAGACACACACACCTACATACATACATGCAGACACACACACACACCTACATGCAGACACACACACACACACACACACATACATACATACATGCAGGCACACACACACATACATGCAGACACACACACACACACACACACACACACACACACACATACATGCAGACACACACACACACACACACACACACACACACATACATGCAGACACACACACCTACATGCAGACACACACACACATACAAACATGCAGGCACACACACCTACATGCAGACACACACACACACACACACACACACACACACACATACATGCAGACACACACACACACACACACACACACATACATGCAGACACACACACCTACATGCAGACACACACACACATACAAACATGCAGGCACACACACACACACATACATACATGCAGACACACACATATACATGCACACACACCATGCATGCATGCAAGCCCACTCCACACACATAATTGCAAGCCCCCAAACAAAGTCAAACACGTACATGCAGGCACACACACAGTACATGCATGCAAGCCCCCACACACAGGCAGACACACATGCAGACACACACAGACACATGCGCACACACACACACACACACACACACACACACACACACACACACACGCAGACACACACGCACGAACACAGGTCCGCCTCTCGGCTCCCACTCTTACCGCCCAGGCAGATCTTTGCAGAGCGAAAGCGCCGCACTGACAGGGCAGCGGGCAGGAAGAAGAAATAGACCCTGCCTCCCAAGTCACTGCAGCATCTCGAGGTCCCGCCTACTCAGCAGTCTGTCCCGGGACACCGAATAGCGGCCTGGAGCGGCGGGACAAGGAGCCATTTGCGGGACAATCCCACAAAAATCAGGACAGTTGGGGGATATGCCCCCCACCTGTTCTCGGGCACCTCCTTTAGTGCCTCTCTGACCTCCTGCAGTCGGGGCAAGTGCCCCCGCTCCCCCTTGCTACCCTTGCAATGGTACAATGGGTAGAATTCATGCTGTGTGTTCTGGGTTCTTCATTCAGGTTCTACAGTATGAGCGCTCCCCCAGCCAGCTCCAGTGCACACTCCTTTTCTCAATCAAGAGTATGAAAGCTCACTCATTTAAAGCGGACCAAAACACAGTGAACTTGTGAAATCCATTTGGCCAAAGCCCCTGTCGATTCTCTCTTCTTAGGGTGTAGAACTAGAAAAGGATATTTCTGCTTTTCGAATCATCTTGGAACACTGTTTTTTTCCTGTCCGTCTCTGTAAGATGTCAGGTGATCAGTCATTGCATAGGAGCGGCAATGACATCACTGCCGCACACAACAGTGGCAATGAATGGAGGAGGCGGAGCTTTACAGCTAAAACAGGCGCCATTATCTGGGATTAGAGTGAAGCAGAAACAGCAAAATGTAATCTTCATGGGGCGAGCAATTCAGCAGATGCTAGCTAAAAATGTGGGCTTTGGTCTGCTTTAAGATCAATTCAACAAAAGGAAAACTATTTCTCCGACTGGCAACACTGAATCCCTCATATGAGCATTGCTCCTCCTTTTTTCTTCACTTGAACTGGACCTTCAGCATCATTTAATGAAAAGCCCAAACCCTTAAAAACTATTCCCTAGCATCTAAAATTAATATATTTTACGTTTTTAGTCGCTTACTTATTATTATTTTCCTCACTGGGCTGCAACTCTGTTCAGGACTCTAGGATATGGATGCTACCATCTTGTCTCAGAAGCATCACATATTGAGAGGAGGAAGGGGGAAGTGCAGGGGATTGGGCTGTAGCTGTGCTTTGCACAGACAGAGCAGAGCTGGGGTTAGGAAAAGGACAGCAATCCCAGAATGCAGAGCGACATAGTCAGAAGACACTTCCTGTTTGCAGGTAGCCTGAGACTTCGTGGCCCGCCATCTGGGATGTGAAAAGGCTCAGGTGCAGGTAGGGTGATTTGAAAAGCGGGCAATCTGAATGTACAGGGTGGGGGAAATATACCTTCACCTCTTATTCAGGGTGAAGGTACGGTTTAAGTGTATGTTCCGTTATGGAGCTTTCTGTATAGAAGACCAGCCAACCACAGTGGAGTAGAAGAGTTCTCCTACATAATAAGAAGAGCTTGCCACATTTTAATGAACAGACCCCCCCCCTACCCAGCCATCCCCTTTCCTAAAAGCTGAACAAAACCCAAATAATCAGGATGCCCCGCTGTGTGAATCCCCCCCGGGGCGCCTTTAAATACTCACCATCCCCCGCCCCAACGCTGCATGCACAGGCTTTCATCCAATGAGTTTGCCATGACTGTGATTTGGCAAACGTCTTTCATTGTTGCATATGCTCCCTTTCTGATAGGCTGGACGGGAGTGCGCACACCACCGGGGATGCAAGGGATACAGCAGCGAGCTCTCACCATTCTAGTCAATGAGAGCCATTTGCCAAATTACGTGGGGGCTGATTCACTACTAACTCCAGGTATCGGCGAATGAGCGTCTGTATAACGGCGCTTTGAACGACCGCTAGTAGACACTGTAAGCGGGTATCGGGCGCTGTAACAGAGCACCTCAGTCACTCTAGTAACCTGGCTGGCATTGATGATTGTGATGTATGTTGGGCGTTCTAACACCAGTACAGAGTTGCAGGGAGCGAAAGGTAGCGTCAGCTCAGTGCGACTGACTGTCGGCGCTCCACACCATAAAGTTTCTAAAAAAAAAAAGGTTTTAAAAGTGTTTGTTTGCAGCCAGGAGACGTCACACAATTATTTAAGAGGAAAAAAATGTCAAACACACTGTTTAAACACAAGCAAATGAACGTCCATTGAAATGTATGGGAGAGCGACACTGAGCAAAAGGTAATACCTGGCACTCTGGAAGCTAGAGCACCGGTGCTATACACTGAGCCGCCTGTAATAATACATGTGACGCTATATGGCGCTGTTAGAGTCGCTCGCCAGATTCGCTTTCATAAATGTGGTTTTGCGTACAGCGCCCGACGTTCACCAGACGCTGCCTGCCGCTACGAGGCGCTACCTGGCGCTATCCCTTCTTAAATAACCCCCATAGTCATGGCAGATGACAGTCATTGGACTAGAGCCCACATATGCACCACTGGAATGAGGAAGAGGTGAGCGAATAGCAGCGTTCTGGGGGTTGTATTGTATCTCTCGTAGAATTTTTGGCTGTAGATATTTTCCTTCTACATCAGGAAGGAACATGATAAAAATATAAATAATAATAATAATAAATAATAAATAAAATTAATATTATAACAGGATGTGGCGGGTAACTACCTGTTTGCCTCGTTGCAAAGGGAAGAGGACTTTTGGGCCAGGATGTGTTCTCCTCTTTATTGGAGATACATTTCTCATTAACAAGTAACTGAAATCCATATCATGTCCAGAAACAAGCGATAAATTTGTATTTCTTTTTGTACTAACTTCAAAGTGCCACGATTTAACTTCCCTTAATCTTGTTGTAAAACACGGTTTACTTATGATCTGAAGCCGTTCCAAGATCACATTTCCTACTGCACCGTGTTACTTTTTATGCCAAATCATTAAACGTCAAAAGACCTACAGCCGGATTAAACCCCCAATAAAGGTTTCAGGAAATCACCCCCCCCACCCCGCGCTTAAGCCAAGGTTAGATGAATAGGGGTGAAACATAAGAGCCAGGTACATTCACGCTTATTAGAGGTGTTTGTTCTTAGCTCTCTTAAAAGAATGTTTAGGCCTCTTTGAACTTTTAGACCAAAACCCAGGATTGTCAAAAGTTTTGAGTATTCCGTGTTTTGTTCCAATGCCCAGGGGCACCGCGCTCTGTGAACCCCCCCAATCATCGCAGCCAACTCACCTCTTCCCGGTCCCACGGCGCGTCTAAGAGCAGCATGCCGCATCCTCCGCCTCCCTCTAACAGGGAGCATGGAAATGTTTTTTTTGGGGGGGGGGGGGGGGCATGCTGCACACTGCCTGCAATACGGATGCCTGCACACTTCCTGTAATTGGGATGCTCACACACTGCCTGTAATTGGGATGCTCACACACTGCCTGTAATTGGGATGCTCCCACACTGCATAGTTGGGATGCCCCTTACTGCCTGTAATGTGGGATACTGTTCACTGCCTGTAATGTAGGCTACCGCTCACTGCCTGTAATGTGAAATACCACTCACTGCCTGTAATTGGGATGTCAGCGCACTGCCTGCAACTGCGATATCTGCACATATGCCTGTAATTGGGATGCCCACACACTGGCTGTAATTGGGATGCCCTTCACTGCCTGTAATGTGGAATACCTTTTACTGCCTGTAATGTGGGATCCAACTCACTGCCTGTAATGTGGGATATTGCTCACTGCCTGTAATGTGGGATCCAACTCACTGCCTGTAATGTGGGATATTGCTCACTGCCTGTAATGTGGGATACTGCACACTGCCTGTAACCTGGGATGCCCACACACTGCCTGTAATTGGGATGCCCACACACTGCCTGTAATGTGGAATACCTTTTACTGCCTGTAATGTGGGATCCAACTCACTGCCTGTAATGTGGGATCCAACTCACTGCCTGTAATGTGGGATATTGCTCACTGCCTGTAATGTGGGATACTACTCACTGCCTGTAATGTGGGATACCGCTCACTGCCTGTAATGTGGGATATTGCTCACTGCCTGTAATGTGGGATACTACTCACTGCCTGTAATGTGGGATACCGCTCATTGCCTGTAATGTGGGATACTGCACACTGCCTGTAATGTGGGATACTGCTCACTGCCTGTAATGTGGGATACTGCTCACTGCCTGTAATGTGGGATACCCCTCACTGCCTGTAATGTGGGATACTGCTCACTGCCTGTAATGTGGGATACCCCTCACTGCCTGTAATGTGGGATACTGCTCACTGCCTGTAATGTGGGATACTGCTCACTGCCTGTAATGTGGGATACTGCTCACTGCCTGTAATGTGGGATACTGCTCACTGCCTGTAATGTGGGATTTTGCACACTGCCTGTAATGTGGGATACCGCTCACTGCCTGTAATGTGGGATACTGCTCACTGCCTGTAATGTGGGATTATGCACACTGCCTGTAATGTGGGATACCGCTCACTGCCTGTAATGTGAGATACTGCTCACTGCCTGTAATGTGGGATACTGCTCACTGCCTGTAATGTGAGATACTGCTCACTGCCTGTAATGTGGGATACTGCTCACTGCCTGTAATGTGGAACACCGCTCACTGCCTGTAATGTGGGATACTGCTCACTGCCTGTAATGTGGGATACCGCTCACTGCCTGTAATGTGGGATTATGCACACTGCCTGTAATGTGGGATACCGCTCACTGCCTGTAATGTGGGATTATGCACACTGCCTGTAATGTGGGATACCGCTCACTGCCTGTAATGTGAGATACTGCTCACTGCCTGTAATGTGGGATACTGCTCACTGCCTGTAATGTGGAACACCGCTCACTGCCTGTAATGTGGGATACTGCTCACTGCCTGTAATGTGGGATACCGCTCACTGCCTGTAATGTGGGATTATGCACACTGCCTGTAATGTGGGATACCGCTCACTGCCTGTAATGTGGAACACCGCTCACTGCCTGTAATGTGGGATACTGTTCACTGCCTGTAATGTGGGATACCGCTCACTGCCTGTAATGTGGGATTATGCACACTGCCTGTAATGTGGGATACAGCTCACTGCCTGTAATGTGGGGTCTGTAATGGTGTGATTGGGGGAATTATGCACACTGTCTATAATAGGATGATTGGGGGGGGGGGGATTTTTGCACAGCATTTTGTTCAGAATATTTTTTGGTACTACATTTTTTGGCCATAGTGAGTGAGCATTTGAGAATATCTCGTTCTCTATGTCAGACGTGATATACAAGGAATCAAAGTCACAGATATTTCTACACATAAAACCAGCACATTAAAAAAACGTTCAAAAAGCATCAGGAGATAAGAGGGTCAGTTAGAGCAAATTATTTACAATTAGCCAGGACTTAAAATGCAAATTTGTCAGGCGTGAAAAGGCCACATTATATCTTGATGATGTTAATTACTCAGATATTGTGCGACATAAAGTTTGAATGAATATTAAGCCCAATCTGCAGCGTAGGAAAGTTTTGCATACATTTAAATTACCGTTTTTTTTTCTCTCGCTATACACTTTAAAATGCCCCATTAAAACCGTTGCCCTAAACCGGACCAATATCCTGGTACAGTTGGAAAAGAAAGGTAGCGGCCATGTTGGAGCTTCCTCTCCCAGCATCTCAGCCATGCTGCTGCCTGCATTCAACTGACATAACTGACAATGCACAGTAACAGGAAGACCAGCAGCACTTCCTGTTTGCAGGAGACCCGCAATGCATGAGCCTCCATTTTGTTTCTAAAATTTACTACAGTAGGAGTTAGAAAAAAAGGTAAATGTATCTTTATGTGCAGCAATGTAAATTGCCCCAGGGAGGGATGAATATGAGCACTGTTTGTTGTTTTAGTCTGGTTTAAGTCATTTTTGACTGTTGGTCTGCTTTGGTGGAAGTGGACCAGAACCCAACTCGGGTGGCCCTGGAGTCTATAAGACCCCAGGGCTGCCTGATTCCCTCTCTCTGGGGCATCTCCTACCCCCCTGTGTGAAACCTCCCAAATCCCCAGTTAAGCCTGCAATGGCACACTATGCTATACCTTTAGTCTGGCGTGTGCCCATGCCAGGCATTTGTATGGGCAGAGCAGTGACACAGCCCCTGCTAGAGGTTAGCAGGGATGCGGCCATCAACATGCTTGGCTTCATTCAGCTCTAAATGGAGCCGAGCGTGCTGATTGGCCGGCTGTTTTTTCTCAGTAATCTGGGGGGTTCACACAATCGGGGCAAGGAACAAAACCTGGTTTTTTTTTCCGCTTTAAAGAGGAACACCAGACCAAAAAAAAAAGGGGGCGATCCCAACCATGGTCTCCTACTTACCTTTAACATCTGGCTGCTTCAGGGCCCGATCCTCACCCCGCCATCCACTTAGTTGTCTGATAATGAGAAGCATGGTTGTGCTCGTCAATGTCCCATGGCAATCTCACAGCTCAACGAAGTCTTGCGGGATTTTGGGTGGCCCCATTGCATCCCATTAATGGGCACTGCACAGGTGCGAGATCGCGGGCAACGCACAGTGCCTATGGGAAGCAAGATGGCGCCGCACGTCGGAAGGTTGCCCGGAAAATAGTGAGTAGCGAGGTGAGTAAATAATGGCCTAAGGTAAAACTGGAGGGAGGGGCAGCAGACTTGGGAGAGGTTCCTCTTTAAAGTGGACCAAACCCAGGGTTTTGACTATCCTGGGTTTTGGTCCTTCCCCCGGGGCCCTGCTGTGTGAAACCCCCCAGGTTGCCAAAACCAAGTCACCTCTTCCCCGGTCCTACAGCGCATGCGTGGCCGCTCATCCAGTTCGGCCGAACTTTGAAGTCCCTATTGAAATCAATGGGGACCTGAACTTGTAGGGGCGATTATGCCCAATCAAGGGGGCCCTGGGGGGAGGGGCAAGTATACCTGCCCTGGAGTCTCATAGGCTCCAGGGTGGGTTTTGGTCTTCTTTAAAAGTTTGCATACAGTGCCTGGAAAAAGTATTTCTAACCCATGAACTTTTGCAGCCACAAATGTATCTAATTGAAAGTTTATGGGATAGAGCAACACAAAGTTGTAGCAAGTGTAAAGAAAATTCTACATGCTTATCCACAAGTGTGGCGTGGCTTTGTAGTCAGCCCCCTGTACTCTGATACCCCAAAAATAAATCAAGTGTGACCAGTTGCCTTCAGAAGTCCTGTATAACTACAGCCATTCTGTGAAGGCCTCACAGGTTTGTTAGAAAACATTAGTGACCAAACAGCATCAAGAAAACCAAGGAATACAGCAGACAGATCAGGGATAAAGTTGTGGGGAAGTCTATTGTAGGTAAAACTACAATGGAAAAGGACCTAGGGGTCTGATAAAAACAATTAACTAAACTGTAGTGTCCAATGACAGGCAGCAGCTGCCAAGGCCAACAGGATCATGGGGACTTAGGTGCCCATGAGCCAGAGCATAAGTCACTGGTCGGACCCCATATGGAATATTGTGGAATATTGTGTACAGTTCTGGGCAGTAGCATACATTGCCCGGATGGGGCGCCATAGCAGGGCCCCATCATGGGCACCCCCAGCAGCAGTATTCCTCCCCGGGAACACCAGCCCCTCCTCTCTGATCGGTGGCACGCACAGCGTGAGAGAGGCCGGCGGCGTGTTGCGCGCTCACGGCAAGGGATGGAGAGGGAGCCATAACTTTAGAGGCACTTTCTAGGGAGCTCTAGTGCCGAATGTGATGCCTCACAGTGTATTTTTTCAGCAGAAAGCCATTGATCTAATGACCAATCATCAGTTAGTCTGGCCCTGGAATCTAAAAGACTCCAGAGCTGGCCGTCTAAGTGCCCCTGTGAGCCCCTACAGATCAGTCACAATCACCTTTCCTTTTTGACGGTCCCTTAGCGCGATCGCGACCCACAGCTACACTCCCGGCATACCTGCAGCTGAAAGTAAATTGAACCCGGGGGGGGGGGGGGGGTTGCACTCCACAGGGAAACTGGCCATGTGGCTGCCCCCGCTCCCCATGCCAACAATGTATCTCAACCAACGGTTTATGCCATGCATTAGTTTGCATGGCATAGAGAGCGGTGATCTAGGGGGTTTCACACAGTGTGGCATATCAGTTCGGAATGCCCCATAAAGCCCCCAAGAGTTTTATAGATTTGAGGGGTCCTCTTTAAAGTTTCTGTCAAGGTCTACTCCTCTGAGAGGATTTTAATTAACTGTCACAGTTAACCCTTTCCAACTCACCACACGTGCCTGGAAAACACATATATCCTAAGAGACCATACAACCAGGGCTGGATTATGAGGGGGGCGTAAGGGGGGCCTCCACCCCCTGCCCTGCAAAGGGGGCCTCCACCAACCTTTGGGTTATGGTCTGGTCCAGGAGGCTTTTCAGTGTTTGGTTTGACGGGCTGCAGGGCCAGCAACAAAGCTATCGGCGGCAGTGGGGGCCTCCCGCGTCTGGGCAGCCAAAGCCACCACAAGGCAGGACGGAGAGTCTAGAGCAGCAAAGCCGCCGCCAGCAACGCTACAGTGATGGGTGCAGAGCTGTCACTGCACATAAGCCACCAAGCACAGCCGCTGGCAGCTCAATGCAGGGAACTGTTTTCTGCTGGACCAGCCGGGCGACTACACTACCCCCCACCCAGAATGGCAAAGCAGGAGTTCCCGAGCAGCACGCACCCGCACAAGGGTGGCACAAGGGACTCGATCTGATGTTCCAGTAAGTAGGCGGGTACCAGACAACCATTTTAAAAGGAAAAAAATACTGTATCTGGGGCCTCCACCAGATTTAGTGCCCAGGAACCTCCACCACACTTAATCCATACACCCATAGGGGCAGACTAGATGGACCATGTGCTCTTCATCTGCCTTCACCCTTCTATGGGGGTTATTCATCAAGGGATAGCGCCAGGTAGCGCCTCGTAGCGGCAGGCAGCGTCTGGTGAACGCTGGGCGCTGTGCGCAAAACCACATTTATGAAAGCGAATCTGGTGAGCACCTCTAACAGCGCCATGTAGCATCACATGTATTATTGCAGGTGGCTCAGTGTATAGCGCCGGCGCTCTAGCTTCTAGAGCGCCAGGTATTAGCTTTCGCTCAGTGTCGCTCTCCCATACATTTCAATAGCCGTTCATTTGCTTGTGTTTAAACAGCATGTTTGACATTTTTTCATTTTTTTCTCAGATCATTGAGTCACGTCTCCTGGCTGCAAACAAACACTTTTAGAATTTTTTTTTTAATTTTTATGCAGAATTGTCATTACAGGTCTGGAACTAAAGTGTTAATGTCGCAGTGTTATAACGATGTCATTCCATGTGTTTTCGCTTTGTTACTGGTGGATATGTGTTCAAAAACAGACTTTAATCACATAAACCGTCTGGCGCTCTATGCTACAGCGCCCAGATTTAGAACGCCGACGCTGTGTGTGTGTCCTTTTTTGATAAGTATGGTGTGGAGCAACGAGAGGCGGTCGCACTGAGCTGGCGCTACCTTTCGCTCCCTGCAGCGCTGTACTGTTGTTAGAGCGCCCAACATACATCATATTTATCAATGCCGGCCAGGTTACTACACCGATTGAGGCGCTCTGTTACAGCGCCCGATACCTGCTTACAGCGTCTACTAGCAGTCGCTCTAAGCGCCACTATACAGACGCTCATCTGCTGATACCTGGCGTTAGTAATGAATCAGCCTCCATGTTTCTATGACTAGCAGCGGGCACGCACACAGAATCCGGTCCTCCATACACCCATAGGGGTAACTAGATGGACCAGGAGGCCGATTCATTAATAGCGCCAGGTAGCGACAGATGAGCGCCAGTAGCGTGATTTTCACAGCGCCAGCTAGTATTCGCTGTGCTTGGCCGGGGTTTGCTTGTTGACAGCGACTCAGTCGGTGTGCGGTAATGTTGAATGCGGGGTTAGGGGTCGCTGTTTCACAGGTTCCGCGTTGTATGGGTGCGCCTGACAGCGAATGGCCAGAGCGAACGGCTTGCTGCAGATTCATTAACAAATCACGCTCAAAAATTTCTCGCCCTGTGAATTCCTTGTTTAAACCGCAGAGCGCTGGCGGCGATGTGTGTAAAGTAGTTTTTAACCCCCAAACAACCATTTTTTTTTTTATGTAAAAATTATACAAGTTTTTCTAAACATTTTGTAATATGAATACATGAATATCAGACCTGTAATATCAATTCTGCACAATTTTTTTTTTTTTTTACTTAAAAAAAAATCCTAACATTGCAGAAGTGGTCACAGAATTTTTGACATTAAAAAAAAAAAATACATTAATAGCAATTAATTATGATTATTTAAAGATTGCTCCATTGAAATGCATTGGACAACGCCAGGGAGCGCCAGGTCATACCTGTCGCTGTGATGGGATTAGCAGCGGCGCTGTTCGTTGCAGTCGGCTACATGATGAATCCCGCGCTTGCTGACGCTCTCGCCGGCGCTAGCCTCATTTAGCGTGATAAATGCGCCACTTGATTCGGTAGCCGCCGTTAGCTGGCGGTACCTGGCGCTCGTCAGACACTACCTGGCGCTAGCCCTTGATAAATAAGGCCGCAAGTGCTCCTCATCTGCCTTCACCCTTCTATTTTTCTATGACTAGCAGCGGGCACGCACACGGAATCTGGCCATCACAGGAGCAGGATTGCTGTAGCTCCCAGAACTCATGTGGTGTGTAGTATATGTTTTTTTTTATAGTTTCCCAGACTGCCCCTTAAAAAAAAAAATCCAATGGAATGATGTGCAAACCTTTTAAAAAGTTATTAGTCCTAAAAGAAAAGATAAATAAAAAAAAATATACAGCGCGGGATGTGATTTGCATTACTGGAGCCGTAAAAATATTCTCCAGCATCTCAGTTTTAATGATCCCTTAGTTTCCAATCACAATGAAGCCGGCATGAGGAATTACCCACAGGCATCAGCACATCGCACGTCTCTGCTTCGGATAATTTCTGCTACGTCTGTGAAAGGATGTGGCGGCGCTTCCACTCACCCATGGAGGTTTCAAGGGCAGCACAACCAACGTTCACCTCTTTTAGCCACTGATTGAAATAGGAGGGTGTGGGGGGGGGGGTGGCGGATGTATAGGGTCCCCTGCCGCTCAAGGCTGCAATATCACAGTCCATATCCTCGACTTGTGCATTGTCAGCCACCCTCCCACCTCTTTCTCTTTTATTCTTTCTCTCTTTTCTTTAGCATTCATTTATAGAAGGGTACAATGAAGGATCCATGTAAAATTCAATTTCCTCGGAATCTCTTTTTTTTTTTTTTTTTTAGAGACGAAGCCCGAGATTGAGTAGATAACCCCTGCGGTAATTGCCTGAACCCCTCCTGTTTGCTGAAAAGGTGAGATCCATTTTTCAATTACCTATCTACTGTGACAGTGTCAGGCAAGCGAGCTTTGGAGGAAGAGGAGAGAAAGGGAAAAGGGACGAGACGCGCGCATGCGAGAGAGGCAGCCAACAAGCGCTTTTGTGTCAATCCCTGGAAAACGGGAGGCAGGATAGATGCGGTCACAGCTCCTACCATCAATATCCTCTAATATAAATGTCAGTGATGCCATTTTACCCACAGCCATTTCCCACACTGCTGATTACATTATCGTATAATAGAGGGGAGCCGGTCGCGCTTCTTTTCTCTCTTAACCCTCCTCGCGGTAATGTGTCAATAGCCTGCCTCCATGAAGCAAGTCAATTTTCTGCAGGCTTGGCAGTGGTATAAATCTGCCGGCTATCTGGAGAGTCAGGGATATTTATATACACTGCCTGTGTGTCCTCAGCAGAATTGAATGATTTTCAGCCCAGACTCAATAAGGGGAGAATTTAAAGCAGTCCCAAAGCTTGGCTCCCAGTAACAGCCTTACACGTCCATTTTCTTTACCTTAACAGAAAAGAGGAGAATTATATCTGGATTTATATGACAAGTGTGGCTACCAAACGGTGTAAGATAAGTATGAAGAAAAAAAAGAGTGTAATTCAATGTTTTGTTCTTGTTCCCGAAGCCTTGGGAGACGTGCCAAAGCCGCCTGGCGTAGGCCGGGCTTCGGGAGAAATCGATGGCCTTCCTTGCCTTTATTTCAAACAAAAAACGTACAGATTCCAGCCAACTCATCGAGGTGACCGGTCTGGTGCAGACTAGCCGCAGCGAAACGATGAAACAGAAGAAGGTCGATTTGGAAAAAATCACATTCAGTATAAATTTCCTAACAATCTGAAATGGTCCCGAAACGTTGGATAATTTATCTTGGGCAAAACATTTTTTTTTTTTTTTTAAGTTGGCCGATTCTCAAAAAAATCCCAAATACCGTCCCAACGTGACTGTGAGATTAGTTTCGGGTTCATTTAAATTGACCAACTTACTGGTATTTTTTTTAATAGATCATATATGGCTAAATCTAACCTTGAGATTTCTTCTGGCCTGATATTTTAGGTTGTTTTTGAGAATCGACCAACCCAACTTAGGGGTTTATTTTAGAAGCCCTAAGGCCATGTAGTGCCAGTTGAGCACCAGATGTCCCAGTGCAAAAAGGTGTAGTTATCAAGTCAAAAATCTTGAGCCCCTCTGATACTGCCGGGTAGTGTCCCATCTATAATCAGCACCGGTGATGGGATGAGTGCAGACGTTCCCTACAGTGCCAGATAGGACCAGGCGCTCACCCTGCGTTGTGTGACCTTATCCCATAGATTTCAACAGGCTGGGGTGGATGTAATTTTTTTGGCCTTTTTTTTTTTAGGTTGGTGCATGCGCCACGGGATCCCTGAGCTGTTTGAAATAGTTTTTGTATGCATTTTTTGCTCAACTGTTCACAATGCAATTCCTGTTCTTCCTCCTCTTTTATTGTTCTGCTGTCACCACAAAAAAAAATAAAAAACGGGGATTGTAACAGGCGCTGAACGCCTGGAACCCCCTTTTGACGCCTGTATGGGCGCTGTGTTTTTTTAATGAACGTGTAAGCTTTCTAGTGCTCCCAGCTGATGCAAGGGGTCACTAGTGCCTTGGCCTTTAACAGCCCTGTGCCAGTGCTCATCGCTCGGCTGGGAGCGAGCAAACGCAAAGCGCTGGCAGTCTCCAGGCGGCTCTGCAGTGCAGTCGCAGAGAGCGACTCGCAAGAACTGCTCATCTAGCGCCCGCAAGAAAAAAAAGATCTTAGTTGTTGGTCTCCAAATTAGACATTGTTTAGGAAGAGAAGCCATTAAAATAAAAAAAACATTATGGCCCATCTATGTCCATTATTGACAAGTCCCAATGCAAGTGCTATACAAATAAATGTGTTTAATATTACCGTAATTATAAGCATAAAACACTGCAAACCAGTTTTGCCCATTGTGCTCTATGGAATCCAGAGGTACAGTGCCAGGTTTCATCTGGCGCTGCTTTAACCAGAGCACCCGGCGCTACATCCTTTTCGGCTATAGTTTTTTTTTCTTTCTTTGCTGCTGAGGCCAAAAAAGTGGTGCTGTGTGTCGCTGCCGCTTCTTAAATAACAGGCTGATTCATTACTAGCGGCAGGTAGCGACAGATGAGCGTCTGTAGCAGGCATTTTCAGAACGCCCGCTAGTCACTGTGCTCGGCCGTGGGTCTCTAGTTCATAGCGACTCAGTCGCTGTGCAGTAATGATGGATACATTGTGAGGAGTCGCTATTTGACAAGTAGAGCGCTGCATGGGAGCGCATGTTAGCGACTGGTCAGTGCAACCCACTCACACCATATTCAGCCAAAAAACAGCCTCACAAAACTCTGGCGCTGAAAAATGCTTTTCTGAAGCCCAGAGCGCAGGAGGCTGTGTGTTTAAAGTCTGTTTTTCAGCATCTATCAACTAGTAACAAAGCGAAAACATATGGAATTACATTGTAATAACATTGTAACATGAACACTTTAATGCCAGACCTGTAATGTCATTTCTGAGGAAATATATAAAAATTTAAAAATTTGTGAAAAAACTGCTTTTTTTTTGTGAAAAAAAAAAAAGAAAAAAACAAAAACCCAGTTTAAAGAGAAGAAAAGTATCGTCAATTGAAATGTATGGGAGAGCGACAGGTAGCGAGAGGTCATACCTGGCACTCTGCAAGGCTGAACGCCGGCGCTGTTTGCTGAGGCTGGGATAATGATGAATCAGGCGCTACACGGCGTTGTTCCAGACGCTCACCAGAATCCGCTTGATAAATGTGTAATTGCGTGCCGTGTCCAGGGTTCACCTGTTGCTACCTCTCATTAACAAGGCACTACCTGACGCTATCCCGTCATGAATAAGGCCCTCCGTCTCCCTATTAAAAGAATATATTTTTCTAAAATGATCCCGAAACATAGGATGATTTGTTTTGGGCATATTACATTTTTTTACTTGAGTTGGTCTATTCTCAAAACAGCCGGAAATACCATTCCGAAACCTATCTCAAGGTTTGATTAAGGCCCTTATTTATGAAGGAATAGCGGGCCTTAATAGTGGTGGGTCCTGATGAAGGGGGCCTCTGCGCACCCCGAATCGTCGGCTCACTTCCACCGCTGTGACATTTATGTAATGTAGGGATATGGAACGCTAGCACAGTCACGTCTTTCAAGCTTTCAAGTGTCCCCAATGCAATTCCCCTTTTTTATTGTGCTGCCATCGCCCCATAATAAAAAAAGGGGATCGCAACAGGCACTGAACACCATGAATCCCCTTTTCACAGCGTTCAACGGGCACTGTGTTTTTTTTACATAAATCCCTAACTCTAACTGCGCTCCCAGCCTGATCTCGAGGTTGCTAGCGCATAGGCTTATACAAGCTCTGCACTAGCGCCCAAACGCAGGAGCAAGCAAAATATCAGCGCCGTCTCTCAGCTGCCAGCTCTGCAGTGTGGATGGCCACAGCATCTCACAAGAGACATTGCAGCCAAGCTAGGTTTATTTAGTCTGGAAAAAAGACGATTGAGGGGTGATCTAATAAATATGTATAAATATATTCGGGGTCAATACAAAGATCTGTCCCACAATCTATTTATACCCCGGAGTGTAACCATAACCCGGGGGCATCCACTAAGGTTAGAGGAAAGGTGCTTTCTCCACTGACATAGGAGGGGATTCTTCTCTGTAAGAGCAGTGAGACTATGGAACTCGCTGCCAGAGGAGGTAGTAATGAGGGATACATTAAAAATGTTCAAAAGTGGCCTTGATGCCTTCCTGGCAAGTAATAACATTTCCAGCTATGGCTACTAGACCACTGGAAGGAATTAAACAGGCTGAACTGGATGGACTAAAGTCTTTATTCAGCCTTACATACTATGTTACTAAGTTACATTCAAGTGCCGTCTGCACATATTTTTTATTAAATAAGGCTGCTAATCTCAACATGAAATACATTTCAAAGTATTTGCTCATTTCTACTCCTGATCATTGCTTATGGGAATCTGCCATGCACACTCTGCCCCTAAAGGGTTCAATTGCCTGGTTACTTATTTGAAAAAATCCAGTTCAAAGTCAATACAAGGATACCCCTAATCTGTTTCCTCCATGTCCTCATGTAAGCCAGGCTTAAAGTGGACCAAAACCCAGGATTTTGGCTATCCTGAGTTTTGGCCCTGGCCCCCGAGCACCCCGATTAGGGGTGCCCCACTGTGTGAAACCCCCCCCAGATCGCCGATGACAAATTACCTCTTCCCGGTCCTACAGCACATTCGAAGCCACTCGTCCAATCAGCGAGCTCGAAACGTGGAGGCCGCATTCACAGCTTCCTTCTACCAGGGAGCATGTCTGCAACGACCATTCACAAATGCCTGGCACAGGCACGCATCCTACTAGAGGGATAGCGGGGATGCCGCCGCAGCTTGCCCCTGCGCCGTTGGACCGGGTAACAAGGTAAGTGTATGGGGCAAAAGATAGCAACATGTAAAATATCAAGTTAAGCATGCAGGTAATGTAAAGATGTTTATTATATTTCTTTCTGTAGTAAACTGAATCTGGCAAAAATAAACTAGTAAAGTACAATGGCAACATAGGGGATACGGTAGTTGGGAGGTTAAACATTTTATCCATACCTTCACTTCATAATCAGGAATGAGACAATCAGAACTGTAAAGTCCAGGGTTTGTACCAAACATGAAGTGTGCGGGTTCCCGAACATGGACTTCTCCTGAAGTTCTTCTCTGAACACCACTGCCAGCTTTCCCTGCTTCTCTGTCAGCTGCCGCGCCACTACTGATGTGAAACCCCCCCCCAGGTCGCCCAGTAAACTCACCTTTCCCCAGTGCTTTGGTGCAGGCGCGGCCTGTAGTACAATTAGCGAGCTCGGCTCCGCTCAAGTCAAATCCCCCCTGCACCATGTATAACGTATTTATGGTTAATTTCTATGTGGACAAGGAAAAATATTTTATCCACAAAAGTCTGCAAATAAGCCACGCCCCTAAACCACGCCCCTGTCACGCCCATCACCCTATAAACTGGTCTCCTGTGTCATATTGGCATGGTGAGTTGCTATCACACAGGGGTAACTGGTGCCACGGGCAAGAAATGGCCCTGACTGTGACAGGAATTGTCTAATGCAGAGGAGTAGCTAGGCTTTCTGGCACCTCGAGCAAAGATTCAAAATGGTGCCCCCCCACCTGTTCTCAGGCCCCCCTTTGGCACCCCCTGACCTGCTGCACTCGGGGCAAGTGCCTCCCCCCTAGCTACACCCCTGGTCTAATGTGCCCCTGCAACTAGGGCTTATTTTTGGGGTAGCTGTTATTTTCCGGTGCTTACAATATGTGCAACATGGAGGCTGATTCTAACACCAGGTATCGGCAGATGAGCGTGTGTATAGCGGCGCTTAGAGCAACCGCTAGTAGACACAGTAAGCGGGTATCGGGCGCTGTAACAGAGCGCCTCAGTCGCTGTAGTAACCTGACCGGCATTGAAGAATATGATGTATGGTGGGCGTTCTAACACCAGTACAGCGCTGCAGGGAGCGAGAGGTAGCGCCAGCTCAGTGCGACCGACTCTCAGCGCTCCACAACATACTTAACAAAAAAGGACACACGCAGCATTGGCGCTGTAGCATAGAGGGCCAGCTGCTGTGTGATTAAAGTATATTTTTGAACACATATCCACCAGTAACAAAGCGAAAACACATGGAATGACATTGTTTTTACACTGTGACATTGACACTTTAGTGTCAGACTTGTAATGACTATTCTGCATAAAAATATAAAAAATATAAAAAGTTTCTAAAAGTGTTTGTTTGCGGCCAGGAGACAACACACAATGATTGGAGCAAAAAAATAAAATAGTCAAACACGCTGTTTAAACACAAGCAAATAAACGGCCATTGAAATGTATGGGAGAGCAACACTGAGCGAAAGGTAATAATACCTATACGCTGAGCCGCCTGTAATAATACATCGGACGCTACGAGTCGCTCTCCAGATTCGCTTTCTTAAATGTGGTTTCCCGTACAGCGCCCGGTGTTCACCAGACGCTGCCTGCCGCTACGAGGCGCTACCTGGCGCTATCCCTTCTTAAAAAAAAACCTTAGTTACATATTTTTGGGCCTAAGAGTAGTAGACACTTCGTTCAACCACTTATCTTTCTTCAAGGCTGTGGCACTGCAGCCCAGTAGCATAAGTAGGGAAGGTAGTGGGTGGGGGGTCGAAATTAGATATTTGGGCTAAATGTCCATTGTAAATAGTTGTGAATGTAAAGGAAGAAGGTTGGTATGTTGAGCTTGTAGAGGTTCATATCATCGGTAGCTGGAGACACCATGTAGGGGTTATCATACATCAAGCATAGACCCCAGGATGCTCCTTGAGACATATATCTCAGCATGCCTCCAGCATATGACAATCTTGCCCTGGGTTCACTGAAGCAGTTTTTTTCCTGATTTTCCTACATAATTTTCTGTATAAACAATTTTTTATGCCAGAAGAAAACCAGGAAAGTTTTTGAAATCGGCTCCATTTCCTCTAGTTAGTAAGAAAAACTCATGTAAAAGATAACAGATACGGGTGGACATGCCCTTTTAGTGAAAGCCTCAGATAAGACACAGAGAGTGACAATAGCTCATAAGGATACAAGCCGGCACAATTGCTGATTTATAGCTCCATCAAACCTAGCGGATAAAGGCAGCACAATCTGTTCTGAGTTAGGGGCCTCTATATAGCGCTGCTGCCGAGGGAGACCCATTGATCTTAGCTGCCTATAATGTCACAGACGGTAATTTACTAATGGGGGTCTGTAAGAATGCTACAAAAACGATTTCTGCATAGGAGCTTATTAACACCGTAGAATGACGCTTGAAGGATAGTCATATGGAGATGTCAAAAATAACAATGTGCATCATTAGGTGACGTGATCCCCACTAGGCAACCATAGATTTTATTTTCAATCATTTTAGTTGAGATTTTCAAGACTTCAATGCGGAAAAAGGTACAATATTGGTCCAGCATATAGTTAAGCATTGTTGGGCTGAATTACGGTATCTTTGATCCAACTCAGCTGATCTGTGTTGGCCTCCAAAAACAGTGGTTAGATTTGGAGTTAGGGGTGGTACTTGAGATAATTGCAAAATGGAAAGTGGTGCTCTATGTATTGGATGGGAAGGTTGAGAACCCCTGGAATAAAACATTGGCATTGGCAGGAGCTGAGATCAGAATGGAGGGTGTGTGTTAGATCTAAATCTAAAAAGGTAAATCTAACATGCACCCTCCATTCTGATCTCAGCTCCTGCCAAAGCCAATGCTTTATTCCCACTTTTTTGTTGACTCTGGAGTCTTGGCCTCACATTTTCTTGCAAATGGTGGATAAACGCCAAAAGAATCCTCAAGTGCGTGTGCACCACAGGACCTGATCTTGGAAATTGTGAGGTTTCAGAACAATGGGCATAGAGTAAAAAATGTGATTTGCTTGACTAGCTGTGGTTGCTTCTCAATGTCCTGTCCAGACATAGAGAAAGCTTGGAAGTGGCTACGGACAATGAGGAGAAGAGGTCCTTTTGGAGGCAGTGGGGATTGGAGGACTGGACATTGAGGAAAAACGGACAAACAGCCTGGAGCATGGGACTTATTGGTAGCAATGAGGACTGGAGGACCAAGCAACAAGCATCAAAAACCTAATGCAGGAGGCCGCAGCAGATTGTAGCAGAATAGGCAGCAGCTGTCACGGTGAGTAACTTACCTGCCCAGCCACTCCCGCATTAAACATCGGGTCAGACACCGGGTGGTGGTGCTGCTTGGCCAACGCCAGGCGATTTCTCTTCCTGGAAGCTCAGCTTCAGCATCTGGCATTGCCAACGTCACCCCAGACAGCTGACTGGAGGGTGGGTAATTTACAAACCTCCACCAGGAAACAACACACCGCTGATTGCATCATTTAGGTTGCATGCTGTCCCAGCCTCTACTGAAACCTTTAATCTTCTGCCAAAGCCCAGTTTCCAACCCTGCCACATCAGCCCATGTCTTCTGCTAAGTCCTTTTGCCAACCATGCCATCATACCACCCAAGTATGCCCATTTTCGTGGGACAATCCAGCTTTGGGACCCTTGTCCAAACGCCCCAGTGTTGTGTCCTGGAGCGTTTGGAGGTGTGTATGGCGTTTCAAGGAGTTCCGTTGTTGAGCACGGCAGCATCATTTAGGAAGACCGGATGCCCAGTAGCTGGACGGAAGTTGGAGGGGCGGAGGTGGGACAGGTGTGGTTGGCAGATGGGTCCCTGTTATATGGAACACAGGAGGGCGGGAGCCGGGGGCGCGTCATCCACACAGTGCTCATTGCTGGAGCTGCTGCGGCGTGAGGAGGTTAGTGCTGTGTTGTGTGGGCCTGGTGAGGCGGCGTCTATCGAGAGCTTGTGTGTGGGGGGGGGGCTTGGCTGTGTGTGTGTGGGGGGCTTGGCTGTGTGGGGCGGGGTCTTGGCTATAATGTATTTATTATGTAATAATTAGGTAGTGTTTCCCTTTAAGGGGCGTGGCTTGGGGTGTGTTTAAGGACAAAAAATGTCCCTCCTTTCTGTTATCAAAAGTTGGGAGGTATGCCTGCCATGACTGACCACATCTGCTGCCAAACCTTGTGGCCATGCCTGACCATGTCACCACTGGCTGCCATACCAGGTTGATCCCTTAGCCCTGCTGCTCACACCCTGCTTTTCCAGTGCCAGCTCTAGGCTCTGACTACTGCTTATGCCACGTTTTAACAACCACAGCCCGAAGTATTTGACTACTGCATTACTGGTGATCTGTTACTGGTCAGTGGAGGGAGTAGACAATTAGTGGAGACCAGCGGCTACTCACCAGAGATTGGTGGCGAGTCAGTGGAGGCGGCAGCAATGGTCCTGGAGTCAGCAATAATGCATCATAATGCAGATAATGCGTGATGTGTGTATTAACTGTACTGCCTATAGACTTCTATGTGTTTCATTCACGTTTATGGGCTGGTCCAGCTATTGCAGGTCAATGCAGGATATAGCTGTAAAAGTGCTCATTCATGTTAAAAGGAACCAAAACCTGAAACTTTGACTATTCTGGGTTTTGATCCTTTTTTTTTTATGGGTGACCTGTGAGGTTTTACACAGCAGGGCATCCCAAATCGAGATGCCCCAGGATGAAAGTACCAAAGCCCAGGCTAGTCAAAATCCTGGGTTTTGGTCCACTTTAAATAAACCCCTAAATAGTTGGTTTGATTGACAGGGTGAAACTTGTTTAGTGGCACTGTGTCAGCACCCCTAGGTTTGGTTTCACTTCCTTATGAGTCTTAATAAACTAGGCTCTATGATCGCTTCCCTGTCATGGAGGCTTCGGCACACTTGACTGCAAGCCTGATTTGAATTTTTCATTAGCGGAAGCAATATGGCCTGTGACGTGATGATGTGAGAAGACTAGAGCAAGTAAATCTTGAGAAACTGGAGCGGTTGTCTATAGCCATAAATCAGGCTTCCTCTACCGATCCACATAAACATAAATCAATCAATCTGAAGGCTAGATTTTCTCCAGATTTATTTTTCTCAAGGTTTGTATACCCCAGTGCCTATTCATATGAAGAAGCCCCCTTCATCATATTTATCAATACCCCCCTTGTACTTGCAAACTGTAAAAATGCTGGATAGATTCAGCAACTCACCTGGAGAACTGCCCCATCACAGCACCCAACCATTTATTTTACAATTGTATTTTCTTTTATAAATATGTGTTGAGAAATGATGAGCATCAGCTTAAGGGCCATTGTTACATTCAACCTGAATATTGGGGTCAACCTTTCTACCACTTTCTATTTCCTAATGATATCAGTTACCAACTGGTTAGTGCACATGGGTTATCAGTGGCTTAATATGGTAAAAACACATCAAAAAGCCATTTAACATGTGCAAAACCCACCAAAAATGATCAAAAGTATTTTTTTTATCAACCTTCGGAGAGGATTTATGCTTGTGGAGCTAACTGAGCTTTAGTGAAGTATAGATGGCAGCAGATTGGTTTGGGGTACAGGTCTGTCTGCAGCTTTGTCCAGTGCCGCCTGATAGGATCTTGAGTATCATCAGTAATAGTAGTACCACTGGTTGGGAATCCCTAGCTATTCAGTGTGGCTAGATCAGACCTGAACGGGGAATTAAGGTCAAGCTATTAGGCCCTTTTTTAATTATGTTTTTACTTTAAAAACATGTTTCTCCCCCAGGGGTGGACTGGTCATAGGGAGACCCGAGCAAATGTCCGGTGGGCCGCACTGCTTTGGGACAGTCTGCAACCTTTATTAATACTCCCATCCAAAGCCAGCCCCCATCCCCTTCACCGCTCTGTCCCCTCAACCAAGCAACCCCAGCTCATATCCTCACCCTAATGATATAGCCTCAGCCTTGGAGTACACTGGGTGACTGGCCAGGAAACAGCAGAGATGCCAATTGCTGGTCATGGGCAGGCCGGGTGCTGGTAAAATCCCAGGCTGATTTTTGGCCCCAGTCCGCCACTGCTCTCCAGTTGATATAGGGACTGGTTAAGACCCAAATAAATATAGTACTGGACTAAGGGTCATTGCCAGAAGTAGCTGATTCCAGAGTCATTTATACTAAAAGATATCTGTGAAGTTTCAGCCTCAGACTTCGAGCCTTATGACGCCTGGCTTTTATTAAGGGTCTGGATGGCCAAAGGAAAGTAACCATATAATGTAGCATCATGGTACATTAACGGACGGACTGGTCATAGGGAGACACAGGAAAACGCATTGCTTTTGGGATAGGTGGGCAGTTCTTACACCCCATTCAGGCCCTGATTTCTTAGTCTTCCCCTATCCTCACAGTACTCCACCCAGCCGAGAAACCCAAGCTCATATTCTGCCCTCAATATAATGTTATCATCAAGGCTTTAAAGTGGACCAACACCCTGCTGGATTGGCCCGGGAATCTATAAGATTCCCAGGCCGATCCAATCCCTCCCCGAGGGGCATCCAAAATCGGGATGCGCCCGCTGTGTGAAACCCCCCAGGACGCCTGCTAACCTTACCTGCATCCTGGTCCAACGGCCATTTGTGAATGGTCCCGCGAGATGCAGCCACCAGCATGCTCTGAGCCGCTAAGGTTTGACGCCGCTTTGACGCGCATACCACGGCTCGGAGCTGTAGGATCAGGGTGAGGTGAGTTAAATCGAGCGATCTGGGGGGTTTCACATAGCGGGGCACCCCCGATCGGGGTGTCCCGGGGAAGTGGACCAAAACCCAGGATAGTCAAAATCCTGGGTGTTGGCCACTTTAAGAGACTATACCATACCCTGCCACATTATAAACTCCTACAACACCAAAACATACCTACCAAGTGTCCCTGATTTAGAGGGACTGTCCTTGCTTTGAGTCCATGTCCCTCTGTCCCTTGTAGTTTCTCATTTGTTCCTCTTTGAGGTGCAACATGCAGATCTGCAGCAATAAAATGATTAATTTGCCTATTTAAAGTGTTTCTATTGTTTTAACTGTTAAATCTCCTATCCATCCCTCAATGAGGGGGCGTGGCCTATATTAACAAATGTCCCTCTTTCCCACCTTGAAAAGTTGGTAGGTATGCCCTCCCTCCTCCGGTTTTATCTTTGGGCATTCTTTAATCACCTCGCCATGGGATCCAACTTCTAGGGCCCTTATTTAACAAGGGATAGCACCAGGTAGCGAATGGTGAGCGAACGGTAATGACGGTCACCGCCACGAGAACGCCGGCTCCCCTCCGCAATCACACATTTATCAAGCCGATCCTGCTTAGCGAATGACAGAGCGCCAGATAGCGAATCATTCATCATTATTCCAGCCTCACCGCACAGCGCCAGCGAGCGACCTTGAACAGCGACAGGTATGACCTCTCGCTATCTGGCGCTCTCCAATGCATTTCAATGGAGCAATCTTTAAATATTCTTAATTAATTGTTATTATTTTTTTTTTTTTTTTTTTTTTTTTAAATGTCAAAAATTTTGTGACCACTTCTGCAATGTTAGAAATTTTTTTTAAGGTAAAAAATAAAAATAAAAAATTTGTGCAGAATTGATATTACAGGTCTGATATTAATGTATTCATATTACAAAATGTTTTGAAAAACTTGTTTTTTTTTCACAAAATATGGTTGTTTGGGGGTTAAAAAACTACTTTTAATCCATCGCCGCCAGCGCTCTGGGGTTTAAACAAGCATTTCACAGCGCAAGAATTTTTTGAGCGTGATTTGTTAATGAATATGCTGGGAGCCGTTCGCTATGGCCATTCGCTGTCATGCGCTCCCATACAGCGCGGAACCTGTCAAACAGCGACTCCTAACCCCGTATTCAACATTACCGCACACCGACTGAGTCGCTGTCAAAAGCCGAACAACGGCCAAGCACAGCGAATACTAGCGTGCGCTGTGAAAATACCGCTACTGTCGCTCATCTGTCGCTACCTGGCGCTATTAATGAATCGGCCTCGGCTTCTTTCAGTTTCCGGGGCGACCTTCCGCTGGCCAGGCGCCATCTGGCATCCCATAATGCACTGTGTGCGGCCCCCGATCTCGCTCCTGCTCAGTGCCCATGAATAAGATGCAATGGAGCCGCCCAAAATCCCGCAAGACTTCGCTGAGCAACACAGGTATTTGAAGTTATTATTAGATTTGTATATATTATATTAATTGGTAATTGTAATATTAATTGATTATTTATCCAGGTTTGGTTTGTTTTTAATTCTTGTCAGATGTGTGTTTTATATGTTTTTTAATGATTGCGCTTTAATAAATTTCAATTATTTTGAATGGAGTGCCCAGGTGTGAATTCCAGGTTTTGGTTTTTGTCTTAATGAATAACAGGTATTTGAAGGGCGTGGCTAAAGCTATGCTGTCACCAACAGGCGGCCAAGCCGGCGCGGGGGCAGCGATCGGGCCCTGATGCAGCTGGATGTTGCAGCGTTAGGGGCGGGGGGGAGATTGGCCCTTTTTTTTTCAGTCCGATGTTCCTCTTTATCAGCAACAAAAATACCGACAATTACCAAAAACGTACCGTCAGGTTCCCAAAAATAATTTCCATTACGCAGGGACTTTAATACCACTGGGCTTGCGGTAAATGAATCCTTATGTTTGCCATTGTGTTCAGCGCATGGATTCTGTTGTGTCAGGAGGCTGCTTATCAGCGCTAACCTTTAAACATCCCCTAATAATGTGAAAATGATTAATCTATAGCTTGGTTGCTACAGAGGTGATTTGCTAATGCCATGTCCCGCCTCTTCTTTTTTTTCTTAGAGGGACGTTGTGATTTTTTTTTTTTTTAGACGTGAACAAATTAGTGGAGGAAATGAATGATTAATTGCGGCTCGGCTTCCAGCTGCCATATTGTCAGGAAACCACTAGGGGGAAACCCCCTCTTGTCGAGAAACGGCTGCAGCCTCATGGAAAACAATACAGCGGTGCTCATGCTTTGTCAGGTGGAAGCATGTCATCATGTTACCCGCATCTGATTTTAGTTCTTGCATTTTTTTTTATTTAGCCCTCTAAGCATTAATAGAAACCTTTCAAAAATAGTATTTCACCTAATGTAGATGTAAAATATAAATCACTAATATACCCTCCTTCCTGATCCTCTTAATCCTCTTTACTATCATATTGTACAGATCCCTCTATTCTTTCATGAATTATAGCTGCTGATCAGGCTCCGACTGTCTCACAGGGTTACCAGGGCATCATACCTCTCAACTGTCCCTAATTTGGAGGGAATGTCCCTTCTTTTGAGTCCATGTCCCCCTGGCCCTCATTGTTCTCATTTGCCCCTCTTTAAAGCAGATCTGCATCAATAAATAATTCATTTGCCCAGGGCCGGCTCCAGGCTTATGTGGGCACTTGGGCGGCATGGTCTCGAGGGGCTCCTTTGTGGTGAAGAGTCGCGTTGCATCACCGAGGGACGTCCAAAATCTGGATGCCCCCTAAGGATCATACATTTGAACCAAAACTCTAGTTTTGGTCTACGTTGAAGCGCACCAAACCCCTTTAAACCTGACCTCGGAGTCTAAATGAATCTAGATTCTCCTGATTATGGATGCCCCTGTGTGTGCCCCTTTGTTCATTACTTTCCTGGAACTGGTGAATGCACTGTGGGGTCGCCAGTTTGAGTTAATGGCCAAACCAGGGGGGTTCTTTCACAAACAGGGGCATCCCAAATTGAGATGCCCCTGTAAAGCGGACCAAAACTCAGGGGTGGAATTGCTTGCATAGTGGGTATGTCAGTGATCCCAGGGGGTTTCACACAGTAGGGTATCACAGATTGGGAAGCTGCGGTGGGAAACTTAAAAGCAGAACAAAACCCAGCACTTCCTCCCCTTGGAATCCAAATTGAGATGCCCCGTTGTGTGGAACCCCACCATTCGTGGAGATGTGGGCCCCAGCTGTGGCAGTGCCCTCCCAGTCCACCACTGGTCAAGCACCGTCGCAGACCCTAAGGACCCGCCCTGTCAGTGGGCCCCCCCCCCCCCGGAGGGTGGGAGCTCCCGGCAGCTGCCCCATCTTGGGAGCCGGTTAGCCCTGCATTTGCCTGTTTAAATGTTTCTATTGTTTTAACTTTAACACCCTATCACCTATCCCTCCCTCAATGAGGGGATGTGGCCTAATTTACCAAATGCCCCTCTTTCCCACCCTGAAAAGTTGGTAGGTATGGGGCATCCCTCGGTGGGTGTCTGGTCCCAGGGCCTTCATCACCAAAACCTGGACTATGCATAGTTGTACGGCAACCCAAGTGCACACACATACAGACAATACAGTTTGGCATAAGGTTTCTGTGCTTGGACTCTGAATATGTCAGGAAGGCCCCCAGATTCAGTTCGACCGGTGGGTCCCAGACACCCCAACCTGGCATTGCTGTTTATTATATTTTTTACTGTGAGACAGAATTACCAAACTGCAATGGTGGAGGAGGTCTTTGTTTGTAGCTATTGTTTTGTAAGTAATAAAATATGAAAGACGACTCTGTAATCTCATGCTGTATTTACTGGTGTTTTCTGGGCAGTATAATTATAATCTCAAAAGGGGGCAATTTATGGGCTTTCTGAAAGTGAGGTGGGCTAAAGAGGAGGAAGAAAGCAGGGCATTATACAGCTTACATAAGGCTGGCTATAAAATTAGGAAAAGTGCCCAGAGCCCCTAAAGAGGAACATCAGGGGACCTCCCCCAAACCTCACCGATCTGCTGCTCCCCCCCCCACCCCACCCGAATTTTCCTTTGGGCACTAAATACTTATTTCGCTGGGAGATCCATCTTCTGGGTTCCTTGGATTCCAGGCTACCCTCCGATCGGGGGGCGCCATCTTGCATCCCATCAGGCACTGCACACGAGATTTCGCTGAGCAGCGCAGGACTTTGAAGAGCACGGCTGTCCCTAACAGGGAACAGCGATGTCATTAAAAAGTGGCTCCTCACTGGGTCTTCCTTTCCAACTGGTAAGCCCCTGGCAGGAGCTTAACCTGTGCAGCACATTGACCAAGCTGCTGCACTGAGCTTGAGTGACTGCTTAGTCAGCCAGTCAGGGTAGCTACAGCGCAGGCTCCTATTGCTCAAATTCTGGGTTGCAACTTTGCTTGAACTTCTACTTCTGTTGCCTCTACAACTACCTTGATACAATCAATCAGTTATTTTCTAAGTATCTGGTGGCAGTTGAAAGCTACATGCTGGAACTCTGGTGCATTCTTGTCAGAGCAGAGCTTAGCACATGCCTACCTGCCCGGCTTACCCCATTGGTGAATAAGGGAACACATGGGCTACAGCAGCTGCAGTACTGGAACCCAGAAATGTAAGTGGATAAGTGGACCTAAAAAATGACTGGAGGTCTGCTAACCTCCCCACCCCTGGCACATCCTAATTTGGAATGTCACGCCATGACGAAGAATTATCATTACCTGGTCGACTTTTAGTGGGATATGGGATTTGTGTCAGAGCAAGGACCAGGTGAGTAGTTTTTGCTTTACTGTAAGCATGGCAGGAAATCCCAAATAAGTTGAGGGGATGCAATTTTTGAATGAAGGTCTACCTTTAAACCTACTGAACTTTAAACAAGGGTATCTTGATTATCCTGCATGTTTATGTACAACTATACCATATTAGCAGAGCAGACCAGGAGAGATCAGCCACCCTTTTCCAAAACTTATTGAACTTGGTCCTAAAGTTTTAAAGACCTGGGGCTGGGTTTCCCTGGTTCGCCATATAATACCCTCATCCCAGGATCCCATGATGCATGCGCAGCCCAGCAGAAGAAAAAAGGATGGAGCTGGATTTGCGGCAATGCAGAGGACACACTGCTCTTTGATAGGGACTAGGGACGAGTGAAAGCTTTCCCTAGGGGCATCTTGTTTAGAGATATCAGGCAGTGCAAGCTCTCCCCCACTGTTTGCCATATACTCACCTCACTCCAGTTCACTGTGTTCTCACCTCATTCATGTTTGCTATATACTCATGTAGTTCCGGGTTTGCCATATACTCACCTTGTTCCAGTTCACAATATATGCACCTCATTCCGCTTTGTTATATACTATCCTCGTTGCGATTCACTATATTCTCACCTCGTTCTGGCTCACCATATTTTCACCTAGTTTAGGTCTGCTATATGCTCATCTCGTTACGGAATACCATATATGCACCTGATTATGATTAGGCAGATACGCAACTAGTTCTGGATTGCCATAGAAGGGTCGATTCATGGTAGGTGCACCGATGAGTTTGCACGCACTATTCGGAGCGTCAAGACGCGCTCGGGGTTCTGCATATTCATGTCCTGAAATATCAGGCTTACTTCATTCCAAAAATACATGTTGGCAGTGTCCTGCATGTTTATGAACAATGAAAGTATCAGCCACAAGTCCTTTTTGGGGATTGAACCCTTTTTTTGTTTTGGGTTCCTACAAAAAAATGATAAAAAACACAAATAAGGTCCAAACAACAAAAATGTGGATATTGAGCCCCAAAGTTTAGCAAATCAATACAAAAATTATAGGTAAATTATTAAGCATTAACATGCAAACCAAACCGGGGGGGGGGTTTGAGTTAAACACCTGGAATAAATAATTGGGCAAAAAAGTTAAGACTTAACTGGAATTCGAATATCCCCCAAAAAAATGCAGAACATAGGTTCTCCAGAGAATATACTCTGAAATGGTGAATAGAGCTTCGCAGAAAATACACAGACAGAAGCTGGAGAGATCAAATGAAGAGTCCAGTGGTGGGAGTGAGTTTGGGAGGGAAAAAGGCTCCAGTCCTGGTTGATACCAGAGGTCTTGGGGAAGATGATCAAAGGGGGAGTAAATGAAGAAAGCAAAACCTCCTGAAAAACCCCCATTGTGTTGGTAAAATGCTAGATGGAATGTTGAGGTTTGTGTAGATTACAGCAAGCTGAATGCTGTGCCTGTGTGGGATGCTTTTCCTTTGCCCAGTATAAAGGAGTCCCTGGCAACGTTGAATCAGGTCAAGTCCTTCTCCACCCTGGACCTTGCCAGTGGCAAGGAGAAGACCGCCTTTGCCAGTCCAATAGGCCTCCATTTCAAAACGCTGCCCTTTGGCTTAAGAATGCCCCAGCGACCTTCCAGAGACTCATGGAGAGATGTCTAAGGGGCTTGAATTTCAAATTTGTACTAATTTACCTAGATGATGTCATTGTGACTTTTGAACAGCACCTGCAGCACCTGCGGGAAGTGTTTTAGCGACTGGCACTATTCCAGCTGAAGTTGAAGCCCAAAAAATGCCACCTGCTAAAAAAAAGGTGCAGTACTTGTATCACATTGCCTCTCCAGAGGGGGTCCAGCCAACCCAGAATGGCAAAGCAGGAGTTCCCGAGCAGCACGCACCCGCACAAGGGACTCAACCCGACGTTCCAGTAAGTAGGGGGGTGCCATACAACTGCAATCATTTATTTGGCAGCACTATTATTTTAAAGGGAAAAAAATACTGTAAATGGGGCCTCCACCAGATTTTGTGCCCAGGGGCCTCCACCACACTTAGTCTGGCCCTAGCTGTGGATTTCTTGTTTCCCACCACGGACGTGGATTATAATATATGCTCATCTTATTCTTGGTCTGCCATATACTTACCTTGTTCCGGTTTGCCATATACATACTTGATTCGCTATATGCTCACCTTGTTCCAGTTCACTCAAAATGAAAGGGAACCAAAAGCTGCCCAAAAACATTCAGCTGCACATAGCCATTATTAAGCCAGTATTTACATTTTTTCAATGAAACGAAAATATTAAAACATATACACACTAAAGACATTTAAAAACCATCTATTGCCAATATATAAAACTTTACTACTAATAGTGACAAATAAAGTGCCTAAGTACAAAAGTGCAGTGCTAATAAATAAACATGACACCCTGAGGAAGTAAAATCATAACCATGGAACGCGTGGGTGGAGCGGTCCTCTCTGCCTCTCTATCCATCCAGCGGTTTGGTGATATAATTTATTGTTTTCTCTTATAACTTCCTGCCTCTTACTTTGCCATATTTATTTATTGTTGCATATTTAATGTTTATTTATTAGCACTGAACTTTTGTCATGGTAGACATTCTTTACGATTGAGCCTTATGAATTGAATTGTATCCGATGTTCAGTTACTATAGTTTGTGGGAAATTTGCTTTGTCCTTGTAGCGTTGTTTGCATAGTTATGCACTTTATTTGCCACTTTTTCATAGTGCAGGTAGTAGAGCATTATATATAGGCAGTAGATGGTATCCGCACGCTCTGTTTATAAATGTCTTTAGTGTATATGTGCTTTAATATTTTAGCTTCATTGAATACTGGTGAAATTATGGCAATGTGTGGCTGAATCTTTTTGGACAGTTTTTGCTTCCCATTTTTTTTACTGTGCTTCTTAAAGGAGGACTATCGCGAAATTGTGTAATATTAAAAATCTATATATACACCTTGGCTAATGAGAGGAGGGGTCACTTATACACCCAAACAGAATAAGTCTGTGGTTTTGTTTTTCTGGTAGGAGTGAAATTCGGGGGTAACAGGTTTAGTCTATGAGGGGTGACAGAGCCCGTCATCCGTGATTTCCTCTTTCTACCATTAAAATTAAAAAACAAACTTGGCAGGATATTTCCTGATGCCGGGTGTATAAGTCACCTGTTCACTCGCTATCCAGCATATTTATATGGAATTTTATTTTTGGGCCATTTTTTCACAATAGTGCTCCTTTAAATCATCCAGCACTAGCCTCATTATTATTCTTAGGTGTTTTAACTAGTTCTTGTTGCTTGTTCCAGTTCACCATATATGCACCTGATTATCATCTGCCATCTATGGACCTTGTTCGGGTCCTCATACACCTAGGCCCTTATTTATGAAGGAATAGCGACAGGTAGCGACTGGTGAGCGGCCGGTAATGACGGGCCCCGCCACGAGAACGCCGGTTCCCCACCACGATCACACATTTATCAAGCCAATCCTGCTTAGCGACTGAGATAGCGCCATCTAGCGACTCATTCATCATTATTCCAGCCTCAGCCCACAGCGCCAGCGTCCGACCTTGAACAGCGACAGGTATGACCTCTCGCTACCTGGCGCTCTCCAATGCATTTCAATGGAACAATCTTTAAATATTAATAATTAATTGTTATTAATGTTTTTTTTTTTTTTTTAAATGTGAAAAATTCTGCAACCACTTCTGCCATTTTAGATATTTTTTTTAAGGGAAAATTTTTTTTTAAAAAAAAATTGTACAGAATTGATATTGCAGGTCTGATATTAATGTATTCATATTACTAAATTATAAATTTTTTTTTTTTTTTTGGTTTCCAAAAATATGGTGGTTTGGGGGTTAAAAAACTACTTTTAACACATCGCCTCCAGCGCTCTGGGGTTTAAACATGGATTTCACAGCGCTTGAGTTTTTTGAGCGTGATTTTTTGATGAATATGGTGGAAGCCGGTCGCTCTGACCAGTCGCTATCATGCGCACCCATACATCGCGGAACCTGTCAAATAGTGACTCGTAACCCCGTATTGAACATTTAGCCACACCGACTGAGTCGCTGTCAACAACCGAACAACGGCCAAGCACAGCGACTACTAGCGGGCGCTGTGAAAATACCGCTACAGTCGCTCAACTGTCGCTACATGTCGCTATTAATAAATCAGCCTCCCCGTTCTGGATCACCACATACTCATCTCGTTCTGGTTCACTGTATCCTTACCTTCTTTTGGTTCACCATATACTCACCTTGTTACAGTTTGCCATATACTCACCAAGTTCCTGGATCTTGGTGAGGGGCATCCGTGCTATGTGAAATTTGCGTTCCCCGATATCAGCTTACGGGGGTGTGTAAGGAGGTGAAAGGATCAGAGATGCTGCAGCAAAGGTCAGTAATCCCTGTCATAGCATCCTGCAGTATGCAACATTCCCCATGCAGTGTGCCCTGTATGCCTTGTTTGGCAGATATTAAATTTTACGAGGCATAAATGGGTGTCTGAGCCAAACATGTGCTGAGGATCCCAGAACAAGTCGATGTCGAACAGGGGGAGGAGGGGTTCACACCGAGGCAGGGCTGGCTCCAGGTTTATGTGGGCCCTCGGGCGGCATGGCCTCAGTGGGCTACTTTGTGGTGGAGAGTCGTGGGTCAGGGGTCTATAAATTCCATGGCCAATACTAAGAAGTGTTGCTTGCCCTCCAACCCCCTATTGTCGCTGTTTTTTAGTTTGGTCCTACATGAGTGGGCAGCGTTAGGAAGCGGGATGGACAAAACAGGAAGGGCAGGAATTGACGGATGGAGAGATAGCTGAGAGGAAGAGGGATAGATGGGATAGAACATGAAAAGGACAGGAATGGCTGGGTAGAGCTGATATGGTAGGTAGATGGGCAGAGCTGGAAGGAAGAGGGGTAGATGGACAAAGCTGGGAGGATAGGGATGGAGAGGCATAGAGCTGAGGGGATGGGGCAGAGCTGGGGGGACAGGGATGGATGGGGCAGAGCTGGGGGGACAGGGATGGATGGGGCTGAGCTGGGGGGACAGGGATGGATGGGGCTGAGCTGGGGGGACAGGGATGAATGGGGCTGAGCTGGGGGGACAGGGATGGATGGGGCTGAGCTGGGGGGACAGGGATGGATGGGGCTGAGCTGGGGGGACAGGGATGAATGGGCTGAGCTGGGGGGACAGGGATGAATGGGGCTGAGCTGGGGGGTTCAGGGATGGATGGGGCAGAACTGGAGGCAGCGCAGGGGTCCGATGCAATGTTAGTGGCAAATAAAGTTTAAGTTCTTTAACCACATTGTGCCAGTTGTCAGTGGGCCCCCCTGGGGGGTGGGGGCCCTTGGCAGCTGACCGGGCTTGCCGGGTGCTGACGCCGGCCCTGCATAAGGGACATCCCAAACACCCTAGGGAAAGAATTAATATGGGGAGGCTGGTTTAATAGGTTTTGGCCGACTTTAATCTATCAAATGTTATGAAAATGAATGCAGATCTGATCTGATGCAAATCTGGGATCGGTAATCTTAACAAGCTATTTCCAGTTTTATGTTTGGGAAGCCAGTAACCTTCTCTGGTACAGATAAACAGCTCGGCCTTTCAGGCAGACATGCTTTCTGCAGGTTCCAGGCTCGCCAGCTGGAGAGTCAGCTTTGGGGGCAGGCAAAGACATTTTTTTTAAGGAGGAGGCCAGCGGTGACAGTCTCTGACTATCTCTCACTGTAGGTCTCCTCTGGAAAGGGTGGTATGCATCCATACATAAATATGTCACATACGGGATTATCCTCTGCCATGCGCGCTATTGCAAGAAGACTAATAAGCAAAATAAACCATAAAACATGCTTCACATATTTCCTGGAGTTTGAGAAATGGAGAATGTTGGCCTGCAGATCATGTTATGCTTATCCTGGGATTCTCCGTTGGGGAGGCGAAAGGCGATAGTGATGACTTCATTTGTCAACAGTGAAGAAAGTAGGTTATGAAGCTACTTGTCATCACCCCATCTTCTGAAAGGATATACTGACCTCTAAATACAGTAGCGGGCAATGTTTCTATCTGGGCTGGTCCCTCTTGGCACAGTTAAGGGCACGTAAGCTTGTTAGACACAGGCAGGGAAGCCATTAGGGCACTACAGCTATAAATCCATTAAGGGGCTCGGAGGGGACCACTGTCAGGTGCCATTTCTGTAAAGTTTTGTTTGCATTTTTTTGTTTTGGGGGCGTAGGCCTGACAGCTGCATCATTGTCCCCTGTATCCCTCTATGTAATATAAATTCTACTAGGTACCCTACTAGCCTACTATCTTATCAAACTATATATCCTTCTGTGTATCATACTAACCTACTATCTTATGAAACTATATATCCTAGTATGTATCCCACAAAATATCCTACTAGCCTACTCTCTTATCCCACAATATACCCTACTATGTATCGTACTAGCCTACTAACATATCCCACTATGAATCTTACTATCCTATTCCACCAAATATTGTGCTATGTATCCTACTAACCTACTACATTATCCCACTATATATCTTATGTATACTACTGGCCTACTATATTATCCTACCATATATCCTACTATATATCCTACTAGCCAACTATATTATCCTACTATGTATCCTACTAGTCTACTACATTATGCCACTATATATCTTACTATGTATCCTACTAGCATACTATATTATCCTACTATGTATCCTACTTGCCTACTATCTTATCCCACTATATAATCCTACTATGTATCCTACTAGCCTACTATATAATTCTACTATATATACTACTAGCATACTATGGTATCCCACTATATAATCGTACAATATATACTACTAACCGATTATCTTATCCCACTATATATCTTACTTTGTATCCTACTTTGTATCCTACTGTAGGACTGTAGCCACTATCGTATCCCACTATATAATCCTACTATGTTCCCTACTACCCTACTATATTATCCTATTATGAATCATACTATGTATCCTACTGACCTACTATGCCTTCACTATATATATATATATATATATATATATATATATATATATATATCCTACTAGCCTAATATATTATCCTACTATATATTCTACTATGTAGCTTACTAGCTTTCTTACTTATTCCACTATTTACCCAACAATAAAGCCTACTTTATTATTCTACTATTGGGGTGATATACAATGTTCACAGCTTCCTATGACTTTCGCCTTCCATGCATTCGTCATGTGTGCATGGAAAGGGGATAACCGCAGTGAATGGAGCTCAAATTGCAGAGGCAAACATTAGTGACAACTGACTTTCGGCATGTATTTTGCTGTGATTTTGCTGCTGAACTTCAGTGGGGGATTTTGTGTAGAAAAAACATGAAGCCTTGCTGAAAACACACTTTAATAGCATATGTCACCATGGAAGGGATCACATAATATATGTGGGGTGTCTGGGTTGTTTGAAAAAAAGCTTCAGATAAAATGTTAAACAAATAATATAAAAGAAATGTGAAAACAGTATCATTAGTTTTTTTAAAATGCTCATTAACTATCAGACTTTCATGGTGAGAAATTAGTTAAAGATTTGAAAAAGACATAGGGCTCGATTCAACAAAGATAGAAAATGGATTTTTCGTGTGTTTTGTGCTTCAAAAGTTGCGATTTTGCAATAGTTATTTTTACGAGTGGAACCAATGTAAAACACGAGTTACTCGAATTAAATTCCATTGCGATTGTAAAAGTGCGAAATAATTTAGTGGATCGAAAAATTTACTACTGCATTTTGCGATTCGAAAATTTTACTACTGATTCAGGTGGACTTGATGAGCCACACACATGATATAAATTAGAGTGTTTCACGCTAGTTTTTTGATGCAGCTTTCAACAGGAGAAAACTCATTTTGCTCTTTCTCACAATGGAGCCCTTCTACTTTCTTTGCAATGGTAGTAAACTCTAATGGTAGTAAAAAATTCAATTCATAAGAAAAAAGCCTGAGAATTCCATTGTTTGTGAATCACTAGTTAGGAAGACAATGAAAGTCAATGGCACTTTTTTACTCCTGAAAAAAATATTGAAATTTTTACCCCTATTTACTAGTAGTAAAAAGTTCCATAAGAACAGGGGAAGGTACATGGGAGTGGTCGACCTTTGGGTTTTTACACCAAAACCCAGAATAGTCAAAATCCTGGGTTTTGGTCCACGTTATAGTGTAAGCATAAGAATGGAGTACCATGAGGTTAAAGCTAGCAAAGAGCTGCACCCTGCACCCAAGGACAATGGCCACATTTCTGCATTAAAGGAAACTATTTTAATACAGGTCCCTGGCAATCCAACTTAACACCCCCCAAAAAAACAACATACATGCCTCTTACAAATATTTCTGTTTAATTCAGTAGTCCTCAAACTTCCTCCTCAAGGGCCGAGACAGGCCAGGTTTTGCAGCTCTCTATGCTGATGCACAGATGTAATAATTAGGGCTATAGCTCTGTCTGAGCACCAGCTAATTCACCTGTGGAGTAGCGTGGAGAGCTGCAAAACCTGGCCTGTCTCAGCCCTTGAGGAGGAAGTTTGAGGACTACTGGTTTAATTAGTACTTCCACTACAGCATTCCTTGCCTCTTTATTACATGTATCCACAATGTGAGCCATGTACATACAGCTACACAGGCAGCTTAAAAAGTTGAAAAAAATTATGCATTTACATTTACCCATTAAAAAAACCTTACAACACCATGCAGCAGTCAGAAAACAATACTAAACAACAGAAAAAAATTTGAGGACATTTTCCAATAATTCTCGCTTGCGACAGCCTTTTTACAAGCATTTTGAAAATTTTACGAGTGATTAGAAAATTTTACGATTGTATTTTCGAGTGCACGGATTTAATTCAACCCCTTTTCTGAATCACTCGAAAAAGTAAAAAATTGACGCATGCGATCCGATTTTTCGAGCGACACAAATTTATTTCTACCTTCGAGCCATCGAGCCCATAGCGATAATCTCTATGCAAATAACATTGAGTCCTCTGGGGTCCGCTGCTAAAACCTGGCAAATTAAAAAGGTGTTCGCCAGAATATGAAACTCAACGTGAGTCCAGAAAACATGGACATTGGCAGACAAATGTGCCACATTTGTTATTCCACTCATTCTTGCAAATGAGCAGTGATTGGGTGGTAAAACATTTTTAAATTACCCCTATATATCCTACTATATATCCTAACGAGCCAACTAAGTTATCTCACTATATAATCCTACAATGTCTACTATCTTATCTCATGATATATCCAACCCTACTATTCATCCTACTATGTACCTTACTAGCCTACAATCTTATCATACTATTCACCCTACTATGTACCTTACTAGCCTACAATCTTATCTTACTATTCACCCTACTATGTACCTTACTAGCCTACAATCTTATCCTACTATTCACCCTACTATGTACCTTACTAGCCTACAATCTTATCCTACTATTCACCCTACTCTGTACCTTACTAGCCTACAATCTTATCCTGCTATTCACCCTACTATGTAACCTACTAGCATACAATCGTATCCTACTATTCACCCTACTATGTACCTTACTAGCCTACAATCTTATCCTGCTATTCACCCTACTATGTAACCTACTAGCCTACAATCTTATCCTGCTATTCACCCTACTATGTAAGCTACTAGTCTACTATATAATTCCACTATATATCCTACAGTATAGTATTAGTCTACTATCTTATCCTACTATTTATCATACTATGTTACCTATTAGTCTAATATCTAATTACATTATATATCCTACTAGCCTGCTGTCTTACCCAACAACAGTATATAGCCTACCATCAGGGATGACTATAGGGAGCACAAGGAAAATAGCTGGTGGGCCTCGCCCAGCTACTATGCATAAACTCACTCATTCTTCTTTTAACACCACCGTCACTCTTTTACTACCTGGGTCCACTTTACCCCCAGGCCATGACAACCCAACCCCTGCAATGCTATAGCTAAAGCCAGGGGCAGAGTGGCCGTAGGACAAACCAGGAGAATTCTTGGTGGGCTGCAATGCTTTGGGGCCAACTGAGCAGCTCATTTAAACTTTCCCATCCATTCCCTGACTCTGTAATGTGCCCTGTAGTCAAGAAAACCCAATCCATGTTCTGGTAGCCTCAGCATTATGTCTGTGGGACCATTCTGTCACATTATCTTCTACATTACTAAAGCTTCAACTATCAGTTCGAACCGGAACAACACCCAAAAAATAAATCTTCTGCATCGGGATAGCGCACCCCCTGCTTTTTTGCAGAAGATTTACTTTTAGGGTGTTGTCCTCTGCCCATGATCCATCCCTGCAATGCCATAGCCTCAGCCTTGCAGTGCACTGCTTTACCTGGCTGGCGAAGATGTTTTGGATCTAGTTGTGGACAGAAAGGGTCAATAATATCCTGGGCTGATCCACCACTGGTCACAACATCGCCATAGTGGGGGTTCAGTATTTAGGAGTTATCTTTCACTAAACTTCTAAAGCTAAAGCGTCCCTATGCATCCCTGCCCATGTTCTGTCCCTGTAATGCATTTCAGCTGACAAATACACTCATTAATCAGCTTTAAAGCACATTGGGGTAGCAACCTAGGGGTGGCCATGACCTGGGGAGAGCCAGTAAAATCACAGTCTGGTTTTTGGCCCCAGTTTACCCTTGCCAACTATGTAGCATATACCCTACCCTATATCCTGCTATCTTGTCCTAAAGGACATCAGGTGAAAAATGATAAGTATGGCTGCTATGTATGGAGTTCCTTAAATGTGTGGTGTGTCTAGATACCTGCAGGGTGTGCAGGGCTATACACTGGTACAGGGACTTGAATACAACAAGTGATATAGGTGGGTTGTAATGTGGTCTTGGGTGATATCAGTATTAACATCCAAGATGGCACCTAGCACAGCTGCCAGGACATGTAGCTCCCGAAGCATATGTTATTTTTGTTGATGTGCTGCTTCTTTTTAGATAGCTCTCTGATAACTAATGTTATGCCTACGTGTCAAGACAATTTTTCATATGTAATATACTTCGCGATCTAAAAAGTGATTTTGATCCTGATTCTGATTATTCGGGATGGCATAAGAGGTCTTTAGAACATGCATAAGACTTTAGGTTTTAAAAAAGTTTCAGAGGGATTGTTAAAAGGGGCCTGCGGTCACATGGGTGCCAGCACTTCCTTGTGATCTCTTGTGATCTCTTTCACGAACACAGGCCTCGTCTTGATTGAGCAGCTTTTTTGAGGTCTATCCACAGATTTTTAATGATGTTCAGATCAGGGGACTGTGGTGTACATGGTAAAACTTTTATCTTGTGGTTTTTGAGGTGTGTTTAGGATCATTATCCATTTGTAGATCTTTTGCAGTCGGTGTTATGTTTGCTTCCCAGATTTGCTGGAATTGTTTGAATCCACTCTTCCCTCTACCCAATAAATAATCCCCATGCTATTGGCTACATACGACACAACCCCAAAGCAGGACTGATCTACCTCCATGCTTTATGGTTGGAGAGGTGTTCTTTTCAATAAAATTCTCTGACCTTTTCAATCCAATTTTGCTCAGTGTGGCCAAAAAGTTCTATTTTAACCTCATCTGTCCACATGTTTGTAAAATGCATCAGATGTCAGATGTTCTTTTGTACACTTCTGATATGGAATTATGTGTTGAGAATAGGTTTTCTTCTGATGACTCTTCCATGAAGGCCAAATTTATGCTGTGATCTCTGAACAGCAGAACAATGTACCGCAACTCCAGTGTCTGCTAAATCTGCCTGAAGGTCTTTTGCAGTCAAGCGGGATTTCAGATTTGCATTTCTAGAAATCCTACAAGTATCTTCCTCTAAAATTTTTGGAAGGTCTTACAGACCTTCCCTTTACCTTCACTGTTCCTGTTAATTGACATTTATTAATTACATTTTGCACTAAGCAAATGGCATACACAAATAGTATCTACAAACAATGAGATCTGAATCGTGGCTCAAGCATGCGAGGTGCTTTACCAAAGAATGGTTAAAGAAGAATATAGTTTTGGAATGGGCAAGTCAAACAACATAACAAAGGTAAAGCTGTTTTTTAGAGGAACAGGCTAAAATCCCTCTAAGGACAAACAAATAATTACCACAAACATTCAGGTGCAGTTATTGTTGGGGGTCATATCAGATACTAAAAGCAGGTATGTGATATTGCATAATTTTCCTCAATAAATAAAGAAGTCTGATATGACCTATGTGTATGATTTTGGTCTTTTTATCTACTTCTAGGACATCTGTCCAACAGGGATTAGGAAATCTGATTTTGTCTTAGCTTAAACTTATGCAGAAAATTCAGAAGGTTTCACAAATAGTGTTGAGCACACCCCCTAGGTTTGCGTTTGTCAAAATCAATCAGGAAATTTTGGGGGGTGAATGTCAAAATTTTGGGGGGGTTTCTCTGGGGGCCTCTCCCCCCCGACAGAATAAGGATGAAAAAGAAGCAGAAATTGCTGCTGTAATCCCCTTCCCGGTACTTCCATGAGTGCGGACACTCCTAGTGCCAGTACTGCCAGCTGGCACTAGGAGTATCCTCACTCATGGGAGCAGTGGCCATCTTTCTGGCCCCAGGCATGGACAATAATATAGGAACGTCACTGCTGAGCAGAGACCGGAACATAAACCAGGTTTTCTGTGTTCAGGCCAAACGCCGAACTCAAACACGGACATCTGGCTAATGTCCGCATTCAGGTTAAAGGGTGTTTCCAGCTGGCCCTGTCAAGTTTGACCTGCGGCCTTTTTTTGGCTTTTTTTTATGGCCACTTCCAAGTGCCAAGTCCGTGCCAAGATATTGCCAATTTCTGTTCTGTATGACGACATCCATGTCATGTCCCTGTACCTCAACAATTGTTGCTGACCTCAGCTTTGTACGACCAGATCATTGCCTGTCTAAACCAAGATGTTGATGACTTCCTCTGTACAACCATTTCCTTGTCATGTCCAAGTGCTATATCTGGCACAAGTTGTTGCTGACCTCTGCTCTGTACAGTCATGTCCTTGCCATGTCTGCATCAAGAGGTTGCTTATCTCTGTTCTGTTCGATCAGATCCTTGTCATGTCCAAGTGCCCCGGCTGTGCCAATTGTGACTACATCCTTGACCTGTCCAAGTGTCCTGTCTATGCCAAGATGTCACGGACCTCTGACCTGCATCAAGTTGTCGCTGTCATCTGTTCCCTACAACCACATCCTTCTGTCACATTCAAGTGCGCCGACTGTACCAATTGTTGCTGACCTTTGCTGTGCAAACACATCCTTGCCAAGTGTCCTCTCTATGTCAGGATGTTGACAGCTTCTGGTCTCTACAACCAAGTCCTTGTCATGTCCAGGTTGTTGCTGACCTCAGCTTTGTACGGCCATGCCTTTGCCACGTCCTAGTACCATGTTTGGCCAAGTAGTTGCTGACCCCTGCTCTGCCCTGGTAGATGCCAACCTCTAAAAAAAACTTTCCTGCTGTATCAGCAGTCCTAGAGCTTTGATCTAAGGTATGTGACTTATAGACTGTGAATAGGACAGGCCAAATGTTTCAGTTTGGGAAGTGGGGAGGTTTGAAGAGTTAAAATACTGAAAAGATCAAAAAAGCAAAATGCACTAAACATGAGCGCAATACCTTTATTGCATGCGCATTTAAATAACCCTTCCAGCTCTCTGTTTTATTCATTCACGAGGAATCAAGAATTGCAGACCATGCATTTGAAACTCCAAAGTAGGCAATGACTAATCTGATTTACAAACTTCCTTTAATATTTAATCCTTAATCCATATTTAATCAACAAACTTCTACAGAAAGTCAGATTGCAGGATTTTATTTAAGTGTCCCAAAATGCATTCGACCCAAGATAATTCAATGACGGGGAATTACACTGTGATCTCTCCAAGAAGCGTATAGGTAGCGGTATATGATGAAGTAATGAATATGTGTTTTTGTTTTTTACAAGTTTCACAATTATTTAGGATGAAAAGATGACATCTGTCTATCACGATCAACTATGGAAGAGAAAGGGGAAAATATAAAAGAAAATTAATCTGACCCAAGATAATTCAATCATGAGGAATTACACTGTGATCTCTCCAAGAAGCGTATAGGTAGCGGTATGTGATGAAATAATGAACATGCATTTTTTATTATGTCTTATAGTTAATTTGGATGAAAAGAAGACATCTGTCTTTTAAGTTCAACTATGGAAGGGGGAAAATATAAAAAAATAATTTCACCCAAGATAACTCAATAAAGTCAGTGTAGCACCCCATTGGTGGATACAGAGTGCAACGGTCAGCAGAGGTGCCGCAGCCCAATTCCAAAAGTACAAAAGACCAGCAATCCAATGGTAGATCAATCATCTTGTATTATAAACCACAGCAAATGCCAATAGTTAGTCAATGTTTTGGGGCCCTGAAAGACCCCTTTATCAAGACAGGCAAACTACAAGAGTAAGAACAGTGGCCAAACCAGCAAATCACATGCTGCCACTGCAGCCCTGTGTGCAAAAGGCCAATCAGCATCCGCCACAGCAGCCACCGGACAGGTGCTGGGATAGATGCTAGATGTCATGTGACATCATATACCACAATAGGTTAAATCAAAACCTATACAGTTAAGATATAGTAAGGGTAACCGCCCCATCATATCCCTGCATATCCCTGCCACCCTGGGAGGGTGCACCGGGCCCCAAACAGATCCCCGGGTCCCTCTGGGACATGGCCAAAAATAATGCACCCTCCTGGCGAGCTCCATCTTCACCAATGGGAGCCGGGCAGTGTCATCGTTCCAGGTGGTCTTCCCAGGTACTAATGACGCTGTGTAGGTGCACCACCAATCGGATGCCACCTGCCTGGGTCAGAGCGAGCCATGCCACCTGTGCACACAGCATGCCACCTGCACAGACACTCACACTTACCAACGGTGTGGGCCCAAGAGCAGGATAATGCTGGGGGGGGATCATGTTTTAAAGTGGACCTAAACCACGCTGTATACCAGAATAAGAATAAGAGACAGCAGCAATTACTTGCCACATTAATCATCGATACATTTCAGGTGAAAACATAACATAATTCCCTAATGTATGTAGAGTCATCCAGAAAATAAAACATTTAGCAACTGCTACAAAAAAACTGAGGAAGAGCCAAAAGGCCTTTAAATAAAAAAAAAAACAAAAACAAATTCATTAAAAAAATTGATGAAAAAAACAATAACAAATATTGATAATTCAGTGATGAGGAATTACATTGTGATCTTTCCAAGAAGCGTATAGGAAATGTCATAGTTAGGATGAAAATAAGACATTTGTCTATTAAGTTGAACTATGGAAGGGGAATGAGGAAAATATAAAATATTATATTATATATATTATATATTTATATATTAAGAATAATTTGACCCAAGATAATTCTATAAATGATGAGGAATTACATTGTGCTTTTTCCAGGAAGCGCATAGCTAGTGCTATTTGATGCAATCATGAATATACGTTTTACAATTGCAATTTATTGAGGATGGAAATAAGACCACAGAACGTTTCTCTATCAAGTTCAACGTTCAACCATGGAAGGGGAAAGAAGAAAATATTAGAAAAGAAAGTTAATTTATCCTAAAATAACTCAATGACGAGGAATTACATTGGATCATTGAAAGTAGCTAATAGGTGGTGGTATATGATGAAATAACAAAGATACAGTTTTTTTTGTTTTTTTTACAAGTTTCATTATTATTTAAGATTAAAAGAAGAAATCAATTTATCGAGTTCCACCATGGAAGGGGAAAGGGGAAAATATAAAAGAAAATGCATTAGACCCAAGCTAATTCAATGGAATTACATTGGATCTTTCCCCGGGCAGGCTGATTTATTACTAGTGGCAGGTAGCGACAAATGAGCATCTGTAGCAGGCATTTCAGAGCGCCCGCTAGTAGTCGTGGTTTGCTAGTTCAGAGTGCCTCAGTCGCTGTGCAGCATTGATGAATACGTTGTGGGGATTCGCTATATGAGTAGTACAGCGCTGTATGGGAGTAAATGGTAGCGACTGGTTAGTGCGACCGACTCACACCATATTCATCAAAAAAACAGCCTCATACAACAGCGCTCAAAAATGCTTCGCTGTAGCCCAGAGCGCCGCAGGCTGTATAACAAAGTATAACAAAGCGAAAACATATGGAATTACATTGTTATAACATTGTGACATGAACACATTAATGCCAGACTTGTCATGGCAATTCTGCATAAATATATAAAAAATTCTAACATTTCGAAAAAATGTTTTTTTCAAGGCCAGGAAAGGTCACAACATTATTTGAGAATAAAAATAATAATAATAACCCCCCCCCCCCTGTTTAAAGAGAAGTAAAAGAACGTCCATTGAAATGTATGGGAGAGCACCAGGTAGCGAGAGGTAAGACGTGGCGCTCTGCAAGGCTGAACGCCGGCGCTGTACGCTGGGGCTGGGATAATGATGAATCGTATGCTACATGGCGTTGTTCCAGTCGCCCACCAGAATCCGTTTGATAAATTCATGCCCTGTTCGGCGTTCACTTGCCGCGACCTGTCGCTACTTGTCGTTTACAAGGAACTACCTGGCGCTATCCCTTCATGAATAAGGCCCTCAGCATATAAGTAGCGGTATTAAATAAGATAATGAATAACATTTTTTTCGTTATTTGGGATAAATAGAAGACATCAGGTTCAACCATGGAAGGTGTCATGGGTCTGTGTGCATTAATGCCATCAGTTAGACTCTGGACATCAAGGAGCTGGCCGATGCAGCCCATCAAGTCTAAAGGTGATGACGCCACTGGAACATCAGGTGGGAATGGGGGGACAATACAATTACTTTGGCTTTATTAGAGGATATATTTCTGTATTTCTGTAGTGCCTCTTTATGTGCCTGATGAAGTGGGGGATACACCCACGGAACGCGTGGATCCTCGTGCTGTAGGCAGTGGGGAGACCCTTTACTGGCATACCTGTGATATCCTGAGTATATTTTGGTTGGATATATTTTTTTATATTTCTTATAGGGTATTTAGGTATTGGGTAATTATGTAGGTTTTATTTGTGATTATTTATTGTATTTGTGTCTGTTGATTGGTTGCACTTTGCACTTGTTGTTTGATGTAGGATCCGGATCATGGGCAGGATTTGCACATTGTTATTTGCATTGATTAGATCACTTGTGTTTATGTGTTTTTATATATAGATGCTGATTGATATTTGTGCATGCCAGTGCTCTCACCATCGCCTACACACTTCCATGTTGGTTTGTCTTATATGTATTGTCTCATTATGTGTTTTTTAAGGGATTTTAATTGTGTAGTGGTCATGTGTAGTGATTCATTTAGTGATATGGTATAAAATATATTTTTTTGACAATTTTTTTGAGTGCCTCCCTCTATGATTCTGTGTTTTTGAGGTGAGCTTTATGTAGCTTTGGGAGTGGCACCTTTAATGATTATAGGGTATTGTGCAGATCCCCTTGCCTTTACCTCTTTATGTGAAAACATCTGCCTATGGTGATCAACCCTGAAAAAGGCAAAGGGGGAAATATCCAAGAAGGGGCTTCTTTTGATCCAGTGGGAGCCAACAAAACCGTATATGTGACCTCCAAATAAAAATGAATAAAAATAATACAGGATAATTCATGCACACAGTCATTTTCCTACATCGAGTATGTTGCCTTCAGGCAAATGGCCGGCCATTTCATCTAGTGATCCTGCGGAATGGTGAAGCCAGTGAGCAGAAAGAGTGAGGAATGATTCTGTATCACTGCCTCCTGCTGTCAGTGTATATATATTGAAAGCTCCAGATTGTCTCCACATGGGAGGTGGCAGGAGAAGTGATTAACTGCTGTGAAGATTCATCCCCGTTCTACAAGGTTTCTACAAGGCGCTGAGGTCATGGAGGACTTTGCCACATGCCGTGAAGCTCTGAGTTACAAAATGACCACTTAACCTGTCACACAAAAGGCAAAGCCGCAAGAACCTTGGTGGTAACAGATTGCAGCAGACCTTTCAAATAATGATAAAACCTTCTCACCAGGAGGAACTAAGTCCATTATCAGCCGTGTGTTATTACCAAGGCAAATGTGCCCTCAAACACCTAGGCGCTCTTTGGATATCATTATCTAACCTTTTTTTTATGCGTATTTTTTCTGTTTCTATTTGTGACCTGGCTCGGTAGATTTACCTTTCTCTATGCCATAGGGCCTAATAGGAAACACAGCCACCAGCTGAAACCAAGATGTTGCCAAAAAAGTAGGTTGCAGACAAGCTCAGCAGGGACAAATTGGCTACAGTGAGGGGTGGGAGAATTTTCAGTGAACAAAGCATTTTTACGGACTTTCACTGTTAGGGTGGTTAAATCCACCCCTGCCACGTAATTTGCCATTACAATACTAAAGTTTCATACTCATTGCTCATTGCATACCATTACCTGCCCATATATCCATCCTTGCTCTTGTTCTGCCTGTGCAATGCTATAGGAGCACACTTGTTCAACAGCCGAGCTACACCCTTTGTGTGGGGTGCGGGGTTCAGTGTGGAATTTGGGAGCTGGCCTTGGGCTGATAAAACCTCTGAATAAACAGATTCTATACTGCTCTAAATTCATTTCAAACACTGTAAAACAAAAGCTCAAAAAGTAATAAAAATTTCTTAGAATCAGAATGCTCAACGTGCTGAACTCTTATTCCAAAATGAGCTCTCAAAATACAAAATAAAATACACAGAGCAACTTCAATAGTCCAAAATAACGCCCTGATGAAGTAGTGGGGTTCGCCACTACGCAACGCGTCGGTGGGATTGTTGGATGTTGGCCCCATGGAATTTGGTGATATGATTTATTGATCTTTTTTCCTATTAGTTCCCATGTTACCAGTGCTCACTTGCACATATTGGCCCCTTGCAAGGCAGATATTGCTCACATTGTAGTGTGTTGTTTCATCTTTTTTTCTTATGCTTATCAACTTTTTAAACATATTGATTAATAGTTATGCTTATGTGGTCCAATAGGACCTTCACTTATAATATTATGAATTTAGCTCATGTTATATTGCACTAACCACTTTATATGCACTTGTCACTTTATTTTTGCAATTGTACAATAGTAGCACTTTATATTGATACTTTCTCTATAGTCTTTAACTACTGGTATAGGGAACATTGAGATTGATGGACAATTATTATTAGGAGCCTGTTATATCCAGTTTTAATTATGTTTTTAAACGTATGTGTTATATGTAATTAGTGTGCGCTGATTGGAATAAAGACCTTAATATTTTACCTATAGTGTGCGGCGTGTACATTTAGGGTGCGTTTTGGTTGTTCTGGGAACCATATTTTGTATGACCAAAATATGGCCTCAATTGTTGGATGGAAGCGTTATCCCTTGATAGATGCACCTCAAAGACAAACGTGCCCTCCACCAATCTAGTAAACTCTTACCAGACGCATCTTAGATCAGGCATTAGTATTTTTCCAAACTTGAGAGAGAATAAAAAGTTGCTACTGCCAACAATTCCAAAAGCAGATCTTCAGTTATAAACAATTACAATAATGTTTCCTACATTAGGCAAAAAAAACGCTGATTATTCAGCATCAGTTGTATGTAAAACAAGTTAAAAATATCTAGCACACTAACATTTTAAAATCATTAATTTTAATGAAAGGTAAAAAATGCACTCACAAATATAGGTTAATTGCCAGCATAATTAGGGATACAGACAAATAGTCGTGGAGTCTGATTCACTACTAACGACAGGTATTGCCAGATGAGAGTCTGTATAGCGGCGCTTAGAGCGACCACTTGGGGGTTAAAAAACTACTTTTAACCCATCGCCGCCAGCGCTCTGGGGTTTAAACAAGCATTTCACAGCGCGAGAATTTTTGAAGCGTTCGCTGTCATGCGCTGCCATACAGTGCGGAACCTGTCAAACAGCGACTCCTAACCCCGTATTCAACATTACCGCACACCGACTGAGTCGCTGTCAACAGCCGAACAACGCCCAAGCACAGCGAATACTAGCAGGCGCTGTGAAAATAACGCTACTGTCGCTCATCTGTCGCTACCTGGCGCTATTAATGAATCGGCCTCATTGTTTCAACACTGGGACATTAACACTGTAATAACAATTCTGCACACAAATATAAAAAGTCCCAAAAATGTATAAAAGTGTTTGTTTGCAGCCAGGAGAGGCCACACAATGATTTGAGCAGAAAAAAAAAATTGGCAAACACACTATTTATACACAACTAATGAAATGTATGGGAGAGCACTACAGAGCGACAGGTAAATACATGGCGCTCCTGAGCCTAGAGCGCCGGCGCTATACACTGAGCCGCCTGTATTAATTCATGTGACGCTACATGGAGCTGTTAGAGATTCGCTTTCTTTACATGTGGTTTTGCGTACAGCGCCCGGCATTCACCAGACGCTGCCTGCCGCTACGTGGCACTACCTGGCGCTATAACCCCTCTTAGACGATTCTCACCAGTTTCCAACACCACTTATGGGGGAAAAAGGAATAGGAGGAAAGATGTCCCTTATCTCAGTATGACCTTACAATAATCCCCTTAGACAGCCGCCGGTGCCCACACCTGATGCGTTTCGTCGCTAACCGCGACTTTTACTAAGGCTGACAGCTTGGCAGTAGCAACTTGGGATTTTTATCCACTCTCGAGTTTGGAAAAATACTAATGCATGTTCTAAGGTGTGTCTGGTAAGAGTTTACAAGATTGGTGGAGGGCACGTTTGTCTTTAAAGTGCATGTATCACGGGATAACGCTTCCATCCAACAACTGAAGCCATATTTTAGACTATTGAAGTTGCTCTGTGTATTTTATTTTTCAATTTCAATTTTTTTCAATTATTTGATTTTTGAATTTCTGAATGATTTTTGTCCTGAGTCTGCCTCTGAGTGTGAAATAAAAGTATAACTACCTGGTTCAAAGATGCGACTACTGTACAAATATTCCAAAGCTGGCTAGGGGCAGGGACCCTGCACTTTGAGATGGCCCACACCCCATGGTGGTTATTAATATTGAGAAAACTGATTTGGAAAAATTTGCTCCAATTTTCAGGTAATGAATCCAAATTTCTTGGGATTTTGCCTGATCAAATTTTTCCTTCCTCCCTCGCTGGACAAGGGAGACAGAACCTCCGCCCACATTCACTCCCCAGAGCAGGGAGGGGCTGTCAATAAGCGAGGGGTGAACTGTCCAGGGAAAACCATCTACGCCCCATAACAGGCAATGTGCAGAATTCCCCCAATCACCCCATAACAGGCAGTGTGCAGAATCCCCCAATCATCCCTTAACAGGCAGTGTGCAGAATTCCCCAATCACACCATAATAGGCAGTGTGCAGAATCCCCCAATCACCCCATAACAGGCAATGTGCAGAATCCCCCAATCATCCCATGACAGGCAGTGTGCAGAATCCCCCCATAACAGGCAATGTGCAGAATCCCCCAATCACCCCATAACAGGCAATGTGCAGAATCCCCCAATCAGCCCATAACAAGCAGTGTGCAGAATCCCCCAATCATCCCATAACAGGCAGCGTGCAGAATCCCCCAATCATACCATAACAGGCAATGTGCAGAGTTCTTGGGGAAATTCAGCTAATTTATGTCCATCGTATTATTAATAATATTATTGCATTCTTTCTTTTTCAGTGTATGTTTTTTTATCTTTCTATCTATTCCTCTTTATATTTCATTTGTTACATTTATTCTTTCTTACATTCCATTCTTTTTTTCCTCTTCAAGCGGGTCAACAATGCCAGGATGAGAGAATGAAACAGTTACCTTGTGTTTCATAAGGGTGAATTAATATTCAACATTTTGACAATAAAATTACCTTCAAACAGGAACTGTACCAAATGGCAGGGCCCGCGTCTGCACCCAGCAAGGAGGGGCAGCTGCCAGGGGCCCACACCCTCTGCCCTCTGGAGGGCCCACTGATAGGGCCGGCCTTTGGGGTATATGACGGCGCTAGACTGGCGGCGGACTAGGATGGCACCGCCACAGCTGGTGCCCACATCTCCTCGAATAGGGGGGTTCTACACAACGTGGGCATCTCAATTTAGATTCCAGGGAAGAAATGCTGGGTTTTGTTCTGCTATTAAGTTGCCCACCCTAGCTGATTTCCTATCCCTGGAGCATCCCAATCTGTGATACCCTACTGTGTGACCCCCTGGGATCACTGGCATATCCACTATGCAAGCAATTCCACCCCTGAGTTTTGGTCCGCTTTACAGGGGAATTTCAATTTGGGATGCCCCCTGTTTGTGAAAGAACCCCCCTGGTTTGGCCGTTAAATTAAACTGGCGATCCCACAGTGCATTCACCAGTTCCAGGAAAGTAATGAACAAAGGGCGGGGGGGGGGGGGGTCACACACAGGGGCATCCAAAATCAGGAGAATCTAGATTCGTTTAGACTCCGAGGTCAGGTTTAAAGGGGTTTGGTGCCCTTCAAAGTAGACCTAAATTAGAGTTTTGGTCCAAATAGCATGATCCTTAGGGGGCATCCAGATGTGGGACCACCCTCAGTGATGTGACACGACTCTTCACCACAAAGGGGACCCCTGAGATCATGCCGCCCAAGGGCCCACATAAACCTAGAGCCGGCCCTGATAAATGGCACAGGTCAAGCAATTGGGGCAGCCAGGGATGAGATGGATTCGGTAGGTGAAATCGTTGGCAATGTCACCCATGCATGTAGCTTTACCACCATAGGGTCGATTCATGGTCCGTGTGCAAAAACTCAGGCAGAGCGCGAACGATTATACATGTGCCTAGGCCATGATTCATTGCTGTGTGCGCGCGCGGGGTGCACGTACAAATCACACCAAATGGCAAGAGCACAGTGAAAGTGCAAATTGCCTCTTCTGGCGTCAATTTGCGCCTTCTGCATGGAAAATCTGCTGTTTTAAAGTGCAAATGGCCCCGCACCATGTGCATTTGGCAGGCTAAGCGCTTAACTGCTCTCGATGGTTCCCCTATGTTTCTCCCATTTCCTTTACTGTTTTTTCATAGCAATTTGATCTATCCAGCTTGTGTGTTTTCTAATAATTTAACTATCATTTTTTTTATTGTTTTTGTTTTTGCTTTGGGGCTCAATTGCCACATTTTTGTTGTTTTGACCTCAATTTTTGTGATTTCAGGCAACTTTTTATCATTTTGTTTTTTTCGAACAAAAAACACTTTAAACCAGACCTCCAGTGTATTCTAACAGCAACCCTCTGAGCAACTGAATCATCCAGCCACAGTCTCACCACAAAAAACTTTTTAGGAAGCCTTAAAATTAAGCATTTCAACTGACCCAGTCTGCACTCCTGTGACACTCTGCCCCCCCCCCCACATATTTATGAGTTTACAATGGGGTTTAACAACGATCCCTATTGGTCGTCAGTTGTGGTACCTTTGTTTTTTTCACAAGGAGGGGGGTTTTATACAGCATATTAATTATAGGGCCCTTAAAGGGCCAGTCCAGCCAGACTGCCCATTTTGAAAATCTTCCTTCCCCCCCCCCCCACACCCTACCACCCTTCTCTGCACACTCCCAGCAGCATGAGGCAGCATGAGCAGCAGGAGGAAAGATGGCGGCTCCCAGCCCTGGCGTCCCCAATCAGTTAAGTGAGGTAAGCATTTTTTGTGGTGTAGGATTGTGCCCCCAGACCTGTGATTTACTCATCAACACGCTGTATCTAAATTTCTCATATTCCTGGGGGCTCTGTGTTCCTACAGTGGAAGTGTCTTCCCTGCCCTTGAGTAAAAACAATGGCCTACAAGAAATTCTTCCAATGTAATAGGTGAGCTAATCAGCAACTTTGGCTAAGTCTAAGTAGCATAATGACCTCTCCGGGTGTTAAAGGTGTGAACTCTGCCAGTAGCCCTTTTGCTACTGGAACACAAGATTGTGATCCTCTCAGACTGAAGAAGTTGAACTTCATCAGAATGGGTTAAACCTGTTGCTAATGCCTTAGCCAATCAGATGATTAGCAAACTAGATGAAGGAAGTCTCCAACATGTACTCGAAGTCACCACTGTGGTGTACATTGCTAACATGAATACAAGGAGGCTGATTCATTACTAACGCCAGGTATCGGCAGATGAGCGTCTGTATAGCGGTGCTTAGAGTGACTGCTAGTAGACGCTGTAAGCTGTAATCGGGCGCTGTAACAGAGCACCTGAGTTACTGTAGTAACCTGGCTGGCATTGATGAATGTGATGTATGTTGTGCGCTCTAACACCAGTACAGCGCTGCAGGGAGGGAAAGGTAGCGCCAGCTCACTGCGACCGACTCTTGGCAAGTGACTCGGAGGGACTACCTGTCTCCACTGCATACTGCCACGGTGTGTCTGGGTCCTCTGTCTCGCCTTCCTCACAACCCTCTAGCTCCTCCTATCCTGTCAGATGACTAGATAAACCGCCCATTTCACCAAAACTAAACTGTGCTTCACTGTGCTCCTCCTCCTCCTCCTCAGCAGCTCCCACAGGGTTTATGTGGCCGTGAAATGTATGCGCCATGTCTCCAGTGCCCTGACCAACCATGGTTTCCAACATGTATTGTATTACATGAAGCAGCGGAATCACGTCGATCATGCCGTAATCCTGGCGACTGACAAATAAAGTGGCTTCCTCAAAGGGCCTGAGCAAACGGCAGGTGTCACGTATGAGCTGCCACTGGTTCACATTAAAGTTACACAGGGGAGTCCCCCTATCTGCTTGGATCATCAAGAAATCAGTGATGGCTTTTCTCTGTCCGTATGGGCGATCTAACATATGTAAGGTGGAATTCCAATGGGTGGGAACATCGCAAATCAGACTATGTTTGGGGATACCGTTCTGATGCTTTAGCTAAAGAAGGGTGTGCGTGGCGGTGTAGGAGTGCCTGAAGTGCATACAAAGTTTCCTTCCCGTTGTTAGGATGTCTTGCATATGGGGGGAAAACTTCAGAAAATGCTTGACAACTAGGTTGAACACGTGTGCCATACAGGGTGCATGGCTCAGGCTTCCTTGTCGCAGCGCAGACAAGATGTTACTCTCATTGTCAGTCGCCATGGTACCCATTTCCAATTTTCGCGGAGTAAGCCATGTTTTGATTTCTTGATGAATGAATTTCAGGAGCTCCTCCCCTGTGTGACTCCGTTCGCCAAGGCAAACCATGTGAAGCACAGCGTGACACCACCATGCCCTGCACACATGGAAGGCTGAAGGGGCATTGAGAATTGACCGTGCAGTGGAGGCTGAGGAGACGGCGGAGGATGAGGAGGCGGAGTCGCACACTGTGACAGGCACAACGGCCTGGGAGCGTGGAGGTCGAAGCGGTGTGACCTGTCCAAGTTGATGTGCAGGAACCACATTCACCCAGGATGGGTATGACGCACAGCTTCCTTCGGCTGAGGTGCTGGAGCCTTGGCTGGGTGAAATTGGAAGCGGCGTGGCACTGGCTGACGCAGCAGGCTGGATGCCCACTTCGGAGCCTCGGTTCTCCCAGACCGCTTTATGGTGACGCTGCATGTGTTGCTGCAGGGCCATGGTACCAACATTGGGGCCCTGGCGACGCTTGACCTTCTGTCTACACATCTTGCATGTGGCCAGGTTACCCTCCTGCGGATGCTTGATGAAAAAGTGCCACACTGCCGAGTAGCTAATTTTCCCTCCAACAGTCTGCACTAATTCACTGCTACTGCTGCCAACTCCAGGAACCCCTGCTCCACTACCTCCCGGGAAGGCAGCCTGCCGCGCAGCAGGTGGCCTACCTACTGCCACCATGCTGACTGCCAACCCTACTGCCACCTTGCTGCCTCAGCTGCTGACTCTGGGGCAACCTGGGACCCTCTTCTCCTGATGATGATGAAGCCCCTTCTGCACCGGGCTCCCTAGTGCGATCGGCTTCATCGTCATCTCATCATCGAGTTGTGTCTGCACTTCACTGATGTCCTCCTCGGTTTCCACAAGAGCGTGTGCTGCAGGAGACGGAACGCTCGCCACACCACCTCCCACACCACTCTCCTCCTCAGTGTTTGTCTGCCTAGTGGAAGAAGTGGCGGATGTCTCCTCCAGCAGTAGCTACTGACTGTCCTCTAACACATCGTCCTCACTGAATAGTGGTGCTGAACCCAAAGCATGAGATACAGCGACTGGAGGGGGGGGGCATAGGACAGAGGCAATGGAAGAACAGGGGCTGCACCCGGGCCATGCCAACTCAAGGTTGTGTCCGAGGAACCTATGGACTGTAGACTGGGGGTGTCAGATGTCCCTTGTGATGAGGTCGATGACCGCGTTAACTGATCGATGACGGCAGATGCGTTGCTGGTCGAGACACGACCGCTAGCAGATACCGGGAGATCAGGCCTCTCACCGCGACTCCTGCTGCCACTCGCCCCTAGTCTGCTATGACCTCTGCCTGATGAATCTAGGCCTCTCCTCGGTGCACATCCTGGCACATCTCTGCCTGACATTTTTACTGCATTTAGGAGGGGAAAACAATATACTACACTACACCTACAACATTATTTTTGTAACAGCAGGTGTGTAGAAAAGTTAGATCAAAATAGGCAGACACTGTAGCTAAAAGCTAATGCAAAAACACACATCAGATGGTCTTACACAGGATGCCCCTGGTCAGAGTTAAATGCACCACAGGCAGTTTTAAAACGTGGTTTTTGCTCAAAATGTAAAAAAGGTAAAGATGCAGGTACAATTAAAAGGTAAGTGCTAGTATTCGGGATGCCCCCCGGTGAAAGGCAATGGGTGCTTTAAACTTGAAAACCAGACTTTTTTATACAAAAGACAAAAGGTTAGTAGGCAGGTACTCTTAAAAGATAAGTGCTGGCACTGACAATGGCCCCCAGTGAATGGCAATGGGTGCTTTAAACTTGTAAACCAGACTTTTTTTATACAAAAGGCAAAAGGTTAGTAGGCAGGTACTCTTAAAAGATACAAAGGGGGGGTGCACGGTAGCAGGGCAATTAGTACACACAAGTCTTAAAGGAGCCACAGCACTCAACCCTGTTAGCTTGCAGGCCAGCCTATAATCTGTCTCTAAACTTGGTTAAAAACAGGACTCGGTCACACACATCTGCAGAAGTATGCTTAAGCTGCACCACTACGCCAAAGTGCCTCTGTGGGGTGCAGTCCTAACTCTAATCTCTGAGAGCCCATTTGGGACATACAGTGCAATAGATAAATTGGGAGCAGGCTTACCTGAGGTTGCCCTAAACCTCTCAAGTGCAAGCCATGGGGTGGAAGGGTCAAAGACCTTGCAATACAGCCTAGACCCCACACACCATGTGCTTACACAAATTCAAAAGAAACAAAGGGGGGGTGGCAGCCGCTCAGACTATTTTATAACTAACCTGGGAGGTGCACGTTAGCAGGGCAATTAGTACACACAAGTCTTAAGGGAGCCACAGCACTCAACCCTGTTAGCTTGCAGGCCAGCCTATAATCTGTCTCTAAACTTGGTTAAAAACAGAGGACTCGGTCACACACATCTGCAGAAGTATGCTTAAGCTGCACCACTACGCCAAAGTGCCTCTGTGGGGTGCAGTCCTAACTCTAATCTCTGAGAGATTAAAAGATAAGTGGTAGCACTGACAATGGCCCCCAGTGAAAGGCAATGGGTGCTTTAAACTTGTAAACCAGACTTTTTTTATACAAAAGGCAAAAGGTTAGTAGGCAGGTACTCTTAAAAGATAAGTGCTGGCACTGACAATGGCCCCCGGTGAAAGGCAATGGGTGCTTTAAACTTGTAAACCAGACTTTTTTTATACAAAAGGCAAAAGGTTAGTAGGCAGGTACTCTTAAAAGATAAGTGGTAGCACTGCCAATGGCACCCGGTGAAAGGCAATGGGTGCTTTAAACTTGAAAACCAGACTTTTTTATTCAAAGGGCAAAAGGTTAGTAGGCAGGTACTCTTAAAAGACACGTGCTAGTATTCGGTATGCCCCCCCGGTGAAAGGCAATGGGTGCTTTAAACTTGTAAACCATACTTTTTATACAAAAGGCAAAAGGTTAGTAGGCAGGTACTCTTAAAAGACACGTGCTAGTATTTGGGATGCCCCCCCGGCGAAAGGCAAAGTTTGCTTAAAAAGTGACTTTCAAGACAGGTAGTCTTGAAATATTAATGCTAGTGTTTGGGATGTCCCCTCCTCACATACAGAGGTGGCCTCCTTTGATTGTGGAAAAGTGACTTTGCTTACAAAATGCAACCAGTTAGTACACAGGTAGTCTTGAAATATTAATGCTAGTGTTTGGGATGCCCCCTCCTCACATACAGAGGTGCCCTCCTTTGATTGTGGAAAAGAGACTTTGCTTACAAAATGCAACCAGTTATTAGACAGGTAGTCTTCAAATATTAATGCTAGTGTTTGGGATGCCCCCTCCTCACATACAGAGGTGGGCTCCTTTGATTGTGGAAAAGTGATGTTGATTATAAAATGCAAGCAGTCATTACACAGGTAGTCTTGAAATATTAATGCTAGTGTTTGGGATGCCCCCTCCTCACATACAGAGGTGGCCTTCTTTGATTGTGGAAAAGTGACTTTTGCTTACAAAATGCAACCAGTTAGTACACAGGTAGTCTTGAAATATTAATGCTAGTGTTTGGGATGCCCCCTCCTCACATACAGAGGTGGGCTCCTTTGATTGTGGAAAAGTGACGTTGATTATAAAATGCAAGCAGTTATTAGACAGGTAGTCTTGAAATAGTAATGCTAGTGTTTGGGATGCCCCCTCCTCACATACAGTGGTGGGCTCCTTTGATTGTGGAAAAGTGACGTTGATTATAAAATGCAAGCAGTTATTAGACAGGTAGTCTTGAAACATTAATGCTAGTGTTTGGGATGCCCCCTCCTCACATACAGAGGTGGCCTCCTTTGATTGTGGAAAAGTGACGTTGATTATAAAATGCAACCAGTTATTAGACAGGTAGTCTTGAAATATTAATGCTAGTGTTTGGGATGCCCCCTCCTCACATACAGAGGTGGCCTCCTTTGATTGTGGAAAAGTGACTTTGCTTACAAAATGCAACCAGTTAGTACACAGGTAGTCTTGAAATATTAATGCTAGTGTTTGGGATGCCCCCTCCTCACATACAGAGGTGGCCTCCTTTGATTGTGGAAAAGTGACTTTGCTTACAAAATGCAAGCAGTTATTAGACAGGTAGTTTTGAAATATTAATGCTAGTGTTTGGGATGCCCCCTCCTCACATACAGAGGTGGCCTCATTTGATTGTGGAAAGGTGATGTTGATTATAAAATGCAAGCAGCTATTAGACAGGTAGTCTTGAAATATTAATGCTAGTGTTTGGGATGCCCCCTCCTCACATACAGAGGTGGGCTCCTTTGATTGTGGAAAAGTGACGTTGATTATAAAATGCAAGCAGTTATTAGACAGGTAGTCTTGAAATATTTATGCTAGTGTTTGGGGTGCCCCCTCCTCACATACAGAGGTGGGCTCCTTTGATTGTGGAAAAGTGACGTTAATTATAAAATGCAAGCAGTTATTAGACAGGTAGTCTTGAAATAGTAATGCTAGTGTTTGGGATGCCCCCTCCTCACATACAGTGGTGGGCTCCTTTGATTGTGGAAAAGTGACGTTGATTATAAAATGCAAGCAGTTATTAGACAGGTAGTCTTGAAACATTAATGCTAGTGTTTGGGATGCCCCCTCCTCACATACAGTGGTGGGCTCCTTTGATTGTGGAAAAGTGACGTTGATTATAAAATGCAAGCAGTTATTAGACAGGTAGTCTTGAAACATTAATGCTAGTGTTTGGGATGCCCCCTCCTCACATACAGAGGTGGCCTCCTTTGATTGTGGAAAAGTGACGTTGATTATAAAATGCAACCAGTTATTAGACAGGTAGTCTTGAAATATTAATGCTAGTGTTTGGGATGCCCCCTCCTCACATACAGAGGTGGCCTCCTTTGATTGTGGAAAAGTGACTTTGCTTACAAAATGCAACCAGTTAGTACACAGGTAGTCTTGAAATATTAATGCTAGTGTTTGGGATGCCCCCTCCTCACATACAGAGGTGGCCTCCTTTGATTGTGGAAAAGTGACTTTGCTTACAAAATGCAAGCAGTTATTAGACAGGTAGTTTTGAAATATTAATGCTAGTGTTTGGGATGCCCCCTCCTCACATACAGAGGTGGCCTCATTTGATTGTGGAAAGGTGATGTTGATTATAAAATGCAAGCAGCTATTAGACAGGTAGTCTTGAAATATTAATGCTAGTGTTTGGGATGCCCCCTCCTCACATACAGAGGTGGGCTCCTTTGATTGTGGAAAAGTGACGTTGATTATAAAATGCAAGCAGTTATTAGACAGGTAGTCTTGAAACATTAATGCTAGTGTTTGGGATGCCCCCTCCTCACATACAGAGGTGGCCTCCTTTGATTGTGGAAAAGTGACGTTGCTTACAAAATGCAACCAGTTAGTACACAGGTAGTCTTGAAATATTAATGCTAGTGTTTGGGATGCCCCCTCCTCACATACAGAGGTGGCCTCCTTTGATTGTGGAAAAGTGACTTTGCTTACAAAATGCAAGCAGTTATTAGACAGGTAGTTTTGAAATATAAATGCTAGTGTTTGGGATGCCCCCTCCTCACATACAGAGGTGGCCTCATTTGATTGTGGAAAGGTGACGTTGATTATAAAATGCAAGCAGTTATTAGACAGGTAGTCTTGAAATATTAATGCTAGTGTTTGGGATGCCCCCTCCTCACATACAGAGGTGGGCACCTTTGATTGTGGAAAAGTGACGTTGATTACAAAATGCAACCAGTTAATAGACAGGTACTCTTGAAATATTAATGCTAGCACGCTTTTTAAAGAATGAATGACACCAGGTAAAGGAAAAGCTAAATAGGCAGGTGTGTTATTAACACTAAATAGGCTTGGAAGCTAAAGCAAACACTTTAAACTGTCCCTGTCTTTATCTGTCACTGGCACAGGCTCTTTCCTTCTCTATCTGTCCCTCGCTTCTTCTATCTATCTATCTATCTATCTATCTATCTATCTATCTATCTATCTATCTATCTATCTATCTCTCCCTCACTGTGTCTATCTATCTATCTATCTATCTATCTATCTATCTATCTATCTATCTATCTATCTATCTATCTGCCTGTCTGTCTGTCTATCTATCTGTCCCTCTCTCTCCCTGCCTGATCTGCTCTGGCCGCAATACAGTGTCAGAATGATCTTCCGCAAGATGGCCGCCGTTTATATGGGGCTGTGACATCTCCGGTAAGCCTGTCCCCTGATAGGTAGCATGTGACACCTACCCAGGATTCCTTGCCCCATGGGACATTTCCTGACATGTGGATCCACCATTTTAGATGGGCTGTATAGCAGTAAATGGAGTTTTAAGGAAGCGATTTGAGCGATCGAATCACGGCGATATTCGGAATCGTAGCGAATCGAATATTTCATGAAATTCGTAACGAATTTGGGTTCACCAGAATCGATTCGCTCATCTCTAGTCATTACAGGTCTGGTATTAAAGTGTTAATGTCACAATGTAATAACAATGTCATTCCATATGTTTTCGCTTTGTTACAGGTGGATATGTGTTTAAAAATGGACTTTAATCACACAGCTTCTAGCGCTCTGGGCTACAGCGACACAATTTTGAGCACCGGTGCTGTGTGAGGCTGTTTTTTTGATCAATATGGTTTGAGTCATTCACACTGACCAGTCGTTACCTTTCGCTCCCATATAGCGCTGTACTGGTGTTATAGCGACTCACACATCAAATTCATCAATGCCAGCCAGCGACTGAGGCGCTCGGTAACAGCGAAACATAGCCAAGCACAGCGACTACTAGCGGTCGCTACAGACGCTCATCTGCCATTACCTGCCGCTAGTAATGAATCAGCCTCTAAGTCACAAAAAGATAACACAAAATAATATGAGACATAAACAGCCTCATTTATGAAGCGTCAGTGCCACACAGCGCCACTTTGTTTGCTTCGGCGGTACTCAAGTAAAAAACAACCTTTGGCTAGTCTCTTATTTAACATTAGCATTGAAAATTATGCAGCGCCGAGCGCTCTGATTGAAGCTGCGCCAGATAAAACCTGGCCCTCTAGGTCAAAATCCCATAGAGCACAATGGGCAGAACCGGATTGAAGTGTTAAATGCTTATAATTAATATTTAACACATTTATTTGTACAGAACTTGCCATGGGACTTGTCAATAATTGAAACTCAGGACCTAGATGGGCCAAAGTGCTTTTTGGGAGGTTATTGAAATTGATTTTCATTGCTTCTTTTGCTTAACAATGTGTAATTTGGACACCAACCACTAAAATGCAAAATAAATGCACTGTAAAGTCTGTCCCCAGCAGTGAGTTCTTGTACCTGTAATAGAAAAACACTGACCTAAATCATAAATATGCTGTGGAGCGCCGGAATACCGGCAGTGGCGCTGACTGGCGCTGGGATAATCATCCGGTGGGTCCAACAGGCGCTGACATAGGCTGGCCAATACCTAGTGCAACAATCAAAGCTAATTAGTTAGCGCTGGGCGCAGCGACTGCTAGCGCTAATGTAGTGCCCAGCACAGCGCCAGATAAGACTGGAATGCCGGCACTCCAGAACTGGTGCTATAGCCACAAATGGTGCACATCATAAATAAAGCCCATAATATTCAAACAATATAAAATGTAACATTTTAAAAAATAACAAAGAACTTGGTGAAATTTTTACAACTGAATGCCAGCTTTTGCACCCCCTATATATATACCATCCAGAGAGGCAATGCGGGTTTAAAAAAATGAAAATGATGCATATCTATCTAATCACTTAAAAGGAAGTCATAAAAGTTATTCTTAATTGTACGTATGCCAAAGCTTTATCAACTAAGGGGGTTATTCATCAAGGGATAGCGTCAGGTAGCGCCTCGTAGCGGCAGGCAGCGTCTGGTGAACGCCGGGCGCTGTACGCAAAACCACATTAATGAAGGCGATTCTGGTGAGCAACTCTAAGGCCCTTATTTAACAAGGGATAGCGCCAGGTAGCGAATGGTGAGCGAACGGTAATGACGCTCACCGCCACGAGAACGCCGGCTCCCCTCCGCAATCACACATTTATCAAGCCGATCCTGCTTAGCAACTGACAGAGCGCCAGATAGCGACTCATTCATCATTATTCCAGCCTCACCCCACAGCGCCAGCGAGCGACCTTGAACAGCGACAGGTATGACCTCTCGCTACCTGGTGCTCTCCAATGCATTTCAATGGAGCAATCTTTAAATATTCTTAATTAATTGCTATTAATGTTTTTTTTTTTTTTAAATGTCAAAAATTCTGTGACCACTTCTGCAATGTTACATATTTTTTTAAGGTAAAAAAAAAATAAAAAAAATTTGTGCAGAATTGATATTACAGCTCTGATATTAATGTATTCATATTACAAAATGTTTGTAAAAACATGTTTTTTTTTTTCACAAAATAAGGTTGTTTGGGGGTTAAAAAACTACTTTTAACCCATCGCTGCCAGCGCTCTGGGGTTTAAACATGCATTTCACAGCGCGAGAATTTTTTGAGCGTGATTTGTTAATGAATATGCTGGGAGCCGTTCGTTATGGCCATTCGCTGTCATGCGCTCCCATACAGCGTGGAACCTGTCAAACAGTGACTCCTAACCCCGTATTCAACATTACCGCACACCGACTGAGTCGCTGTCAACAGCCGAACAACGGACAAGCACAGCGAATACTAGCGGGCGCTGTGAAAATAACGCTACTGTCGCTCATCTGTCGCTACCTGGCGCTATTAATGAATCGGCCTCTAACAGCGCCATGTAGCGTCTGATGTATTGGAAGCCAGAGCGCCAGGTATTACCTGTCGCTACCTGTAGCTCTCCCATACATTTCAATGGACGTTCCTTTTCTTCTGTTTAAACAGGGTTTTTGTGTTTAATGTTTTTTTTTTTTTTTTTATCAAATAATTGTGTGACCTCTCCTGGCCTAGAAACAGTCATTTTTGAAAACATTTTTGATTTTTTATATTTATATGCAGAATTATCATTACAGGTCTGGCATTAAAGTATTAATTTTACAATGTTACAGCAATGTCATTCCATGTGTTTATATACTATAGCGACCAGATCCAGAGCGCCGACGCTGTGTGCGTGTTTTTTTGTTGAATATGGTTTGAGTCACTAAGAGTCTGTCGCAATGAGCTGGTGCTACCTTTCGCTCCCTGCAACGCTGTACCGGTGTTAGAACGCCCAACATACATCTCATTTATCACAATGTATACTAGCGGTCACTCTAAGCGCCTCTGTACAGGCGCTCCTCTGGCGATAGCTGGCGCTAGTAATGAATCAGCCTGCCAGTATATTAAAGGAGCACTACCACGAACAAATGAGAAAATCCCTATAAATATGCTGGATGGCAGGAGGACAGGTCACCCGGCATCAAGAAATATCCAGCCAGGATTGTTTTTCTTTCTTTTAATGGAAGGAAAAGTACATCTGGGGTGACAGGCTCTGTCACCCCTGATACACTAAACCTGTCACCCCTGGATTTTATTCCTACCAAGAGAGAATAAAACACAAGCTTGGTGGGAGTTTTATTCAGTTCGGGTTCTCATTAGCTGATGTGTTTATATGTATTTTTATATTACACAATTTCACAATAGTGCACCCTTAAATAGCCTTTTACCCTATATGATATGCCTTATAATATATAGGGTAAAACATATAATAACATATAATATGTATAAGCGTGTAAACCCCCAGAGAAACAATAACCCCCCCTCTAATCTTCGAATCTGAACCAGAACAACAAAAGCAATCCCCCGGAGTGGGCGCATGTAAATCCGTGACATCTTCACTTTTTTCCCCTGCGGTGACGAATTTATTTTAATTACTTTTATCCAAAAACATTGGTCAAAAGCTTAATTTACGATGAGGGATTTCCCATTTTTGCACCTCCAGGAAACTATGCAGCCCCGGGAAGTTATATTACATCTTATGTGGTTCAAGAGACCAACTACCAGCCCATGTCTGAGCGCCGTATGTAATTTTCTTTCATGCAGCCGGCAGTCTGTGAATTCCCAGTGGGTCACTACTTTCTGTTGTCCTATTTCACCCTATCAATGAGCAGGCTAATTCATTTTTTTTCTTCGGAGGTCCATGGGGGAAAGAGATGATAATGTTATCCACTTGACCTCGTATGTCCCGGAGGAAATGACTGGGAAGGGGGAAGAGGGAGGGGGGGAGGTGGAAGTGGGCAGTCATGAATAAGAAGAGACTCCTGCTTACAGAACTGATTTTCACAATAATGGTAACATATGTTTGCATTTCTAAAGCTGCAGGGGAGAGTCTGTGCGGCGGAGGGGCCTACGTGGTGAGGACGCAAGTGCAACGGGGACGGGATGGCGAGGAACGAGTCAGCTGCTCGCTGTCACGCTCAACAAAAAAAGCTGAAATTGGCAAAATGTAATGGTTAACCCGGGGCCTATTGAAATGTACTATTCTGTCTTGTCAATGATTGCTTATTTATTTAGTAGAGGACGGCAGCACATGAAACACAGCATATGTGTTAATCCTATAAACCTACACAAATATACAAAAAAGAACAAAGAAACACAAAGCATATAGACAGGTCATGATGCGTGAATAGGACCAACATTCAGATTAAACAATGATACGAGCAGCTAAAGTTACTGTTTCCATTCAAAGTTTGCCAAATCGCTATAGAATATTAAAACTTATGATACGCATAGTATTTTTGTCAATTTAGCTTTTTTGGTTTCAAAATGAATTTTAAGGATGTGTATTATGAAATTGTGTAACATAAAAAATCCATATAAACACAATTGGAGGAGGGGTCACTTATAAACCCAAACTGAATACAACTCCTGCCAAGCTTGTGGTTTCCTTTTGGTTGGAATAAAATTAAGGGGTGACAGGTTTGAGTGTATGGGGGGGGGGGGGGTACCATTGCCCCTGATTTCCTCTTCCTTCCATTAAAAAAAGGAAGTCAAGTCTGGTGAGATATTTCCTGATGCCGGGTGTATAAGTGACCCCTCCTCCCGCCATCCAGTGTATTTATATGGATTTATATCATTGGGACATTTTTCGTGGTAGTCCTCTTTAACTTTGAACTGAAATTTTCTGATTGTAAGTGGTTGAAGCTAAAGCTAATTTTGGCAAAATTTTGAGGACGGTCTGGATATATATATGCAATTTAGGTGAAAAAGAAAGACAAATGAATGAAGAGGAAACACAAAGCATATAGACAGTTAATGATGAGTGAATAGGTTCAGATTCAGATCTGAATTCAGATTAAACAATGACACGAGTAACAAAAGTTACTGTTCCCATTCAAAGTTTGACAAATCGCTATTGAATATTAAAACTTCTCATCTGCATAAAAGAAAGTATTTTTGGATATTTTGCTTTTTTGTTTTCACAATGAATTTTAAGGTGCGAAATTGTGTCAATCTAAACAGAACGGCAATGAGGGGAGGGGTCACTTATACACCCAAACTGAATAAAACTCCCGCCAAGCTTGTTGTTTCCTTTTAGTAGGAAGAAAATCAGGGGTGACAGGTTTGAGTGTATGGGGTGGGACAGAACTTTTTGCCCTGATTTCTTCTTTCTTCCATTATAAGAGAGGAAATCAAGGATGGTGCTGAAATCAATTTCCTGATGCCGGGTGTATAAGTGACGCTTCCTCTTGCCATCCGGCATATTTATATGGATTTTTATCAATGGGACATTTCTTCGTGGTAGTCCTTATTTAACTTTTAACTGATATTTTCTGATTTTAAGTGGTCAAAGCTAAAGCTAATTTTGGCAAAATTTTACAGTCATTCCGCCATCTCGAATTTTAAAGGGACAATCTGGATATGTGTGTGTGTGTGTGTGTGTGTGTGTGTGTGTGTGTATACAGTACTATATATATATATATATATATATATATATATATATATATAATATATATATATATATATATATATATATATATATATAAAACAATACTCTTGTCAAAAGAACAATTTACGTGAAAAAGAAAGACAAATGAATGAAGAAGAAAAACGGGGAGGCCGATTCATCAATAGCGCCAGGTAGCGACAGATGAGCGACTGTAGCGTGATTTTTTCAGCGCCAGCCAGTATTCGCTGTGCTTGGCCGGCGTTAGCTTGATGACAGCGACTCAGTCGGTGTGCGGTAATGTTGAATACGGGCTGGGGGGTCGCTGTTTCACAGGTCCAGCGTTGTATGTGAGCGCCTGACAACGAATGGCCAGAGCGAACGGCTAGCTTCATATTCATCAACAAATCACGCTCCGAATGTGCTGTCGCTGTCCATTCCTTGTTTAAACCCCAGAGCGCTGGCGGCGATGTGTATTAACTAGTTTTTAACCCCTAAACAACCATATTTTTTGAATGTAACATTATATATATTTTTAGAATCATTTTGTAATATGAATACATTAATCTCAGACCTGTTAGATCAATTCTGCACATATTTTTTTTAATTTTTTTTTTGACTTAAAAATAAATCCTAACATTGCAGAAGTGTTCTCCGATTTTTTGACATAAAAAAAAAAAAAAAAATACCAATTAATTATGAATAATTATAGATTGCTCCATTGAAATGCATTGGACATCGCCAGGGAGCGACAGCTCATACCTGGCGCTGTGAGGGAATTTGCAGCGGCGCTGTTCGGTCCAGGCGGCTTCATGATGAATGCCGCGCTAGCTGTCGCTCTCGCCGGCGCTAGCCTCATTTTGCTTGATAAATGCGTCATTGTGACCGCCGCCGGGCGTACTTGAGTCGGTAGTCGCCGTTAGCTGCCGCTACCTGGCGCTCGTCAGACACTACCTGGCGCTATCGCTTGATGAATAAGGGCCAAAGCATATAGACAGTTCATGATGAGTCAATAGGACCAACAGGGTCAAAAATCATGAAATGTGCAAGATTTTGTTCCCATTAAAGAGGAACATCGGTTAAAACCTTTCACAAACCTCGCCGGTCTGCTGCCCCCCCCCCCTCCGGTTTTACTGTGCCCTCCGGGCACTGTTTACTCACCTTGCCAGGACAACCATCTTCTGGGTCCCTCAGAATCGGGCGACCTCCCGATGAGCAGCGTCAACTTGCATCCCATCCCATCCTAAAACATGACAATGGATACTTACCTGTTCGGCCTAACAACTTCTTCCTCAAGGTCAAGCTGCCTCTTTCATTCCTGAGATAACCTCTCACCCATCAAGTTAAGGGTCTCAGGACAAATTTAAATCTAACCTGGATGTTGCTGTTGGGGAGGTTTAATACAAACCCAATGTTGGCAATATTTTTGTAGACATTTAGGGCCTGATTTTTGAAGCACTTCTGCCAGACAATGCCATTTCAGTGCAAATTAGAGTAGTGAAAAATATGTTTATACATTTTTCAGCATGTTGCTGCACTGCTAATGTTTTAGTAAATGTGCTTCTTGTAGTGCAGCAACATGTACAAGTATGAAAAAAATATATTTTATAATATTTTTACTACTCTAATTTGCACCGATGTGGCACTGTCTGGCAGAAGTGCTTCATATCTCCAAATGACGACAATATGTGGTAAATTAAAAAAACAATAAATGCCTAATTTCCCCCACAATTGCTTCCTGTTCCAGCTCCCTTAAACTCACCTGTTCTCGAGAATCATGTCTAGCCCTGAATTTTGCTGATATAGGCAGTATAATCCAAACCCAATTTGGGTAAAATTTTGCAGACGTCAGCCATTTCTATTTCAAACATAATAAAAAAAAAAACTATAAAACAAAAAAGTCTATTAATCTCAAGCGCAGGCATACTCCCTCCCCTTGGGGCATCCAGATTCAGGTGTGTAAAACCCCCCAGGTCACCCAATAGACTCACCTTTTAGAGGGTAGTGGGGATGCGGTTGCCGGCGCACTTCAGGTGGAAATTTACACCCGGTAGACAATGAAAGTCAATGGCAATTATCCCTTTTAAAAAAAGGAGTGAGAATTCTCACCTGGCTCTCAATCGACCTCTATGTTACAAGGGAGCAATGGCCTTGTTTCAGCACAGGAGGGCACTGTGATCCCTGGAGCTGACAGCCAGGATTCGGGGAGGCAAATTTAGGAAATTACCTGGGAAGCCATTTAATTTCTCTGTATAACAGGAAAGCCCAATCCCCCACCCAGAGACTGATACTTTAAGGGCCTTTGTTCCGGCCACCAGTAGGGCGCACACCCAGCACTGTAAATGTATCAACCTCACTGGCCGGGAGGGGGTTGCAATGTGTTCAATGCTGAGCACCGGCTGTCAGTGGAGGTGAGCCTCAGTAAATGCCTAAACAGCATAGAGCAACTGGGGCTATACTTTTATCTCTTCTTCTCCTTACTTTTTTCCTTCCCTTTGACTTTTTTTATTCTTTCCTTTCCCCCTCCCTTCCTTTCTTTTCTTCTCTCCTTCTTTACTCCTTCCTTCCCAGTCACATTGGAAGAATTATGGGATTTGTAGTCCATTGCTTTTACTCAAGGCCATAAAACCACTGTAGCACTGTAGCAATATGAGAAATATGAGAAATTTGGACACAGCATGCTAGTAAGTAAATCACAAGTCTGGGGGCACAATATGAACACAAATGGTTATTTTACATTCCAAATGGGAAAACAATAAGAGGCCGATTCATTAATAGCGGCAGGTAGCGACAGTTGAGCGACTGTAGCGGCATTTTAAGAGCGCCCGCTAGTAGTCGCTGTGCTTGGCCGTTGTTCGGTAGTTGATAGCGACTCAGTCAGTGTGCAGTAATGTTGAATATTGGGTGAGGAGTCGCTATTTGACAGGTTCCGCGCTGTATGGGAGCGCATGATAGCGACTGGCCATAGCGACCGGCTCCCACCATATTCATTAAAAAATCACGCTCAAAAAATTCTCGCGCTGTGAAATGCATGTTTAAACCCCAGAGTTTTTAAAATAATTTTGTAATATGAATACATTAATATCAGACCTGTAATATCAATTCTGTACATTTTTTTTTTTTTCCCTTTATCTGAAATGGCAGAAGTGGTCACTGAATTTTTCACATTTAAAAAAAAAATAAAAAAACATTAATAACAATTAATTAATAATATTTAAAGATTGTTCCGTTGAAATGCATTGGAGAGCGCCAGGTAGCGAGAGGTCATACCTGTCGCTGTTCAAGGTCGGACGCTGGCGCTGTGGGCTGAGGCTGGAATAATGATGAATGAGTCGCTATATGGCGCTATCTCAGTCGCTAAGCAGGATTGGCTTGCTAAATGTGTGATTGTGGTGGGGAGCCGGCGTTCTCGTGGCGGGGCCCGTCATTACCGGCCGCTCACCAGGCGCTACCTGTCGCTATTCCTTCATAAATAAGGGCCTAAGACAGGACACCAAAAATCTGACAAAAGGGAAGTTTTTCTTTAATTGTCTTTCCTCCCTCATTATTGGAGTTGATCCAGAGCCAGGTGAGAATTTTCACTCCATTTTTTAGGAGAGAAAACTGGCATTGACTTTCATTGTCTACCTTTGTCTTTCATTGTCTACCTTGGGACTGATTCAGAGCCAGGTGAAAATTTTCATCAGGTAGACAATTAAAGTCAATACCAATTTTCTCTCCTAAAAAAGGAGTGAGAATTCTCACGTGGCTCTGAATCGACCCCATTGCGCCCAACACCCATTTCTAAAAAATGACGGCTTTAAGCTTTGTAGGGGCAGATAATGTGGTTGGGGGGTAGGTAAGATCACCACAGCTGTAATGCTGAGATTATAGTGCTGGGGGGCATGGTGCAGCAGGGCTGGGGGAGGCAGGCATTGGATGAAGGTATTAGAAGTAGAAGCACATGCGGCACCAAAGACGTACAGCCCTCCGGGAACGCTCTCAGATTTCTGATGGCCAAACAAATTGTCCCTAAGAGCATCACTCTTAGTATAAAAAATGAAAAAAAAGTGAAAAAAAGTATAGTTACATGAGTCTCGCGCCCCAGCCACCAGAAAGCCAGCCGAGCAGTGGACGGACAGGCAGGGTAAATGAATGCTGTCCCCGCTCTGGCTTCTGGTGCTGCCACTGCCTCTCAGATGCCAGCCCGCCGGCTGACTATATGGGGAGTGGGATGGAGAGAATGCTACACTGCTTATGGGGAATGGGAGGGGGGAATGCCACACTGCCTATATGGGGATTGGGAGGGGGGAATGCCACACTCCCTATATGGGGAATGGGAGGGGGGAATGCCACACTGCCTATATGGGGATTGGGAGGGGGGGATTCCACACTGCCTATGGGGAATGGGAGGAGGGAATGCCACACTGCCTATATGGGGATTGGGAGGGGGGGGAATACCACACTGCCTATATGGGGATTGGGAGGGGGGAATGCCACACTGCCTATATGGGGATTGGGAGGGGGGAATGCCACACTCCCTATATGGGGATTGGGAGGGGGGGATGCCACACTGCCTATATGGGGATTGGGAGGGGGAATGCCACACTGCCTATATGGGGATTGGGAGGGGGGAATGCCACACTGCCTATATGGGGAATGGGAGGGGGAATGCCACACTGCCTATGGGGAATGGGAGGAGGGAATGCCACACTGCCTATATGGGGATTGGGAGGGGGATGCCACACTGCCTATATGGGGATTGGGAGGGGGGATGCCACACTGCCTATATGGGGATTGGGAGGGGGGATGCCACACTGCCTATATGGGGATTGGGAGGGGGAAATGCCACACTGCCTATATGGGGATTGGGAGGGGGAAATGCCACACTGCCTATGGGGAATGGGAGGGGGGAATTCCACACTGCCTATATGGGGAATGGGAGGGGGGAATGCCACGCTGCCTATGTGGAATGTGAGGGGGGATGCCACACTGCCTATATAGGGAATGGGAGGGGGGATGCCACACTGCCTATATGGGGAATGGGAGGGGGGGATGCCACACTGGGTATATGGGGAATGGGAGGGGGGGATGCCACACTGTCTGTATGGGGAATGGGAGGGCGGATGCCACACTGGGTATATGGGGAATGGGAGGGGGAATGCCACACTGCCTATATGGGGAATGGGAGGGGGGAATGCCACACTGCCTATATGGGGAATGGGAGGGGGGAATGCCACACTGCCTATATGGGGAATGGGAGGGGGGAATGCCACACTGCATATATGGGGAATGGGAGGGGGGATGCCATACGGCCTATGGGGAATGGGGGGGGATGGGGGGGATGCCACACTGCCTATATGGGGAATGGGGGGGGGGATGCCACACTGCCTATATGGGGAATGGGAGGGGGGATGCCGCACTGCCTATATGGAATGGGAGGGGGAATGCCACACTGCCTATATGGGGAATAGGAGGGGGAATGCCACACTGCCTATAGGAATGAGATTGGGGGGATGCCACACTGCCCATGGAGAATAGGGTGGGGGAGGATGGCACACTGCCTGTAATGAGGTATTTTAGCACAACATTTGGTTTAGAATTTTTTTTTCTTATTTTCCTCCTCCAAATCCTAGGTGCGGCTTATGGGCAGGTGCGTCTTATAGGGTGGTACCCATCTAGCACATATACTGATTATGATGTCATCAGCAGGGATGTAGACAAAATGACCAAAAGGCATCTTTAAAAAAAAGGATCTTTCTATCCCCAAGCAGAGTAATTCTTTGGGCCCAAGTTGCGCCCATGGATCTGAACGTATGGCCTTGCCTCTGCGCAATGCAACGCCGCTAAATCCGATTAGAATGTTACAAGTGCCTAAATAGCCCTAAAAACGGCTCCCTGCTAATGGCGTCCTAGCTCAGCCCAGGAGCGTCAGCCAAGAAGAGCGCGTCTATCTCGGCGGGGAAGAGCCCTTCTGTTTGTGTTGCCGGGTTTTAGCAGACAGCGGGGAAAAATAAACTGCTAAATGAATAAAGCGATCCTGGCCAGTGCCGGCACCGATTTGGCCACCGCCGCGCCTGTTTTCATTGGTAACAAGCTGTTGTGCTGTATTGTGGGATCAGCTGTCTTGCTTGACGTGCCCACTAATTGTGTCACATTTATTAGGATTTATTTAAGGAGGGGGGAACAACAGAGAGAGGAGAAAAAAAAAAGAGTTTGTTTTCATCATTGAAAATTAAATGAAAAGTAATTTGTGTTTGCGGAATGAAAGCGAGTAATTTTCCTTTTCTGTAATAAACAGATGAAAGCTGTTTTCACATGGAATAATTTAGCGGGTTATTATGAAATGTCAACGTGCAATCATCACCGAGAGTTATGAGAGCGGCAGACAACAAAGACTATTTCATGGCCGATTCTACCCAGTCCGTTCCTTCACATTTGGGGTGGAAGAAATATAATATTGATTTATAAGAAATAAAACATATACGGTATATCATAAAAGGTTTCCCTATAAAAGGTAGAAGGAATCCCTGCTCTTAGCAGCGTATGGGCAGCACTGTGTTATCCAGGACCTCGGAGGAGAAAGATTTAGGGACACTGATTACTGATAGCTGCAAGATGATTGGACAGTGTAGCCAGGCAGTGGGAAAAGCAAGCAGGATCTGGGCTGCATAGCTCGAGGCATCACCAGTAGGAAGAGAGAGGTTGTGATGCCGCTGTATAGAGCCCTGGTGAGGCCACAGCTAGAATACATAGAAACATAGAAGGTTGACGGCAGAAGGAGACCATACGGTCCATCTAGTCTGCCCATATGTGTATACTGTATGTTCTCTGTATCTTATGTGTATACTGTATGTTCTCTATATCTTATGTGTATACTGTATGTTCTCTGTATCTTATGTGTATACTGTATGTTCTCTATATCTTATGTATATACTGTATGTTCTCTTTATCTTAGGATAGATGGAGGCTTATCCCAGGCAGGTTTAAATTCAGTTACTGTTGATTTTTCAACTACCTCTGCTGGAAGTTTGTTCCAAGCATCTACTACTCTTTCTGTAAAATAATATTTTCTAACATTGTTCCTGATCTTCCCCCCGACTAGCTTCAGGTTGTGCCCCCTTGTTCTAGCATTCAGCTTCTTCTTAAAAACACTTCCCTCCTGAACCTTATTCAATCCTTTTACATATATAAAGGTCTCCATCATGTCCCCCCTCTCCCTTCTTTCCTCCAGACTGTACAAATTAAGTTCTTTAAGTCTCTCCTGATAAGTTTTAAGTTTAAGTCCTTCCACCATTTTTGTTGCCGGCCTTTGGACACGTTCTATTTGAATAATGTCTTTTTGCAGGTAAGGTCTCCAGAACTGCACACAGTATTCTAGCTGTGGCCTCACCAGGGCTCTATACAGCGGCATCACAACCTCCCTCTTCCTACTGGTGATGCCTCGAGCTATGCAGCCGAGCATCCTGCTTGCTTTTCCCACTGCCTGGCTACACTGTCCACTCATCTTGCAGCTATCAGTAATCAGTATCCCTAAATCTCTCTCCTCCGAGGTCCTGGCTAACACAGTGCTGCCCATACGGTGCTCAGAGCAGGGATTCCTTCTACCCAAGTGCAGGATTTTACATTTAGAGACATTAAACTCTAGTTTCCACAGTTTTGACCATTTATCCAGTAAAGCTAAATCATTTTCCATGTTGCAGACACCTCCAGGAATATCCCCCCTATTACTAACCTTTGTATCATCAGCAAACAGACAAACTTTTCCTACCAAGCCTTCTCCTATGTCACTTACAAATATATTAAAAAGAATGGGGCCCAGGACAGAGCCTTGCGGCACACCACTTGTAACTCGCCTTTGTTCAGATTGCACGCCATTTACAACAACACTCTGATACCGATCCCTCAGCCAACTGGAAATCCACTGAACTATCCAGGGATTGAGTCCTACCTTCAATAACTTATCTATGAGCTCCTTATGTGGTACCGTGTCAAAGGCTTTGCTAAAATCCAGATAGGCGATATCCACAGCACCACCTTCATCTAACACTTTAGTGACATTGTCAAATAAATCAATAAGATTGGTCTGATATGATCGGCCCTCAGTAAAGCCGTGCTGTTTTGGGTCCAATAGGTCATTAATTTTTAGATGGGAAATTATCTGTTTTTTTTAAGAGTGTTTCCATTAATTTGACCACTATAGATGTTAAACTAACTGGCCTGTAATTACTGGCTTCTTCTCTACTCCCCTTTTTATGGATTGGTACGACATTGGCCATTCTCCAATCATCTGGAACCTCACCAGTTGAAAGGGAATGGTTAAGTAAATCAGTCAGAGGGGCTGCAATCACAAACCTAAGTTCCCTTAGAACTCTGGGGTGGATTCCATGCGTGCAGTTCTGGAGACCTTGCAAATAGAACGGGTCCAAAGGCCGGCAATGAAAATGATAGAAGGGCTTAAACTTAAACCTTATCAGGAAAGACTTAAAGCGAACCTTCACCCTGGATAAGAGTCTAGTTTGTATGTTTCCCTCACCCCCTACATACAGATTGCCCACATTAAAATTCATCCTACCTGCACCTATTGGTTTTTTTAACCTTTTAACATCCAAGATGTCGGCCCATGGAGTTTCAGGCTGCCTGCAGACAGGAAGTGTCTTCTGATTATGCTGCTCTGCATTCTGGGATTGCTGACCTTTTCGTGACCTCAGCTCTGCTCTGTCTGTGCAAAGCAAAGCTATAACCCCACCCCCTGCACTTGTCCACCCGTCTCCTTTTCTCAGTATAGGATGCTTCTGAGGCAAGATGGCGGCGCCCATATCCTAGAGTCCTGAACAGAGTTGCAGCCCAGCAGAGATAAGAATAATAAATAAGCGACTAAAAACGTTAAAATATATTAATTTTAGATGGGAATTTTTAAGGGTTTGGGCTTTTCATTACAAGGATGCTGAAGGTCCTTGTAGGTCCAGAACTTAATTTGTACAGTCTGGAGGAAAGAAGGGAGAGAGGGGACATGATGGAGACCTTTATATATATGAAAGGATTGAATAAGGTTGAGGAGGGAAGTGTTTTTAAGAAGAAACTTAATGATAGAACAAAGGGGCCCAACCTGAAGCTAGTCGGGGGGAAGATCAGGAGCAATGTTAGAAAATATTATTTTACAGAAAGAGTAGTAGATGCTTGGAACAAACTTCCAGCAGAGGTAGTTATAAAAAATCGATAGTGAATTTAAACCTGCCTGGGATAAGCCTCCATCTATCCTAAGATAAAGAGTACATACAGTATACACATAAGGGCAGACTAGATGGACCATATGGTCTCCTTCTGCCATCAACCTTCTATGTTTCTATGAAACAGATTTCTCTATCTTTACATCAAAAGGTGAAAGTGTCACTGTGACTGAAAGCAAACTTTTAATTTACAGTTGGGTCAGAAACCTGTGCACACACTGAAGTAGTAAAAGCCTGTGATTAGAGGAGATTCAGGGTGTTGCTGCTACCATTCCGCTACCGAGTGAAGGTCTGGCCTAGGAGACTGCTGATGGGTGGGACATGGTTCTTTGGACTCCCAATGGACCTACGCCCAACTTATGCCATAGGCGTGTTAAGGGGTTTGTAAACCCGTCAGAGAAAGCATATAGCTCATTGAAGCATTGTTTTTGGGCCTCCAACACACACTCCTTAAAGAAGCACTATTGCGAAATTGTGTATTATTAAACATCCATATAAGCACATCGGCTAATGAGAGGAGGGGTCACTCATACACCCAAACTGAATCAAACTCCCGCAAAGCTTGTGGTTTTCTTATGGTAGGAATTAAATCCAGGGGTGACAGGTTTAGTGTATCAGGGGTGACAGAACCTGTCACCTGTGATTTCCTCTTCCTTCCAATAAAGTGACCCCTCCTCCTGCCATCCAGCATATTAAAGTGGATTTTTATTATTGGCCCATTTTTTCGCGATATTGCTCCTTTAAGACAGGGGTGTAGGGGGGGGGGGGGCATGTGCTCCAGGTGCAGCAGGTCAGGGGGGCACCAAAGGGGGACCTGAGCACAGATGGGGCTGCCATTTCGAATCTTTGCCCCAGGTACCCTAAAGCCTATCTACGCCTCTGTTTAAAGTGGACCAAAACCCAGCATTTTGACAATGCTAGGTTTTGGTCCTTTTCCCGGGGGGGGGGGGGGGGGCCCGCTGCGTGAACCCCCCCCCCCCCCCCCCGTGGTGAGACCAGCTATCCTCTTCCCCGTCCCATGGCGCGTCTAAGAGCAGCGGCTCTGACGGCCACATCCTTTGCCTCCCTCTAACAGGGAGCATGCCTGCGCCATTCACAAATGCCTGACGCGGGCACGCGCCCTGCTAGGGGGTTAGCGGGATGCGGCCGCTGCTCTTAGACGCGCTGTGAGACAGGGAAATGAGGTAAGTGAATGGGGCGACCTGGGGGGTTTCACACAGCGAGGCATCCTAATTCTGGATGCCTCGGGGAGGGGAAATCGATCTTATAGATTCCCAGGCTGGGTGCATTTTGGTCCACTTTAAAAAATAATTCCCAGGCAGAAATGTAGTCTGTCCAAAGGATTTGTAACTTGAATGAGGAAGTTATAGCTTACTGGAAGAATAGGGGTGGTGCTTTGGGCTGCCAGTGGACCTACACCCTATTTTGGACTTCTCATGGAGAGTATAGGTCCTCCCAAGTGATTTGGCAGGGGTAAGCATAGCTCATCAAAGGCTGAGGGTGGTTCTTTGGGCTCCCAGTGGACCTACACCTGCTTGGGTGCAGGTCTGTAAAATTGAGTGTATGACGGATTTGTAACCTGGGGTAGGTGTTCCGATGGAATAAATATAATATTGATTGATGTCAAAAGGTGAAGGTGTCACTATGGGGGTAATCAAATTTTGTTCAGTATGTTTTTATTGAAAGCATAGAAAAGGCAAGTACAACATAGGAGGGCTTCTTTATCACAAACAGTGCCATCCGCAACTATACATTTTAATATAATGGATACCAACAACATTAATACCCTTCCCCTGCCCCCCCCCCGGAGTCGGAGAGGCAAAGTGAGGGAGCCACCTATGGCACGTGCCTTAGGTTGTGCGCTTATCCCGTTACCAGACTCCCCCCCCCTCTCCATTTCCTCTGTCAGCGACCATGAATGTCGCAAGCCTTTACCGACTAACAGGGGGGTCCAGATTGCCTTTAGGTCCTGCTTCAAGGGCTGTACTCCACCATGTACAATTAAGCCGCCCAAGCCCATGGATGTCGCCTTTGTGGCATAAAGATTGAGCAACTCCAAGAGGAGAAGAAAGAAGAAAAAATGGAGTAGCAGTGTAGAAAATAGAAAGAGAGAGAGAAAAAATTATATATGTATATATAAATATAAGCACACATCTATATAATAACTGTGGTAGGGAGACCGGGGGACCGCCACTGTCAAAGTTCAAGTTCAAGACCGCCTGCTGGAGGGCAAGAAAAAAATGAAAAAAATGAAGTGGGGGGGGGGGGGTGTTGGGCCAGAATAGAGGGCCAGGTGTTCAGAAGCCCCCTCAATACATCCCCGCTACACTGCATCTGCCGGCCTGTCTGTAAGGGGAAATTCAATTTGAATATGACAGTTGGACCAGATGCCTTTGCACTTACCTCAGTAGTAGAAGCCTGCAATAAGAGGAGGTGCCAGGATGTTGCTGCTGCCATTCCTCTACCAGAAGAAGGCCTGGTCTGGAAGAGGTAAGTAGAGCTCACTGAAGGGTCGGACATGGTTCTTTCAGCTCCCGATGGAGCTACTCCCAACCACGTCCAGCCACATCCTCACTCAGCTTCAAGCTTTGGGTCCACGGCGGCCATTCAGAAAGGCCCGTCCTGGGTACGCGCACAGCTAGAGATGATCAGGGATGCATCCGTGGTGCTGAAACGGGGCAAGGGCTACAAGAGCAGGTGAGTAGAATGGGCGATCTAGGGGGCTTTCACACAGCGGGGCATCCCAATTCAGGATTGGGAGTAGGACTCCAACGTTCTCCAACGTTCCTCTTTATGGCTGGCCCTGCATGCTCAGACCCTTTTAGAATGCAGGGAAACTTGTTTGGAGCTTTCTTTCCCCTGGGCCCCATACAGTGGTCATTGTACCGCAGATTATGATATAATTTAAGTGGATCGAACTGATCGAACTACAAATCACCACTGAATCAACCCTATATTGAAAATACATTTTGGGCCTAATGAGATATTGTATTTCCTCCTCAATTGAAGCACTAAGTCATAATTCTGTCAGCAAAGTGAGGAGCACGAAACGATACATTAAAGCCAATCAACTGCTCGTTCTATTAAATAATGTCGCCTTAATTATACCATTTTACTTTACAAAGACTAGGAAGTGAAATCACAGCTGGCCTCATGCGCCCCCCCCCCCTTTGTTACAGTTCTGTTTTGCTTGTGTGTATGTTTGATCCTCTTATATGTTAATAGACCTCCTCCTAATTACTGTTCAATAAACTCCACTTAAATTTACAGCTCAATCAGATGAGCATCAACATCTGGTGTTTGTTAACACCCGCAAGTCTCGCGGATGATCACCTTAAATCGAGACGTTCAATGCATCAGTTGTCAATTGACTTGCTGCCTCTTTACAAATGACAGAATGAGATGGCACCCACGGGCTGACGGATCCTCTGCCGCTATTGTGTGCCGATGTGTTGCCGCTCCTGAGTAAGTGGGCGGGGGAATGAGAAAAAGATCAAGTGCTGCCCTTTTGGAAGTGAAAGGTTAACAAGGGTCATATAGTGGCGAACAGAAAAGGAACAAGAAGAGTCAAAGAAAGAGAAGAACAACATCTCAGCTAAGAGGGCCTGAACCCAGGCAAGGTGCAGATGGGCGCCAACTGGCCCAAGCATGGATGTTACCAACCAAAACCCGTTTTGAAGATTACGTTCAACAAAATGAGGCTTGGTTCAGCAATGATTAAACTAGGTTGTAAGCTCACAAGAGCAGGGCTCTCAGCCCAATATACTCTTGAATCAATGTGTCCCATTCTGCTTATTTTAAATAGAGATGAGCGACTTTCTTAAAAATTCGATTCAGACGATTCCCAGAATTTTTCTAAAAAATTTGGCTCATTCTAGAATGAATCACTAAAAAAAATAAGTAAATAACTCACCTCCTTCCTCTATCCAGTGCTGGGTAATGTCCTCATTGTCTGGCAGGTCTAACCCCTGGCTCCGGCTGCTCTTCAGTCCTCATCTTAGGTGGAGCCTAAAATAATGTATGCCCCAAACTAATAAAAGCATCAATAAATGCCAAACTTATAAACGCACCAATTAAAAAACAAACATTGACGGGTCTTTTAAGAACAATGTATGGCATTCCCTAAGTACTCTATACTAGGGGTCCTCAAATGTTTTTCAGCGAGTACCACTCTCCATTTTCGAAATGTCTTAGGTAGCACCTGCGTGATGCCAGAACAGGTGCAGGATGCAGGAACAGGTGCAGGATGCAGGAACAGGTACGGAATGCAGGAACAGGTACGGAATGCAGGAACAGGTATGGGATGCAGGAACAAGTACAGGATGCTTGAACAAGTACAGGATGCAGGAACAGGTGCAGGATGCAGGAACAGGTATGGGATGCAGGAACAGGTACAGGATGCAGGAACAGGTACGGAATGCAGGAACATGTACGGGATGCAGGAACAGGTACGGAATGCAGGAACATGTACGGGATGCAGGAACAGGTACGGAATGCAGGAACATGTACGGGATGCAGGAACAGGTACGGAATGCAGGAACAGGTATGGGATGCAGGAACAAGTACAGGATGCAGGAACAAGTACAGGATGCAGGAACAGGTACAGGTTGCAGGACAAGTACAGGATGCAGGAACAGGTACAGGATGCAGGAACAGGTACAGGATGCAGGAACAGGTACAGGATGCAGGAACAGGTACGGGATGCAGGACCAAGTATGGGTTACAGCAACATTTACGGGATGCAGTAACAGGTACAGGATGCAGGAACAGGTATGGGATGCAGGACCAAATTTGTGTTACAGCAATAATTACGGGATGCAGGAACAGGTACAGGATGCAGGAACAGGTACATGAAGCAGGAACCGGTACGGGATGCAGGACCAAGTATGGGTTACAGCAACATTTAGAGGATGCAGGAACAGGTATGGGATGCAGGAACAGGTATGGGATGCAGGAACAGGTACAGGATGCAGGAACCAGTACGAGATGCAGGACCAAGTATGGGTTACAGCAACATTTAGAGGATGCAGGAACAGGTATGGGATGCAGTAGCAGGTACGGGATGCAGGAACAGGTATGGGATGGAACAGGTACAGGACGCAGGAACCAGTACGAGATGCAGGACCAAGTATGGGTTACAGCAACATTTAGAGGATGCAGGAACAGGTATGGGATGCAGTAGCAGGTACGGGATGCAGGAACAGGTATGGGATGGAACAGGTACAGGATGCAGGAACCAGTACGAGATGACGGACCAAGTATGGGTTACAGCAACATTTAGGGGATGCAGGAACAGGTATGGGATGCAGGAACAGGTACGGGATGCAGGAACAGGTATGGGATGCAGGAACAGGTACAGGATGCAGGAACAGGTACAAGAAGCAGGAACCGGTACGGGATGCAGGACCAAGTATGGGTTACAGCAACATTTACGGGGTGCAGTAACAGGTACAGGATGCAGTAGCAGGTATGGGATGCAGTAGCAGGTACGGGATGCAGGAACAGGTATGGGATGGAACAGGTACAGGACGCAGGAACCAGTACGAGATGCAGGACCAAGTATGGGTTACAGCAACATTTAGAGGATGCAGGAACAGGTATGGGATGCAGTAGCAGGTACGGGATGCAGGAACAGGTATGGGATGGAACAGGTACAGGATGCAGGAACCAGTACGAGATGACGGACCAAGTATGGGTTACAGCAACATTTAGGGGATGCAGGAACAGGTATGGGATGCAGGAACAGGTACGGGATGCAGGAACAGGTATGGGATGCAGGAACAGGTACAAGAAGCAGGAACCGGTACGGGATGCAGGACCAAGTATGGGTTACAGCAACATTTAGGGGATGCAGGAACAGGTATGGGATGCAGGAACAGGTACGGGATGCAGGAACAGGTACAGGATGCAGGAACAGGTACAAGAAGCAGGAACCGGTACGGGATGCAGGACCAAGTATGGGTTACAGCAACATTTACGTAGTGCAGTAACAGGTACAGGATGCAGGAACAGGTATGGGATGCAGGACCAAATGTGGGTTACAGCAACAATTACGGGATGCAGGAACAGGTACAGGATGCAGGAACAGGTACATGAAGCAGGAACCGGTACGGGATGCAGGACCAAGTATGGGTTACAGCAACATTTAGAGGATGCAGGAACAGGTATGGGATGCAGGAACAGGTACAGGATGCAGGAACCAGTACGAGATGCAGGACCAAGTATGGGTTACAGCAACATTTAGAGGATGCAGGAACAGGTATGGGATGCAGTAGCAGGTACGGGATGCAGGAACAGGTATGGGATGGAACAGGTACAGGATGCAGGAACCAGTACGAGATGACGGACCAAGTATGGGTTACAGCAACATTTAGGGGATGCAGGAACAGGTATGGGATGCAGGAACAGGTACGGGATGCAGGAACAGGTATGGGATGCAGGAACAGGTACAGGATGCAGGAACAGGTACAAGAAGCAGGAACCGGTACGGGATGCAGGACCAAGTATGGGTTACAGCAACATTTACGGGGTGCAGTAACAGGTACAGGATGCAGGAACAGGTATGGGATGCAGGACCAAATGTGGGTTACAGCAACAATTACGGGATGCAGGAACAGGTACAGGATGCAGGAACAGGTACATGAAGCAGGAACCGGTACGGGATGCAGGACCAAGTATGGGTTACAGCAACATTTAGAGGATGCAGGAACAGGTATGGGATGCAGGAACAGGTATGGGATGCAGGAACAGGTACAGGATGCAGGAACCAGTACGAGATGCAGGACCAAGTATGGGTTACAGCAACATTTAGAGGATGCAGGAACAGGTATGGGATGCAGTAGCAGGTACGGGATGCAGGAACAGGTATGGGATGGAACAGGTACAGGACGCAGGAACCAGTACGAGATGCAGGACCAAGTATGGGTTACAGCAACATTTAGAGGATGCAGGAACAGGTATGGGATGCAGTAGCAGGTACGGGATGCAGGAACAGGTATGGGATGGAACAGGTACAGGATGCAGGAACCAGTACGAGATGACGGACCAAGTATGGGTTACAGCAACATTTAGGGGATGCAGGAACAGGTATGGGATGCAGGAACAGGTACGGGATGCAGGAACAGGTATGGGATGCAGGAACAGGTACAGGATGCAGGAACAGGTACAAGAAGCAGGAACCGGTACGGGATGCAGGACCAAGTATGGGTTACAGCAACATTTACGGGGTGCAGTAACAGGTACAGGATGCAGGAACAGGTATGGGATGCAGGACCAAATGTGGGTTACAGCAACAATTACGGGATGCAGGAACAGGTACAGGATGCAGGAACAGGTACATGAAGCAGGAACCGGTACGGGATGCAGGACCAAGTATGGGTTACAGCAACATTTAGAGGATGCAGGAACAGGTATGGGATGCAGTAACAGGTACGGGATGCAGGAACAGGTATGGGATGGAACAGGTACAGGACGCAGGAACCAGTACGAGATGCAGGACCAAGTATGGGTTACAGCAACATTTAGAGGATGCAGGAACAGGTATGGGATGCAGTAGCAGGTACGGGATGCAGGAACAGGTATGGGATGGAACAGGTACAGGATGCAGGAACAGGTACGGGATGCAGGAACCAGTACGAGATGCAGAACCAAGTATGGGTTACAGCAAGATTTACAGGATGCAGGAACAGGTAAGGGATGCAGTAACAGGTACGGGATGCAGATACAGGTATGGGATGGAACAGGTACAGGATACAGGAACAGCTTCAGGATGCAGAAACAGGTAAGGGACATACTTGTAGGAACAGTGTTAAATGCTCAAAACAGCCTTTTAAATTGCATAAATTGCTGCAGATCAGTTTGGGGAACAGGCCAGTCTACAACCTCCCTGAGTACCACCCACTGGCTCTCAAGTACCACCAGTGGTGCTTTATAAATACACTAACTGTGATTTAGGAATGGGACTATTCACGCGCTATTCACAAATGCCTGATGCACCCTACATGCGCCATTGGACCAGGAAAGAAGGTAAGTTTATGGGCGACCTGGGAGGTTTCACACAGAGGGGCATTTCGATTTTGGATGCCTTGGGGGGAGGGAATCAAACGGCTCTGGAATCTTATAGCTTCCAGGGCCAAACCCCGTGGGTTTTGGTCCAATTTAAGTGACTTTTTATGATCAAAACCCGTGAGGGTGTCCACGGGGCATCGCCATTATCCAAATCTGCCAGGTGGGGGTGGGTAGGGATTATGTGGGGTGGCTTAGAGGGTTTTGGTCCACTTTTTAAGAAGCACAGGCACTTAAAATGCCTGTGGCAACATGAACAATACCTACGGCCCTACCGAATTTGATGGTCACCCTGCGCATACCAATCTAAAGTTAGAGATCCCCTTTATTGGGAAAGCAGCGGTGGCGGCGGGGGGGGGGGGGGGTGGCTTAGCCCCCGTGATGTATTTCAGCAGTTACAGAAACTTTGCTCATTATGAGGGAGGAAGAATGTAGATTTGTTTAATAGTAAGAGTTTATAGCCGGTGTCGGGTGTAATGTGTGAGCCCTCCGCCGCTACACGTCCTCCTCCCGGCGCATGTCGCTCGCAGAGCGCGGGCTGGGGGAAAGTTGGGCGACGCATTGTTAGCCGGCCCATATAAATGGCGATTTATAGCGCCTACAAACATTGTAATGAATTGAGAAACGAAAAACGATAGTAAAGAGACGCGCAGGCTAAACGTGGGGAAGTGCCCAGGCGTGAGATTTCATGGTGAATCAGGGTTTTACTATTTAATTCCAAAATGCAAAAGATAATGAACTTACCTTTAATCAAGAACCATATAAAGAGGTACATAACCCAGCGAGGGTGATTTATTAGCAGGCAGAGGGAAAGGAAAAGTTTTGCCCATGGCTGATTGAATCCAAATTTCCATTTACTGAAAATGTCTTAAAGGGACAGTCCAGGCTTGTGGTTCATGGGAGCAGCCATGATGGGATTACTGCGGCTGCCGCCCCGTTGACTATTGAGTGGAGAAGGGGGGTGCTTTGTCTTATACATCTCAATAGAAGACAATGGAGTGACAGCTGCAGGTAATCATGGCTGCTCCCATGAAACACTGTATGTGGAGGATAGGGGATGGGGAGCACTGTCCGCCTATAATCGCGGGCCCTTAAAGTGGACCAAAACCCACACCGTTCGGCCCAGGAAGATCGATTCCCTCCCCCCTGGGGCATTCAAAATTGGGATGCCCCACTGTGTGAAATCCCCATACACATACCTTGCTTCCCAGTCCAACGGCGCATGTGCAAGCCGTAGCCACATCCCCGCTTCCCTCTAGCAAGGTGCGTGACCGCGTCAGCCATTTGTGAATGGCCGGCGTAGGCACGCTCCATGTTAGAGGGAAGCAGTGGATGCGGCCGCCAGCGTGCCTATTGGAGGAGCGGCCATGCATGTGCGGTAGGACCAGGAAGAGGTGAGTTGCACTCGCCGATCTGGGGGGTTTCAGACAGCGGGGGCACCCTGATCGGGGTGCCCTGGCGGAAAGGATCAAAACCCAGGATAGTAAAAATCCTGGGTTTTGGTCCACTTTAATATATGGACTGCCTCTCAGCTGTAGCTGTATAGAAAGAACTTTGGGGGTGGGAACCAGTAGCTCACGGGCAGGTCATGGACTGAATTTTAGACTCCACCCCTGCAGATAACTGATGAATGAGAACCTTTTCTTACTATAATTTTTACATTATTATAATAAAAACATTTATTTTATACACAGAATAATAAATGTTCACTTTCTGAATCTAAGGCCCTTATTTATGAAGGAATAGCGTCAGGTAGCGACTGGTGAGCGGCCGGTAATGACGGGCCCCGCCACGAGAACGCCGGCTCCCCACCACAATCACACATTTATCAAGGCAATCCTGCTTAGCGACTTAGATAGCGCCATATAGCCACTGATTCATCATTATTCCAGCCTCAGCCCACAGCGCCAGCGTCCGACCTTGAACAGCGACAGGTATGACCTCTCGCTACCTGGCGCTCTCCAATGCATTTCAATGGAACAATCTTTAAATATTAATTATTAATTGTTGTTAATAATTTTTTATTTTTTTTTTTTTTTTTATGTGAAAAATTCTGTGACCACCTCTGCCATTTTAGATTTTTTTAAGGGAAAAAAAAAATTTGTGCAGAATTGATATTACAGGTCTGATATTAATGTATTCATATTACTAAATTATTTAAAAAACTTTTTTGTTTTGGTTTAAAAAATATGGTGGTTTGGGGGTTAAAAACTACTTTTAACACATCGCCTCCAGCGCTCAGGGGTTTAAACATGCATTTCGCAGTGCTTGAATTTTTTGAGCGTGATTTTTTGATGAATATGGTGGAAGCCGGTCGCTCTGACCAGTCGCTATCATGCGCTCCCATACATCGCGGAACCTGTCAAATAGTGACTCGTAACCTTGTATTCAACACTACGCCACACCGACTGAGTCGCTGTCAACAACCGAACAACAGCCAAGCACAGCGACTACTAGCGGGCGCTGTGAAAATGCCGCTACAGTCGCTCAACTGTCGCTACATATCGCTATTAATAAATCAGCCTCCCCGTATTAAGTATTAATTTTTTGCATAATATTAAGTGATTATTTGCCTAATCTATTACTATTAGGTGATTATTTTGAACATATTATCTCATTCTTCTCCAAGGTGCAGCGCTCAGCCTGTTAGGAAAAAACACTTGAGACCCTGTTAGTGATTTAATAGGATTGAAAGCCCTTTGGTGGCCCTATAGCATGATGTCCCCAGGTAATGGGGAGGATGGGAGCGTGCAGGCAATATGTCTTCCATCAATCCCGCCGATACATTTCTTGCAGTGTTGCGTTTAAAGTTAGGAGGGCAAAGCTACAACTGTCAGGATTCAGGGATGATATATGTGCGGCGCAATCTCCAGCTGCTTGTTATCATCCAGCTGCTAAGCGGTAGACAAGGAGATGATATGGTGAAGCCTGTCCGCTCCATGCTGGGGATCCGCGAGTTTTCTGGTTAGCATCCAAACCACAATATCATTTAAAGGGGTTATTTATGAAGGGATAGTGCCAGGTAGTTCCTCGGCAAAACCACATTTATGAAAGCGAATCTGGTGAGCGACTTTAACAGCACCATGTAGCGTCCCATGCATTATTACAGGTGGCTCAGCGTATAGCGCCGGTGCTCTAGCTTCCAGGTATTACCTTTCGCTCACTGTCGCTCTCCCATACATTTCAATGGCCGCTTGTGTTTAAACAGCGTGTTTGACATTTTTTTTATTCGCTCAAATCATTGTGTGATGTCTCCTGGCTGCAAACACTTTTAGAAACTTTTTAGACTTTTTTTATTTTTATACAGAATTGTCATTACAGGTCTGACATTAAAGTGTTATTGTCACAGTGTTACAACAATGTCATTCCGTGTGTTTTCGCTTTGTTACTGGTGGATATGTGTTCAAAAACAGACATTTATTCACACAATGTCTGGCGCTCTATGCTAGAGCGACCAGATTTAGAGCGCCAACACTGTGTGCGTGTGGATGATGTGGATTGCAGAGAGTCGAACGCACTGAGCTGGAGCTACCTCTCGCTCCTTGCAGCGCTGTACTGGTGTTAGAGCGCCCAACATATATCACATTAATCAATGCCGACCAGGTTACTACAGTGATTGAGGCGCTCTGTTAAAGCGCCCGATACTCGCTTACAACGTCTACTAGCGGTCGCTCTAAGCGCTGCTTTACAGACGCTCATCTGACGATACCTGCCGTTAGTAGTGAATCAGCCTCCACGTCTATGGGGTGATTTTTCATGGTGAGTTCTGGCCCCTGTATGGTCGGTCCGACTGGGGATTGTGTTTAGGTGCCAGGGCTAAAATAGTCCATTCCATGGCAATATATCCAGCTGTTCCTACAAAGGCCCTTATTTAACAAGGGATAGCGCCAGGTAGCGAATGGTGAGCGAACAGTAATGACGGTCACCGCCACGAGAACGCCGGCTCCCCTCCGCAATCACACATTTATCAAGCCGATCCTGCTTAGCGACTGACAGAGCGCCAGATAGCGAATCATTCATCATTATTCCAGCCTCACCCCACAGCGCCAGCGAGCGACCTTGAACAGCGACAGGTATGACCTCTCGCTACCTGGCGCTCTCCAATGCATTTCAATGGAGCAATCTTTAAAAATTCTTAATTGCTATTAATGTTTTTTTTTTTTTTTTTTTTTTTTTTTAAATGTCAAAAATTCTGTGACCACTTCGGCAATGTTAGAAAAAAAAAAAAAATTGTGCAGAATTGATATTACAGGTCTGATATTAATGTATTCATATTACTAAATGTTTTGAAAAACTTGTTTTTTTTTATCCAAAAATATGGTTGTTTGGGGGTTAGAAAACTACTTTTAACCCATCGCCGCCAGCGCTCTGGGGTTTAAACATGCATTTTACAGCGCGAGAATTTTTTGAGCGTGATTTGTTAATGAATATAGTGGAAGCCGTTCGCTATGGCCATTCGCTGTCATGCGCTCCCATACAGCGCAGAACCTGTCAAACAGCGACTCCTAACCCCGTATTCAACATTACCGCACACCGACGGGGTCGCTGTCAACAACCGAACAACGGCCAAGCACAGCGAATACTAGCGGGCGCTGTGAAAATAACGCTACTGTCGCTCATCTTTCGCTACCTGGCGCTATTAATGAATCGGCCTCTTAGTCCCATATTGGCGGGGAGTTTGAGTGGCAGGACTGACGATTGCTGGGTTGCTTCATGACCCAGCGCAACATGTCTTTGTTCCAATCTTGTGGTGCTGGGTCTTCTTTCATTATGAATGAAATGCTCGCTCCTAGGGGCCACAATCTGATAGGGCCCAGGGAATAGAATGCCAAAAGTAAA
>CM051235.1:601946738-602006738 GCA_027917425.1 Gastrophryne carolinensis
TCATCTAGAATATTCCACTCTCTTTCTGTGGCCAGCTGATGATTGTTATTTAAAACATTAGTAAATCTTACATTTTACAGTCCCCCACAAACCTAGAGCCCACCCCCTGGTTAAACCCCTAGTTTCAGTTGTTAATAACTAACGTATGAGCACTTTTAGGCATCCCAGAAGTAGACTCCTTTCATTAGCATTTTCGGTCTTCTTTCAATCACACATTATCTAATGAAATTAAAGTGAAATTTAACTTTCTATGAGACTCCTAGGCAGGCATACTCACTCCCCCCGTGCATCCCAAATCTGGATAAAAACCCCAGAGGCCAGAAACTCACCTCTTTCCCGGTCCAATGGCACATATGCGAACAACGGTCACATCCGTGCTATCCCTTTAGCAGGGTGCATGGCATTTGTGAATGGCCCGCTCCCTGTTAAAGGGTAGCGGGGGATGCAGCCACCATCTTGCTCAGATACGCTCATATTAGACGAGCTTCTGGACAAAGGTGCTGGAGAGGATCCAAGAGCGCTGATTGGACTGACGGGTGCGCATGCATCATAGGACCGGGAAGAGGTGAGTTTGTTTGGGCGACCTGGAGGGTTTCACACAGCTATCCGGGTGTCCTGGGGGCAAGGACTATCCTGGGTTTTGGTCCACTTTAATCAATCCTTTTACAAGAAGTACATTTATGTGTGACCGTGTTCTTTCACCCTACTACAAAGGTTACTGTATGAGCCATGAATGGGGTCCCATGCAAAGTTTGCACCGGGACACGCTCCCATTTAATGACACCACTGTCTGAGAAGTTAAATGTCAAAGGAAGACCTAAAGTTCCTTTAAGAAAAAGCCATGGTCCAACCACCTACTGGTTTGCCCTGTGAATTAAAGCATTTCTGAAAATAACAGCGGCATAAACCTTTCCCTTGGGAAGACCCCTGAGCTTTAATCATTATTAAGCTAAAGCGTAAAAAAAGAAGATGTGCTCTATAAGTCAAAGGATGTAGGCCGAGCTGTACGAGAGTGATTAATTACTCTCCTCCACATGCCTTGTTCTTTTAAACATTTGCAGGACAGGCTTCCAGAACGGCCATCACAGCTAAATGTCAGCAGCTCCTTCTCTTTCCAGTTACAGATGAATTGTTAGCTGGAGATATCTCATCCCAGTAATGCCCAGCGCTCATATGGGAGCATGCGTCCCGGCAAGGTTATGTTCTCCTCATTCCTCCGCTGTCCTGGTCTCCTCCTCAAATATCTGTTTAGCTTCCCTTCTCAACTTTCATACCAGGTTCAAATGGTCATCCACCCTTTTCCTTCATCCTCAGGTCCAAGGCCTTCATGAGACAAGCCGGCTGATTGATGAGACTTAGCTAGGAGACAAATGTCAGCCCGTCAGGGGACATTTACATGCCATTCACAGGAGTCAACGGCTCTCGCTGCAAGGAGAATTATGGGGGATTCCTGTTATTCCAAAGCATTCTGAACATGATAGGAAACATGGTAACTATGCCGCGGGGCGAGAAAGTATTTCTTTATAGCGCCATTATGGTAAGATATTACTGACTTAACATGGCATGTATGTGTCTAGAGCTCAGCGGAATGGCCCAAAGATACAGGATTGGGTTTCTTAAAGACCAAATGTATTTATTGCCTTTCCAGCTACTGGCCAACATCCGAGGACAGTCAGGTTCACATTTTGGATACAGAGAAAGATTGGTACAAAAAAGAGGGAATATCCTCTATAAAGGAGCACTATTGCAAAAACAATGGCCCAGTGATAAAAATCCATATAAATATGCTGGGTGGTGGGGGGAGGGGTCACTTATACACCCAGCACCAGGAAATATCCAGCCAGGCTTGTTTTTCTTTTTTATAAAGTGGACCAAAACCCAGGATTTTGACTATCCTGGGTGTTAGTCCTTTCCCCGGAGGCACCCCGATCGGGTGTGCCCCGCTGTGTGCAACCCCCCAGATCGCCCAATCTAACTCACCTCTTCCCCGTCCTATGACGCATGCGGGGCCGCTTGTCCAATCAACGCACTTGAAACCACTGATCTTAGATGCCGTCTTAGATGCTGTGACGTCAGCGGCTCCAAGTGCGCCGGCAGCCACATCCCCCGCTTCCCTCTAACATTCACAAATGGCTGGTGCGGGCATGTGCCCTTCTAGAGGGACAGTGGTATGCGGCCACAGCTTGTGCATGTGCTGTTGGACTGGGCAGGAAGGTGAGTGACTGTGGCATCCTGGGGGGTTTCACACAGGGGGCATCCCAATTTTGGATGCCCCGGGAGGAGGGAATTGAGTTCTGAGCCGATCGGCATGGGTTTTGGTACTTTAAACTAAAAGATGCAATGATCCAGGGAGGAGGTGGGGCTACACATATCCCTTCATAAGAAAGACAGGAAAGACAAAGGAGGTAATTATAAACACCTGTAAGAGACCAGGAAACACAAGACAGAGGTAAGCCAAATAAAGTCATCAGATATTCCAGGGCCAATCGCGCTCGGTTTTGGTCCACTTTAAACTGTACCTTCAGCCTAATTTAATGAATTTAATTTAATGAAAAGCCCAAATCATTTAAAAACTATTCCTCAGCATAAAATTAATATATTTTACATTTTTAGTCACTTTCTTTTTATTCTTTCCCCCACTGGGCTGCAACTCTGTTTAGGACTCTAGGATACGGGCACTGCCATCTTGCCTCAGAAGCATCACATACTGAGGAGAGGAGAGGGGGGCCAAAAATATAGATGGGTGGGGTTATAGCTGTGTTTTGCACAGACAGAGCCGAGCTGGGGCCAGGAAAAGGACAGCAATCCCAGAATGCAGTGCGCAGTCAGAAGACACTTCCTGTTTGCAGGCAGCCTGAGACTCCATGTGCCGCCATCTTGGATGTCTAAAGGCTCGTAAAATGCAGTAGGTGCAAGTAGGATGATTGTTAATGTGAGCAATCTGTATGTACAGGGTGGGGGAAACGTATTAGATAGAATCTTATTCAGGGTAACGGTCCAGTTTAATGGAAGGAATAGGACATCCAGGGTGACAGGCTCTGTCACCCCTGATAGACTAAACCTGTCACCCCTGGATTTTATTCCTACCATAAGAGAATAAACCACAAGCTTGGCGGGAGTCATATTCAGTTTGGTTTTTTAGCTTACTTCTCTTCTCATTAGTCCATGTGTTTATATGGATTTATAATATTACACAATTTCCTGATAGGGCTCCTTTAACCCTTTAAATGCCAGCCTTCCTAGAGTTTTTGTCACCCTCTGTTGCCAGACCATGTTTCAATATTTTGCACTGCACATGTTGAACTGGGATTTCCAGGGATTTCCCAGGAAAATTATATATTGTTTTTTTCAGCAGTCTGGGCTTCAACATGAAATGTCTTGTTTGGCCTTTTTTTGTATATTCTCAATAATTTTGGGTGAAATATGTGCAAAAAATTTAAAAAAATCTATTTTTAAAAATTTGTATTTTTTTGCAATAAAAAATGTACATTTATCAATAAAATCTTATTGCGTGTGTAATCCCAATTTCTCCTGGTTACAACGGTACCACATATGTCTTGGTAGACACCCTTTCCTGCCCAGAGCATGCCCCCAAACTGAAACAGCACTTTAGGAGATTTTCAGAAAAAATACAACTATGTTATGTGCACCTTGCAGTTTTTTGAGAAAAGCAACCTTTTACCTTTGAAATACCCCCACAAACTATATATTCTATGGAAGTACACACCTCAAGCTTTCTAGGCGTACCAGGCTTGTTGACATGGGTGCAGTTTTCTGGAAGCAACCCCTCAATAAATTCTTTGATTGCGCAAAGTTTCCTTAAAAAAAGAATAGAAAAGAATTAAAGCCACATTTTCCTAAAAAAAACTATATGCAAACAAGAAAAAACAAAATACCTCTGAATAAGCAAGGTCCCCCGAACAGAACGATACCCAACATGCATAGGTATTCTCAAGGGAAGAGTTGCCAAACTCCCCAAAGTAAAGCATGCGCGTAACGGTCACTCATTTTACTTGAAAATGTCAGCTCTGCTGACAAAGTGCACACCCCCCATAAACCATATATTCCCAAGTACACATGTTAAGCTTTCTAAGCGTACTCAGCTTGTTGTAGTGGGCTCATCTTTCTTGTAAGTAATCCCTCAAAGAATTCTTAGGTTGCACAGGGTTTCCCTAAAAAATTTATGAAAAAGCTGAATAAAAGACATGTTTTCCTAAAATAACAATATGCAAGCAAGAAAAAACAAGCTAAATCTGAAAGCGTAAGGTCCCACGAACAGAACGATACCAAACATGCATAGCTACTTATAACCCTTTTAACTGCCAACCTAAATGAGATTTTGTCACCCTCTGTTGACAGGTCATTTTCACCTTTTTGTGCCAATTATTAGTCAGTCGCCAGGACAACGGGATGAACGATGTGATTCCACTGCTTCATGTACTACAACACATGTTGGAAACCATGGCTGGTCAGGGCACTGGAGACATGGCGCCTACATTTCACGCCCACATGAAGCCTGTAGGGGCTGAAGTGGAGGAGGAGGGGGTGGGGCACAGCGAAGCACAGTTTAGGTTTGACAAAATGGCCATTTTATCTAGTCATCTGACAGGAGAGGAGGAGCAGGAGCAGCCAGAGGAGCTAGAGGGTTGTCAGGAAGGCGAGACAGAGGACCCAGACACACCGTGGCAGTATGCAGTGGAGATGGAGACAGGTAGTCTCTCCGAGTCATTTGCACAAATGGCACGATGCATGCTCACGTGCTTGCATAGTGACTGCAGAATTGTTTCTATCTGTCGGCGGGATGACTTCTGGCTCTCCACCTTATTGGACTCTCGCTACCTGCACAAAATGGGGGCATTTTTTACACCCACTGAGAGGGAGGACAAATTGACCTACTACAGAGACATTCTATGTAGTCAGTTGGCCGATGCCTATCAGCACCATGGTCCATACTCTCGCAGGTCTGACTCGGGGGGACCTCTGTGCTCACCTTCCACTGCCATGGCTGCTGGGGGGGTGGCAGGAGCAGCAGCAGCAGCAGCTCCATCAGCAGCAGCATGAGTCTTCAGTCGCTAATGAGTAGCTTTCTGCACCCGCATAGTGAGGCTAATCATGAGCAACAGAAAGACCTGGAGCAGGCCCTGAACCAGCAGGTAGTGTCATACCTTGACATGACCATGCCAACGCACCTTGAGGACCCGCTGGACTTCTGGGCAGCCAAGCTTGACTTGTGGCCGCAACTAGCAGAGTTTGCACTGGGAAAGCTGTCCTGCCCAGGGAGTAGTGTGCCATCTGAGCGGGAGAACTCGTCTGTCCACGAAAAATGTGGAGAGACTCACCTTTGTGAAGATGAATCAGGCATGGATCAGCCAGGATTTCCACCCACCAATGGCTGATCCATGGTAGCAGCTGATGCATGGTAGCTCCTTATGCTGCTACCAACTCCAGGGTGTGTCTTTCAGTCAATATATGGGCTCCCTATGCTGCTGCTGCCAGCTCATATGTGTGTCTTTCAGGCAATATATGGGCTCCTAATGCTGCTGCTGCCAACTCCAATGTGTGCACTCTTAAAAGACACATGCTAGCATATTTGGGATGCCCCCCGGTTAAAGGCAATGGCTGCTGGCAATTTGACAACGTGACTTTCTTTACAAAATGCAACCAGTTAATATACAGGTACTCTTGAAATATTTATGCTAGTGTTTGGGATGCCCCCTCCTCACATACAGAGGTTGGCTCCTTTGATAGTGGAAAATTGACATTGATTACAAAATCCAACCAGCTAATAGACAGGTAGTCTTGAAATATTTTTGCTAGTGTTTGGGATGCCCCCTCCTCACATACAGAGGTTGGCTCCTTTGATAGTGGAAAATTGACATTGATTACAAAATCAAACCAGCTAATAGACAGGTAGTCTTGAAATATTTATGCTAGTGTTTGGGATGTCCCCTCCTCACATACAGAGGTTGGATCCTTTGATTGTGGAAAAGTGACGTTGATTACAAAATGCAACCAGTTAGTAGACAGGTAGTCTTGAAATATTAATGCTAGTGTTTGGGATGCCCCCTCCTCACATACAGAGGTTGGCTCCTTTGATAGTGGAAAAGTGACGTTGATTACAAAATGCAACCAGTTAATAGACAGGTAATCTTGAAATATTTATGCTAGTGTTTGGGATGCCCCCTCCTCACATACAGAGGTTGTCTCCTTTGATTGTGGAAAAGTGACGTTGATTACAAAATGCAACCAGTTAATAGACAGGTAGTCTTGAAATATTTATGCTAGTGTTTGGGATGCCCCCTCCTCACATACAGAGGTTGTCTCCTTTTATAGTGGTAAAGTGAAGTTTATTACAAATGCAACCAGTTAATAGATAGGTAGTCTTGAAATATTAATGCTAGCATGCTTTTTAAAGAATGACACCAGGAAAAGGAAAAGCTAAATAGGCAGGTGTGTTATTAACGCTAAATAGGCTTGGAAGCTAAAGCAAACACTTTAAACTGTCCCTGCCTTTCTCTGTCACTGTCACAGGCTCTCTCCTTCTCTATCTGTCCCTCGCTTCTTCTGATCTATCTATCTATCTATCTATCTATCTATCTATCTATCTATCTATCTATCTCTCCCTCGCTGTGTCTATCTATCTTTCTGTCCATCTGTCTGTCTGTCCCTCGCTCTCTCCCTGCCTGATCTGCTCTGGCCGCAATACAGTGTCAGAATGATCTTCCGCAAAATGGTCGCCGCTTATATGGACTTGTGACATCATCGGTAAGCCTGTCTGCTGATAGGTAGCATGTGACACCTACCCATTTTAGATGGGCTGTATAGCAGTAAATGGAGTTTTAAGGAAGCAATTCGAATGATCGAATTGTGGCAATATTCGGAATCGTAACGAATTGAATATTTACTGAAATTCGTAATGAATTCGGGTTCGTCAGAATCGATTCGCTCATCTCTAATTATTGTGTTAAAGAGGAACAAAACCCAGCAGCAGCCAGCCTGGAATCTAAAAGATTCCAGGATCGGCCGCTGACTTTCCATGGAGGGCATCCCGAATAGGCATGCCCCACTTTTTGTAACCCCCCCAGGCTGCCTATAAACACCTTTGCCCAGTCCAACAACACGTGTGTGGGCTCCTGTCCAATCAGAGCCTTTTACTTTAATTATGTGTTTTGCTAAACGTCTCTGATTGTTGACAATGTGGAACGCGCGCTCCTGCATCTACTGCTTCCCCGGCATTGTGCGAGCGCTCCTGTCCCAGCCGTTCAGATAGGCTGGGGCCGGAGCATGCGCCTGCCGGGCATGTGGGGGTTGCAGGACCGCCTGCTCCCCCATTCATCCTAGTCAGAGCCACTTATCGGTTTACATCTTCACAGCAAGGTGCTCTAATTGCACGGAAGCCAGCGCATGCGCCGTTGGACCGGGGCGGGGGTAAGCAGATCGGGCGATTTGGGTGGGTTTTATACCAAATGTGCCCCCAGAATTACACTTACTTCACTAAATAATTAGCATCACCCCCATATTAGTGTTGGGCTTCAGATTCGACTCAAAGATAAATTTTGCTAATAAGGTTCAGCCAAAACAGAATATTGGAAAAATTCAGGTAAAAAAAAAACGTTACCACCAGTAGATAATGGCACAGGTCAATAATAGCCAACTAATGTAAATGAAAGTTGAAAAAGATAGAAGCAATTATTGTTAGAGCCAGTGGCAAACTCAGATGGCCAAAGATCAACCCTGGATTTTAGCAGCCCCTGGCCGGCCCAAGACCCCTGCTTAGGCCCCCCAACAATTATGCTGGGGCAATAGCATTGGGGTATAGGGTTCCTTGACTTGTGGGTACACTGGGGCTGGGTACAGGGGGCTGAGAGGGAGACTAATGTGGTGGAGGTAAGCAGATCGGACGATTTGGGTGGGTTTTATACAGCAGAGCATCTCGATTCGGGATGCCTCAAGGAAATAGAACGAAACCCAGGAAAGTAAACAAACCCATGTTTTGTTACGATTTAAAGTAAACATTTAGCTTTACAAACCGTTAAAGGATGATTTTCTTTCCTATTTTAAAAATCTTTATTTGACCCCACATTTTGTGGTCTTCCATCATGCAATTTGGGGCATTTGGCTACTTTAGTTGCTTTCCAGAGACCCAAAAGTCCATCCTGAATTTCACCCCCATAGACTTTAATAGGATTTGGATTCGTATGATGCAGAAGCAGAATATTGGAAACTATTGGATAGAACTGAACCAGAACAGAATAGAGACAGATCCCGCTCATCACTCGATATATCTTTAATCTAATAAAATTAGATCCAGAAACACATTAGAAACAGCCCAAAAATGCAGACTTAATAATATGCTTCAGAAATCCTCATTGTGTTCTATGGCAATGGGCCTGGCTGTACTGTTAGAAGGAGACAACACTGACCAGCACCCAGAGCTCAACACAGAGTAGTAAATATGTTTATTCTTCAGTGTATGAGCGCACCAACGTAAAAAAAACCTCAGCGAGCTATGCCAAGCTATGCCGACTTATGCCGGACCGGAGCAGCCACGACCATACCTCCCAAGTGTCCCTGATTTGGGGGGTCTGTCCCTCTTTTGAGTCTATGCCCCCCTGTCCCTCGTTCTCATTTGTCCCTCTTGGAGGTGTAACATGCAGATCTGCAGCAATAAATGATTAATTTGCCTATTTAAGTGTTTCTATTGTTTTAACTCTTACATCCTATCTCCTATCCATTACTCAATGAGGGGGCGTAGCCTAATTTAACAAATGTCTCTCTTTCTCACACTGAAAAGTTGAAGGGTATGGCCACGACACATAGCTTTGGTCAATCAGGGAGTTGATCAATTGCACGAAAGCAAAAGGTCCATGTTGTTACCTATATGGTTGGTAAAGTAAGGAGACTTTTTTCTGCAGGTCACAGTGACACAACAAAACAAATCATGTCTCTGATTACTTCAAAGACTAACGCGCCTGCCATGGGAGCCCTAATTCTTCCGCCTGTTATCTCAGGGCAGTCGATTACTTACTGGCCACAATTACCAGAGAGAGCTGAGAAACATGGGATACCCACATGGACCTGGCTCATAGGAGTTAAACCTATATGCCATATATGTATGGGTAACGTCACTTATTATAACCTATGTGCATCGCTAGAATGTCATTGAGTTTCCTGCTTAGAGAACTCCTTACTAATGTTTGCTGAACTCTTTTTCATTGAACTATTATCGCTGAGGCTGATTCATTACTAACGCCAGGTATCGGCAGATAAGCGTCTGTACAGCGGCGCTTAGAGCGACCTCTAGTAGACACTGTAAGCGGGTATCGGGCGCTGTAACAGAGCGCCTCAGTCACTGTAGTAACCTTGCCCGCATTGATGACTGTGATGTGATGTTGGGCGCTCTAACACCAGTACAGCGATGCAGGGAGCGAATGGTAGCGCCAGCTCAGTGCGACTGACTCTCGGCGCCCCACACCATACTTGTCAAAAAAGGACACACACCAGCGCCGGTGCGCTGTTAGAGTTGCTCAGAGTTTTGCCTATAGCGCCCAGCGTTCACCAGACGCTGCCTGCCGCTACGAGGCACTACCTGGCGCTATACGTTCTTAAATAACCCCCCAAGTTACTCTACTTCTCAATACAAAATGGAAAAACATACATTTTGTAATATAAAAAAGCTGTGGTAGGACCCTATAGGGTTGATTTGTGGTTGGTGCGCAAAAACGAACACAGATGGAGCGCAAATGAATTTGCATGTGCCTAGGCACATGATTCAAAAATGCATGCACACGCTTTGCGTAAGTGTGAAGCGCACCAAGAGGCAAGCGCACGGGAGAAGCGCAATTTGTACCTTCCGCAAGGTAAATCTGCTGTTTGGAAGCACAAATGGCTCTGCCCCATGCGCATTTGGCCGGCAAAGCGCTTAACTGCTCCCAATGGTCCCCCATGTTTCTCCCATTTCCTTTACTGTTTCTCCATAGCGATTTGATTTCTCCAGCTTCTGTGTTTCCTGCAAAGCTTTGTTCGCCAATTCGGAGTGTTTTCTCTGGAGAACTTGTGCTCTCTATTTTTTGGGGGATATTCTGATCCCAGTTAACCCTTAATGTTTTTGCGTCCAATGTTTTGTCCCATCTGTTCCCTTTAACCCTCCCTCCCCTGTTTGTTTTTTTATATGAATGGTTAATCATTTAACTATACTTTTTTATTGTTTGTGTTTTTGCTAAACTTTGGGGCTCAATATTCACATTTTTGTTGTTTAGACCTTAATATTTGTGTTTTTTGAAAAATTTTATCATTTTTTCGTAGGAACCCAAACCAAAATAAGAGTTTAATCCCTAAAAAGAACTTGCGTCTGACACCTTCATTGTTCATAAAGATGCAGGACGCTGCCAGCATGAGTTTTTGGAATTGGCAGTTTCCTCTGCCGATTTTCTGGAGGAAATTGGCTCGTCAAATTGCCACATTTGCACACGCTTAGCTGCCGCCTACACATATCATAATTCAGGAGCCAGAGACATATTGGTGCATAAAAAGGACGCTAGCGAAAAATTTCAGGTGCAGATTGGCGCAATGGCAAACGCTAGTGCACAAATTGACTCTTAGGGCCTAATTCATGAAGGTATAGCGCCAGGTAGTGCCTGTACAGCGCCAGGGAGCGGCAGGTGAACACCGGACACGGCACGCAATTACACATTTATGAAGCCGAATCTGGTGAGCGCCTAGAACAACGCCATGTAGCGTCCGATTCATCATTATCCCAGCCTCAGCGTACAGCACCGGCGTCCATCCTTGCATAGTGCCACGTCTAACCTGTCATTACCTGGCGCTCTCCCATACATTTCTATGGACGATCCTTAAATCCCTTTCCTGATCCCATTTTTTTTCCCTTAAAAAAAACCAAACCTGACATGTATTCTGGACAAGAAAATGACATTTTTGAAAACTTTTTTGATTAGTAATATATTTATGCAGAATTGTCCTTACATGTCTGGTATTAAAGTGTTCATGTTACAATGTTATAACAATGTAATTCCATATGTTTTCGCTTTGTTACTAGTGAATACATGTCCAAAAACAGCCTTTAATCACACAGCCTCTGGCGCTATGGGCTACAATTACATGATTTTAAATGCCGGCGAGGTTTGTGGCTGTTTTTTTGATGAATGCAGTGTTACTCAGTCGCACTGGGCTGTCGTTACGGTGTAGTATAGCGGCTCACATATCATATTCATCAATGCCGGACAGCGACTGAGGCGCTCTGAAACAATGATCCATGGCCGAGCACAGCGACTACTAGCAGGTGCTCTGAAATCCGCTCTACAGACGCTCATCTGTCGCTACCTGGCATTAGTAATGAATCAGCCTGCCCAACAAAAGCACATCCCATTTTGCCAATCATGAATCAGACAGACCCCAAGTGCGACTTGACACTCCAAACAGCGTGTGCAAACTCACTGGCCATGAATCCACCCTTATGTGTCACAGGCCCCAAAGAGGAAGCCTGTTTGAAGGAATCATGTCTGAGGGTCTACACTGCTTGGGATTATCTAGCGAGAAATCGCTAAAGCGACTGCAATTTAGTGATAAACGGTTCGGGGAAACGGACTCTGCAATCAAGCGATTAACCCGCTGAACGTGGCCTGTTGGTGTCTCTCGTGGAGGGTTGAGGACAGGGCCGGATTAAGTGCTGTGGAAGCCCATGGGCACAAAATCTGGTGGAGGCCCCAGATACAGTATTTTCTCCATTAAGATAATTGTCCAGCCAAGTAACTGATTGGTGGTTGTCTGACACCCACCTACTTACTGTAACGAGTCCCTTGATTGTGGGTGGGTGCTGCTCGGCAACTCCTGCTTTGCCATTCTGGTTGGGGGGTAGTATGGTTGCCCGGCTGGTCCAGCAGAAAACAGTTCCCTGCATTGAGCTGCCAGCGGCTGTGCTTGGTGACTTATGTGCAGTGAGCGGCCACCGATTGACAACACTGTAGCGTTGCTGGCGGCGGTTTTGCTGCTCTAGACTCTCCGTCCTGCCCTGTGGTGGCTTTTGCTGCCCAGGCTTGCGGGGCCCCCACTGCCAACGATAGCTTTGTTGCGGCCTGTCAAACCAAAGACTGAAAAGCCTCCTGGACCAGACCATAACCCAAAGGCTGGTGGAGGCCCCCTTTGCTGGGCAAGTGGTGGAGGACCGGCCCTGATTGAGGAACACTGCACAAGAGAACTCTTCGTTCTTACAAAAGGGTTTTAAATTCCTGGGTTGGGGAAGCATCATGGTCACTGATTGCAATAGGTAGGGGAGGAATCTCAAACTCTTTTTCACATCATACAAGAGTACCCTATTACCTTCCTATTATTTCAATGATGTCCTTGGCACGCCTGCTGTATGCTATTACCTTATCAGTGTCAAATATTCTTTCCTCAAACATTTTAAAGCAGAGATGATGAATTAATCTAGGATCTCCTGTTAACGCCATCCTACGACATAACAACTTTAGCATATAGATTTCTGTTTGTTGTCATAAAGCTTTCCCGGTGACACGCGCTGATAAATAATTAGATGAAGTCAAGCTGCTCGCCGTCCTAAGAAATAATTTCGTTTACAATATCCCCTCACCTCTCCCATCATTACGTATTCTATTCAGCCATCATCTCCTGTCCCCTTGGTCTCTCCTTGTCTATTTGTCTTCCCTGTTCAATTCAATACTTACTGTCAAATCTACAAATTAAATCATTCAGAAGCTCACTTTGATCAGAAGAGGACTCTGCTGTCTTGTGTCAGTGGCTGATGCATTTTTAAGTAACACGTCCCTGACGTTTCATTTTCACACTGAAATATCCGCCATTGCTCTGCCACACACTGTGAAGTTGATTTATGAACAGAGCAAGCTATCAGTGTATTAGCTTGTGTATCCCCCTGTTGTCCAATGGAGGCTTGATTTGAAAATCAATGGCCAGTCCAATGGCGCTCACATATGTGTCATAGCAAGAAAACTGTAAGAAGGGATGTGTGTTGTGTGAACTGTCCCGGGATCTTGAAACAGCTGAGATGTTAAATTGGAGCTATAACGCATTGGAAGGGTATGAGCAGTCATCTTGGCTCATCCTGGGGAGCTGTACAATGCTGCTTATGAACTGTAAATATAGAGTAACATGCTAATGCACACAAATATGTAGGGCAGATCTTTCCTGTACTGGCCCAAGAGGAGAAATAGGCCCATGTACCCAGTGGTCGGGTAGTAGACCCTTCCCCCCAATGATTATTGTGACTAATGAGCTGTGTGAACCTATGCTATTTTTTATATATTTTGTTCCCATAGAAATTGTAAAAAATCTTATACAATCAGAAAGTACACTGTATATAGGATGATCCCTTTTGTTTGACTCTTAATTCATATGCAGCATGGTTGGAAAAAAAAACCTGTTGTTCTTTGAAGACTGTTTTTTGTAGCTTTAGTTTCGGGTGTGCATTTGCATGCAAATTAAGTTGGCTACCTGTGATAGATTAATCTGGGCCAGAGTATCACCCTGGTGAGTTTTGCCTGGTCCAATCAGAGATGACCTGCGGATTGCAAATGGAACAAAGGGTCAGCCTGAAAAAAACAGCGGACTGGAGGACGGACAGACGGACGATGATGAGATTTTGCTTTGGGATAGAGAGACCTTTGTGAAGCCAAAAACAACAGCCATCTTGTTTGGAGATTGGACATGGACTTCTGATTTCTGCTTGGACCCGATTAAAACAGATGAGTAATCAATTTTAAAATATATATATATATATATATATATATATATATATATATATATGCTTTTGCCCTGTTAGGCTTTCTATGTTTAAACACTGATTGTAGCATTTTTGGTATATAAAATAACTTTAAAGTGTATCATTTTCCTTGGAGATTACTGGCAAATAAACTTTTTAGACAAAGGAGGTGTAATTTTAGAGATATACATGTATTTGAGCTCTTAAGTTGCCATATATATTTGAGGGCAGCAAATATATACAGGACAAGCTGCTTCTAGACCCCGGCTCTTTTTGATGTGTAGAGCCAATTAGCTTCTTCTAGGTACTGCCTTCCTCAGACTGGTATGGCCACTGAGCTGCTTGTGACCCCCGCCTCTATAAAATGAGCTGCTTCTAGACCCCGCCTATTTCTGATGTGTAGAACCAATGAGCTTCTTCTAGGCACTACCTTCCTCAGATTGGTATGGCCACTGGGCTGCTTGTGACCCCCACCTCTATCCAATGAGCTGCTTCTAGACCCCGCTTCTCTCTGATGTGTAGAGCCAATTCGCTTCTTCTAGACACTGCCTTCTTCAGATTGTTATGGCCACTGAGCTGCTTGTGACCCCCACCTCTATCCAATGAGCTGCTTCTAGACCCCGCCTCTCTCTGATGTGTAGAGCCAATTAGCTTCTTCTAGGCACTGCCTTCCTCAGATTGGTATGGCCACTGGGCTGCTTGTGACCCCCACCTCTATCCAATGAGCTGCCTCTAGACCCCACCTCCTTCTGATGTGTAGAACCAATTAGCTTCTTCTAGGCACCACCTTCCTCAGACTGGTATGGCCACTGAGCTGCTTGTGACCCCCGCCTCTATCCAATGAGCTGCTTCTAGACCCCGCCTCTTTCTGATGTGTAGAACCAATTAGCTTCTTCTAGGCACTACCTTCCTCAGATTGGTGTGGCCACTGAGCTGCTTGTGACCCCCACCTCTATCCAATGAGCTGCTTCTAGACCCCGGCTCTCTCTGATGTGTAGAGCCAATTAGCTTCTTCTAGGCACTACCTTCCTCAGATTGGTATGGCCACTGAGCTGCTTGTGACGCCCACCTCTATCCAATGAGCTGCTTCTAGACCCGACTCTCTCTGATGCGTAGAGCCAATTAGCTTCTTCTAGGCACTACCTTCCTCAGATTGGTATGGCCACTGGGCTGCTTGTGACCCCCACCTCTCTCCATTGAGCTGCATCTAGACTCTGCCTCTCCCTGATTCATATAGTTGTCGGTGAGTGGGTGGGGGAGGAAGGGATATGTGGGATGACCGAGAAAGGATTAAAATGTAGCAGTGAGAGGTTGGGCACTTCTGAGGTCCTCAGAAGACTAAAACTGAAAATAGGGGGGATTGGGGCTTCCGCTCCCGGTGTCTTGGTGGGTATATAACCCTTCCAAGGTCAGGGAAGGATGCACCCTTGCCGTATTCCTCTCACTGGTAAGGTGTGCTGTTGAGTCTGTTCTACAACATTATTTCAAATAACAAATATTTTATACATTTATTAGTAATTATTCAAACATAGATATGATAATGAATGACCATGATATAAAATACAATCCTAGTTTACAATGCTATCAGGTAATAATTCCTCGGGTGTGGAAATGCACTGGTAAAGGGCAGTCCCCGTTGCCGCAAGCTTATGGGAGTATTGGGTAAAGTTCTTGGTTTGTAGCAAGATGGGTACCCTGTTTGTAGCAAGTGCCCATACAGTTTGTAGCAAGTGTCCATACAGACGCGTTTCACCTTTATTGCTTCTTCAGTGTATGGGATATCCTGATGATGATAATAAGGGGTTTGGGAATGGGTCCATAAAAGAGATTTTATTCCTAAGGTTTTTTTTAGTATGCACAAAATTCCTTTTTTTGATGTCCTCTCAGATGCCTGTACTTGTAGACCGGGGGGTATCCGTCCAGTAAAGTTGTGTGCTCCTATTCAGGTAGCTACACTGCATTATAAAATGTATATGGAGAATGGTAAGTATTTATATGTTGTTTAAGAGTACAATAGGGAAATTAGGTATCAGGGTTCATGTAGATCAGGTATAGCGTGAAACGCGTCTGTATGGACAAACAGGGCATCCATCTCAGGAATTATTACCTGATAGCTTTGTGAACCAGGATTGTTTTTTTTATAGCACGGTCGTTCTTTATCATATCTATATTTGAATAAATACTAATAAATGTATAACATTTTCGTTATTTGAAATAAGGCAATTGTAAAGATGTAGAACAGACTCAACAGCACATCTTACCAGGGAGAGGTGTAAAAGGCTTCCTGCCACCTTGTCATTGGTGTGGCCAATGGGATGCTTCTAGACCTCGGCTATATTTGGTTGATGTGGCCAATGAGCTGCTTCATGCCTCTCCCTGATTCATTTAGCCAATTAGCTTCTGCCTTCTGATTGGTGTGACAACAAAACACTTCCTGCCTCTTTGTCATTGGAGTGGCCAATAGAATGCTTCTAGACCATAACTATCTTTGATCAGTGTGGCAAATGAGCTGCTTCTAGACCCTGCCTCTCCCTGATTCATATAGCCAATTAGCTTCTGGGCACTGCCTTCCTCTGATTGGTGTGACCAATGAGCTGCTTGTAAACCCTAAACGTCTAGACCGTGCCTTCCTCCGATTTTTGTGGCAATAAAATTATGATTGGCGTGGCCAATGTGTTGCTTCTAGACCCTGCCTCTCTCTGATTCATATAGCCAATTAGCTTCTGGGCACTGCCTTCCTCTGATTGGTGTGACCAATGAGCTGCTTGTAAACCCTAAATGTCTAGACCGTGCCTTCCTCCGATTTTTGTGGCAATAAAATTGTGATTGGTTTGGCCAATGTGTTGCTTCTAGACCCTGCCTTTCTCTGATTGGTGTGGCCAATAAGCTGCTTCTAGGTACAGCCTTACATCTGTCTGGTGTGACCAATGAGCTGCTTGTAAACCCCAACTCTCTCTGATATATGTGGCCAGCAAGCTACTTCTAGACCCTGCCTTCCTCAATCCGTTTCTGCATTCTGATTTTCTCTGATTGATTTGGCCAAAGAGCTGCTTCTAGAATTTTTGTATCTCTGAATAGTGTTTCCTAAAAACCACCTCTAGACCATGCCTCCCTCTGATTGGTAATGAGCAACCTCTAGACCCTGCTTCCTTTTGATTAGTGTGGTCAATAAACAGCCTCTAGACCCTGTCTCCCACTGATTAGTGTATCCAATCAGTCACTTCTAAACCCTGGCTCTGATTGGTATAGCCAATGAGAACTGCATTCCTCTGATTTAAAAGCCCAATGACTTGCTAGTAGCCGTCTATCATCAGCATGACCAATGAGTTTATAGTCCCTGACTCCCTCTAATTGATCTCTCCAATTAGCTGCTTCTAGACTTTGATTGCTGTGGCAATAAAATGCTTCAAGATCCTTCTAGGGCAAACTTCCACACCCCCCCCCCCCCATCCCCAGAGTCAGTCCTGCATCTAATTGGTGTACACAGTTAGCTGCTTTTGGACATTGTCTCTCTATGATTGCCGTGACCAATGAGCTGCTTCTACACCCTTCCTCCCTCTGATTGTTTTGGCCTATGAGCTGCTTCCAAACCCTGTTCCTCCCTCTGATTGGCAGCCAGTGAACTGCTTTAAGACTCTGCCTCCCCTTGAATGGTGAGCTGCATCTAGATCTTGTCTCCCTGCGTTTGATGTTGCCAATGAGTTGCCTTTATGCCTTGTATTTATCAGATTAGTGTGGCAAATGAGCTGCCTCTAGAACCTGCCTCCTTCAGATTGGTGCAGCCAACGAGCTGCTTTTAGGCCTCGTCTCTCTCTGATTTGTGTGGTCAATAAGCTGCCTCTAGACCAGGGGCGCTCAACCTTTTGACGAGTAGGGGCTTCTTCATGATTTTTCCATTTTGAATAGCATAATGAAGATTTTCTACAACAATCAGACTACCCACTGTCTCCAGAAACTCTCCTTGTATGTCCTTCCACTACATCTCTACATAAATATGTATCACTCCACATGCTAGCAATACTCATGCTGGTTGGCTTACCTTACTAAATATATGGGTCTGTTATTTCTAACCCTCCCCACCAGTCCCACATCTTCCAATACTCACCCATCTAAGCTCCCACCAAAGCTAAGCATACTATTATAGAAAAAATAATTTCATGTCAGTTCTATTTACCACTCCCATTTTCCCCACAGCAGGTGAGGGGCCACTTCAGATGGCTCTAAGGGCCACATGTGGCCCTCGGACCACAGGTTGAGCATGTGTGCTCTAGATCAATGTTCCCCAGCCCTATCCTGAAGAGAGACACCTAGCTGGTGTCGATCATTGTGACCAGATTGCTGCTAGAATTCTGACTTTGTCCTGAGACCTGTGATTAGATAGGGGGTCATTTAATGCTGCCCCAACCCCAAACACCCAGCAACGTATCCTGGCATTAAAGCAGCCTGTAGAATTTCTGGAGGGGAACATGGGGGACTTCCCTGGGGCTGGGTACAGTGAGAAAGGTTGGCGATGAGACATGGAAAGCAATACATTCCAGCATAGGCTCTGGGTTAGGTGGGCAACAATCTGGGGCTTACACCCAGCCTAGGTGGCCCAAAACAGAGCAGTCCACTGGGAATTGTCACTAAGCTTCCTATGGGCAGCCACCCCCTGCCCAGCTAGAAAATTTGGCTCCTGAAAGTGTCTGATGACAAGCCATATTTATATGCTCTTTAAAGGTGCTTTGGGGATTAGATAGCACTATATAAATACACAAAGCAAATAAACACATGTAGTTACACAAAAAGGTGTCTAAAAAGGGACAGAATAAATAGTATAGTAATAGTATAGCAATAGTCTTGGCATTGGAGATTTTCTATGACCTGAACTGTAAAGAAACAAAATGACTAAAATACATTATAAAGATTGTGTATGCTATAATGAAACACTAGAAAATGCACTACTGTAAATCTCATACATGGAACTGGCTAAACTGCTTCTCACCTTAGAGATGTTAATAGGTCTATTAACATTCAGGTCACATATAAGCGTGGTGTGAATGTCCTTCAATGGCTTGTCATACAACATTGAGAGCATTGCCTTGACACTGTAAAGAGCACTAAGGAAAACATATCTTCCAGATAAAAAAACAAGGAAATAAATGCCTTGAAGTATCGGGCCTTTGTCTTAATAGGGGAGCTTGGCCTTGAGGAACAGGCTTAACCTCATCCAGAATGTTCAGCACAATCAAACTTGCAATGAGTTTCCATTTGCCATCAGGCAGTTGAGCAATGGCCGAAGCAGACACAATAGTGTCTATATACAACATGTGTCTGGCACAATGTATGCAGATGGTGCCAAGCAGGGACAGATTGGCCATAGGGAGACCCGAGGCAATGCTAGATGGGCCACTTTGTTTGGGGCCAGTTGGGCTGCTGCTTATAACACCCACATTCAGTCCCTGCCCCCTTAGTCTCCTTCTCCTCCCCCTGTACCTAGCCCCACTGTACCCACAAGCCAAGGAACCACATCCCCATTACTATAGCCCCAGCATCATGGTTGCGGGCCTCAGCAAAGATGTCCCCAGCCGGCCAGGGGCTGGTAAAATCAAGGGCTGATTTTTGGCCCCCAGTCCGCCGCTGATGCCAAGGCTCTGATCCAAAAATAGGGTCCTCAGATTCAGATGCAAGTGTCTTCCAGCTTCTTGTTTCTAGCTTTTTTTTAACCTTTGACTTGTACCAACCACATCCTTACGTTGCCTGCACCAACCTTGACTTGTCTTGCCTCTTACAACCTTCATTGCCCTCACAGCTTGTCATACCACTAAAGAACCTGCATTGCCTCCCCAGACCTTGGCTTTTCACCAGTATGACAAGCTGAGATAGGTGCAGACAATGTTGGTTCCTAAACCGGACAAACACCCATGCGGGTGCAGGTGGTGGTCCCCGCTGCTATAAGACCAGAATTCTGGAGCTCCCCCTGCACATAACCCTCCAGAACTTTAGCTTTAGCTTTTCCGCGGCCGGAACAATGCACTTGCTCACTACCTGGAGGATAATCGATAAGGTAAGAATTATGGACATTCTGGGGGGTTATGTGCAGGGGGGCTCCAGAATTCTGGATGCTCCACCCCAGACTGTCATATTGCAAAGGTACCAACACCTGTGTCTGCATGGGTGTTGGTCCACTTTAATAGCCAAGACAAATGAAGGTCTGTGCAGGCAAAACCCCAAAATGTAGAACTGTGAAATGTTGTCTAATCGTCCTGGACTGGAAATAATGTTCAGGATTTTCAGAAGTTGGTTGACTGAATGCAACACAGATGACAAGCAGTTATCAGAGCACCACAGAAGAATAACAAGACTCTTCAGGCATCATTCTGATGCCAGCAACATCCTTATAAAGGACCCAGAGTAGCAGGATTGGTTTGTCCTGTCACCTCTGATTAGATAGGGGTCATTTAAAGCTTCCTCAGCCCACCCAGCGATGAGTCATGGCTGGGGGAAAAAAAGCTGCCTATAGAATTTTGGGAACAGTACATGGGGGACGTTCCTGGGGCTGGGCACAGTGAGAAAGGTTGACGATGAGACTTGGAAGGCAATACATTCCAGCACATGCTCTGGGTGAGGTGGGCAGCAATCCGGGGTGGCCCAAAACAGAGCAGTCCACTGGGAATTGTTGCTGAGCTTCCTATGGACAGCCAGTTGCTAGGCTACTCCCGGGGCAGGGCGCATACCATAGGGGCAGCGCAGGCATGTGCCGCAGGCGGAGGCCTGGCGCACGCGGCCTCCACCTGGAGTGTAAAATACTCTAGAGCAGGTCTTTAGGCCAGTGCAGGCATGTGCCCCTGGGCCTGTGGAACAAGGGGACCCGACACACGCTGCTTCCAATGAATCTGCAGTATGTACCTGCTGCACATACTAGCCATGCCTCCTCCTTGCCGCCTCCTTCCCCACTGGGGTGCAGGCCCACAACCCCATTGCCGCGTATGCCTCAATTCTCGGTCGGCACCTTGCATGCCCTGTGCCATGCGCTGAAGTAACTGCCTCCCTTGCTGCACTGCGGACCCAGCTGGTGAGGGCCACGGGGGGGTTCTGCTGATGATGGAGGCCCTTGCAGGGGTCCCTGATATGGGGCCCCATCAGGGCTAGGTATACGCTCCTGCCCCAGAGCATACAAAATCTTGGTACCTCATTGTGTAAAATCCTTGGGTCCCCAGTAAATTCACCTCTCCCGGTGGCCACATCCCCAGGTTGGATGGGACGGGAGCATTTCGCAGGCTACAGGGAATACGGGCATGAGGCCAGAGTGCTGGGTCACATCAACTGGCAATTTTGAGATCAGCCAATCAACAATCCCAAAAACCTGTTTTTTTTAAACTGGACCACCGAATCGGCTGCATCACCTGGGGTACTTGGACTGGAGGGGTTTTGTGCCGCTTTAACACTCCTACTTCATTTATTACAGTGATGGGGGTGTGCCAAGGTGGGGCTTGTGGACCCTGACTAGAGACCCCACGGACCCCACAGCCGCCATACAAACCCGGATGGCGATATCACTGGATCCCTGTCCTCAATAACTATGAAGATGCCGGCATAGCCGGAGGTGTTGCTGGAGGATAGCTGGAGGAGTTGCGAGTGGTAAAAGGTGATTATAGGCTTTTTTGTGCTTGGACAATCCCTTTAACTTTATTTTTTTATAAAAACACAGAAAGAAGGCAATTTACATAAGCATACATGATTATAATCACTCTTTTCCGATGTAGGGTCCATATAGCGCACACACCCACTTCGCGGAGAAGTTGAATAGAAGAGATCTTCTAATTGGAAAATGATGAGATTTCACAGCTTCCGAACTCAACTTTGCCAAATACGTTGAGTCTGGCCAAGTAAATGCCAAACAATTGTTGTATACTTCACCTCCTCCCACATTACTGCTTAGCATTTTTTTTTTAATAATATAGAAACAGTTACAGTCATGTAAAGGGAGCAGAGCGGGGCCCTTCCCGCAGCTGTTATTTTTGGGTTTAATAACATTGTTGAAAAGCTGGAAAAAGGATTATCAGCATGGGAGCCAGCTTGTGAACCATACTTTAGGGTCTGCCAACAAATTCCTCTTGCTGTGCGCCTTTGCATCATAGTCCCAAAATCTTTCCAGAGGCAATAATTAACATGAGCGTTGTTTGCTGACCTTGGGGTTTTTATGTGGCCTAAACAGAAATGATATATTTTAACCTCTAAGCATGTGTTGTCTGCGAAACCGAAGCTAATCTGCGCTTCCTAAACGGAGCTTTCATCGCCTCTGATGTTTATTGGACATTTGTCAACAATTAGGACATGTAAATGTCAAATATAAAACTGGCTTATTTCCCAAAGAAACTCCTCTAGCATTAACATTCTTCTGAAATGAAATTCAACTTTAGGGGTCGCCATAGAGTGGAGCTGCATTTATCATGTATGCCTCTGAATCAGAGGTGCACAGGGCCAGATAATGTGCAAGGGGTGCGCACCCCGGGGTCTCTGTCACGTCCCACGCAGGGCTGTATTTACTATTAGGCAAACCTAGGCCTGTGCCTAGGGTGACCACCTGCATGGGGGGGAGGCACAAATGTTACCGCTATAGTAAAAAAGGAAAAAAAAAGTTGTTTCCGCATTAATGCTTTCTTACAAATGCTCCAAAGCCATCCCTATCCCCTATTGCTGTGGCAATGTGACTCCTGTGTGTTGGGAGCTGTGAAACCTGTAATATATACAGAATGAAAGAATACATGTTCCTCTGCATTTTTCCCCTTGAAACCTCTCTTCCCTACACACATTTATTTTTTATATTGGCGGCCCACAACACCATGGCAAAGGGGGGAGGGGCGCTGCACATTCAGGGGGCCCACCTTTGTTTCTTTGCTTTTATTATTTTCTTATATTTATTCTTTGTTTTGTTCTTTAGGGACAGTTGTGGCCTAGAGGTAAGGGGAGCATACTTGTGACTGGAGGGTGGCAGGTTCAAATCCCGGCCCTGGGACATGACTGAAGTGCTCTTGAGCAAGGCACCTAACCCTGCAAATGCTCCCCGGGTGCTGTAATTAGGGTAGCCCACCGCTCAGAGCATGTGTACACTCACTGCAGGGATGGGTTAAATGCGGAGGATGAATTCCTATGTGTGCGCAAGCATACAATGCCCATCTATGCTTTAAAAATTGTTTTTTTTAAATTAGCCTGTTTTTTTCTGCCAGTCCCTTTCTTTCTTTCATTCTTACTTCTATTATTTCTTCAGTTCTTTTGTTCTTTTTTTTCATTCTATTCTTTCCTTCTTGTCTTTTTCTTTCTTTCCATCTATACTATTTTTCTTTCATCTACATAAGTTGATCCCAGTGGTACCATTATATTTGTCATTGCATCATTTGTACCCTTTGAATTATACTGCCTGTATATCACTGGGTCAACATATAGGTTGACCCTAGTAGTGCCATTATATTTGCCATTGTGTCACTTGTATTGTTTGAACTATACTGCTTGTATAGACATACACTGAATATACTTGTAAGGGAATTTGTTTAATGTTCTTTAATGTTATCCAGGCTCGCACACTCCATCATCGCCATGTGCACCTCTCTGGAGGTACCTACCTCGCTGTCCCACGTCAATCTTCCTCTCCCGCTTCCCCTGTGCCTCCGATGGCCGGTGAGTGTCTACCCTGGGTTGCTGATGGGGGCCAGTGATAGACCCCAACAGGGTTCTGTACGCCACTGCCACTTATCTTGCAGCTTTCAGTAATCAGTATCCCTAAATCTCTCTCCTCCAAGGTCCTGGCTGACACAGTGCTGCCCATACGGGACTCAGAGTGGGGATTCCTTCTACCCCAGTGCATGAGAGATTAAAGTGGACCAAAACCTGGCTGAATGAAACCCAGCCAGTCAGCCATCTTTCTTACCTTTCCAACGAGCCTGCAGCACAGGAGCGTCTCTCCTCCAATCAGCTTCTTCATTAATATGCATGACCAGAGAAACTGAATGGAATTCAATCTGCAAACACGATCGGCATGTGCATGTCAACGTCAGCCATGTAAGTGATGCTGTGGTTGGCTGCATATTTGCTGTGGGCTCATTGGCGAGGTAAGAATATCAGGCAACTGGGGGGGGTTTCACATAGCGGGGTGTCCTGGGGGGACGGACCAAAAGCTGAGATATTGAAATCCCTGTTTTTGATCCCCTTTAGACTCCAGTTTTCCCAGTTTTGACAATTTATCCAGTAAAGCCAAATAACTTTCCATGTTGTATCCCCCCATTACTCTCCTTTGTACCGTTACCTATGTAGAGCCCCTGGTAAGCCTCCATAATAAGTCTCTGCTAAATCAGATTTTGTTTAAACTGGACCTTCACCCTGAATAAGAGCCTATCTTATATGTTTCCCCCACCCTGTACATACAGATTGCCCACATTAAAAATCATCCTACTTGCATCTACTGAGCCTTTAAATATCCAAGAAGCCAGCCCATGGAGTATCAGGCTGCCTACAAACAGGAAATGTCTTCTGACTGTGCCGCTCTGTATTCTGAGATCGCTGTCTTTTTCCTGGCCCCAGCTCTACTCTGTCTGTGCAGCTATAATCCACCTCGTGAGGCTTCTGAGGCAAGATGGTGGCGCCCGTATCCTAGAGTCTTGAACAGAGTTGCAGCCCAGTGGGGGAAAGAAAAATAAGTTAGCCTCTAAAACATAAAATATACTAATTTTAGATGCTGGGGAATAGTTTTTAAGGGTTTGGGCTTTTCATTAAATGATGTCGAAGGTCCGGTTTAATACCGTCAGCAGAGGAGAGAAGGGAAACAGGTGCAGAGTGAGTTGCAACATTGTAATGTTTCAATTTCAGTTTCATTGTAATCACAACAAACTCTGGCCAGGCCTGCTGTATGAAAAGACGATTAAAAAAGTCAACTCCCAGGATCCTTAGAGAGTTGAGAGAAGGGGGAAAGACTACAAAACTCATAATTCCAGGACGCTGATATGGGCTGACACTTGTTCCTGAGGAGAGTCTGGGAAATTAGAGGATGGCTGGGTGCGCGGTTGGAGATCTGGCAAGCTGTAGTGCAAGTAAATAACCGGTCCTCTCAGTGTACTTCATCACAGAGAGATTTCCATTTCACCTGGATTTGTGAGTAACCTCTTATACTGGCCTGTTTCTAAAGCGACCAGGCCCAGATTAGGGATCAGTGTACAGTTAGATTGCTGGCTAAGTGACCCAGGAAAACTATTGCAACTTCCAGATATAAGAGGAAGATTTGTGTGCTCAGAGACTTGGTGTCAGTGAGTGTGTCTTCTGCATTTACCCTGTTTAGTGGAAATTTCACCGTGTATACACACACACACACATACACACACACACGTAACCAGGGGCATAGCTAGCGGGGTGCAGGGGGGCACTTGCCCTGGTTGCAGCAGGTCAGGGGGGCACCAAAGGGGGGCCTAAGCAAAGGTAAGGGGCGCCATTTCAAATCTTTGCTCCGGGTGCCAGAAAGCCTAGCTACTCCTCTGCACATACCCATAGCTCAAGCCAGTTATAGAAGTTAAAGTAAAACTGTTTTCTAGAGAAATATCATTGTTCCTTTGCTGCATATAAAGTTGATTAACACAGCCTGGAACTTTCTACAAGTTATTCTTAAAGTGACAGTGTCTATTATTGCAAGAAGAGTTTGTTTGATATTTACCTGTTCCGATCTTGAACCAAGATTAGTCCAGCTGGCTCAGAGGAAATTAAAGTAACAGTACTTCATATCTGTCTAGGATATGTCTTATATCAAGGCATAGTTACCACTGTTGGAATTTCATTATCTCGCTTCACTTCTGGTCGCTGTAAATATTACTCTGCTATATACATTTTTCTGCTTCGCAACTTAAAGACAGTAAAGACTTGGGATTTGTGCACATATCTATTAGAGTAATAACTATAAGTTTGATATTACATTATTGTTCCATTACCGGATAAGGTATTGTTTTAACTATTGGTTTGCAATTGCATATGGAATGTATATTGTGTGTGCAATTAAATCTATACTGTTGATAATAACAATTGTGTTAAGAGTGTTGGGGAATTTAATGGGTGTCACCATAGTAAAGGGGGGAGGTTTCCCTATTTCCTGTGCGGAAGGGAAATCTAGGTAGGGGAGTTTATGGACCCAGGGAGGGTGTCCCAGTCCTCCTTACGACATGTGCACATTTAAAGTGGACCATCACCCTCGGGTGATCGGCCCGGGAATCTATAAGATTCCCGGGCCGATCACCTCCCTCCCCGCGGGACATCCGAGATCGGGATGTCCCGTGGGGTGAAACCCCCCCCAAACACCCCAAACCCCCTTACCTCATCTTCGCCGCCGCCTCCCTCGCGCCCCTCTAGGCGTGCGCACGCCCGCGCCGGCCGTCTGTGAATGGCCGGCGCGGGCGCGCACGCGTCAGGAGGGACGCGCGGGAGGCGGCGGCGGAGGAGCCGCTTGTCCACGGCTGTCAAATCCCTTGTCCGTCGGCGCTGGGAGCGGGGAGAGGTGAGTTTTTAGGGTGATCGGGGGGGTTTCACACAGCGGGGCACCCCGATCGGGGGTGCCCCACCGAAGTGGACCAAGACCCAGGATAGTCAAAATCCTGGGTGTTGGTCCACTTTAAGTAACAAGCATTAATCATATATTCAATATAACATTCAATAATGGCAAGTACCATATTATGGTTAAAACAAGTTTTCACAGTGTGCTGTGAGATTTATTTAGTCCATTGTAGTCAGTTTGCAGCAAGTTGAATGCTTTTTGGTGAAACTGACCATACAGTTTGTAGCAAGCATACAGTTTGTAGCAAGTAATAATCCTATGAGGCTTTATACAGACGCGTTTCGCAGTAAGCCGCTTCATCAGTCCATATTGCCATCCTTATATCTGTGGCATAATTACGGACATCAGTAATTAGAGTTAATATATGTTCCATAAGACTTGCAAAAAATAAACAAATAAATTACATCTTTTTGTTGTGTACAGCATTTCATAAACATTCATATTGCATTTACCTTGTGCATTTGGTAGATAGAAGTATGTTGCTAAGTATGGAAATTGATAATAGATGCCACTTGGTAGGGGAAATGGTTTTGGGTTAGCTTATGTTGAAAACAATTAATGGGTAATTGATGTTGGTAGATTTACCTTAGTGGTATAAACTGTGTTATGCTGGAATAAATAGCAGGCTGTGTGGAGTGCCACGGTTCCAGGCGTGTCCCTTTAAATAAGGGAAAGTAGGTAAGTAATGTCTAAAAGTTTAGTTGGTGGTATAGTGGATATAGATGCTTACCAAGGTGGTCTTGTAGTCGCAGGCAGGAGCCTTGCATTTGGTAGATAGAAGTATGTTGCTTTGTAAGTATGGAAATTTATAATAGATGCCACCTGGTAGGGGAAATGGTTTTGGGTCAGCTTATGTTGAAAACAAATGATGGGTTATTGATGTTGGTAGATTTACCTTTGTGGTATAAACTGTGTTATGCTGGGCCACGGTTCCAGGCCTGTCACCACAGTTCGGGCAGAGGCAAAAATCCTAAAATATATTCTAGATCCACCCAAGGGTGGGTTACACCTACATTCACCTACCAAGACTTCCCCTATGTCACTTACAAATATATTAAAAATAACACAGATCTCCATCCTTCTGTCCTGGCTTCCATCTGGGAGTAGTTACAGTTGGGGTGGAAAGAGAAGCTTTTCTACAGAGAGGTGGAGCCTCTCTGGAATCTGCCCCACATTACTTACATGTTACAGGAGGGGAGAGGGCTTTCTCCAGGAAAACCATCTTCATACCCCTCTTGTGATGTATGAATCCCCAGGAGCTCCACCTCTGAAGAATAAAAGCTTCCCTCACCGACAGGATGGAAAGAGGGGGATCTGTGTCCCATATTAGGGCAGGGTGTGATATTTTAACTCCCAACGCTGCCTAAAGAAAATGGAAGAGGGGCACCAAAGATGGACCGAAGACCCAGCGATGAACTAGGAGCAAACCACAGCGGGACGCCCTTATCTGGTCCAGAAGGGTGTTCCATGTTCGAGGAAGAAAGAAGACGCAGGCCAGTAATTAGTGAAATTTAAATTTATTACATTTGAGTGTGTGTGTTTCTTTATAATTACTACTTGTAGTAAACCGATGACGGATCTAGTCATCTGCCGGCCCTGCGGGTAACATGATGGTACCCCGCCGAGTACTTTGGGACACCCATGGTGCAGAAGACCCTGGTTACAAAGCAGATTTGCAACCAAAAAAAAAGAAAGAAGCTGCTCATTTCCATCTGTGATCCAGCCCTGGGGGTCTCCACTTTGCCCAGGGGCATACGTTCCCCTTCCACCAAGGATCTTCTGTTGGGCAGAGATCGCCCATTCCCTGCCCGCATGGCGTCTTCTGACAGCACGCCAGCCACCACAGGGAGGGGTCTTATCTACGAGGACTGAGATGACTTAATGCTAGTATAAAAGGCTGCTCCCAGTCAGGAGACAGCAGTCAGAAGCCTGGAGTGATCAGAAGAAGCTGATTTACATGTAAGTCTTTCTGAAATTCTAAGGGGCTGGCAAGTCACCTGCTGGGAAGCCCCATTACCTGCATCCCCAAAACCCAGAGGGGTGTAGAATATCCCATGGCTTGTGAGGGCTATGCAGGCTGGTAATCTTCAGGACTGTGCCCTGGTCTGGTTTTACCCTTAAATTTTTTTTTAAAAGCATGGGGTTCCTTCCCAAGCACCCCCACCCCACCCCACCCCACCCCACCGGAGAAGGAGAGACTTGAACCCATTTTTTACTTACCGTATATACTCGAGTATAAGCCGAGTTTTTCAGCCCACTTTTTGGGCTGAAAAAAGCCGCCTCGGCTTATACTCGAGTCATACCGCTGGCCCGCTGGGGGAGTTGGCCTGGAGCGGCAGCTCCATCCGCCCCTAAGTCGGAGGAGAGGCAGAGGGCCCCCGCAATCATTCCAGCGACAGAGGTGAGGAGAGCGGGAAGATCCGAAGCGGGCCGGCCGCAGGCGGAGGAGAGCTAGGCGGCTTCTCAGAAGAGAGTCCCCTGGAGGAGAGGGGGGGGAGGGCGAGACAGCGGGCGGCAGCCGGCCGGGGAGCGGCGCCGCGGCCGCTGCAGGAGGAGGGGAGAGCGTCTCCCGCAGGTCTTCGGTCCGGGGGAGCCGGGCGGCGCCGCCTGCTGCGGCTCCCCTGGCCACGTTCACACAGTGACAGTGACAGCGCGGCGGAGGCGGGAGCGGCTGCCCAGAGGAAGGGACAGGCGGGAGAGAGGCCGGCGCTGAGTAGCGGCTCGGAGTGATTTTCCATAGTCATATTATTAGTTACGGTATATGGGGATCACTTGTGTGTAGTCAGAGAGAGTAAGATACAGATAGATCGAGGAGGAACGACACCAGGAATTTCTGGGCCCGGGAAACGTCAAGTGTTTATAATAATACAGCCTCCTCCCTTCCCTTCATCTTCTCTTCAGCCTCTCAAAATGGTGGCCGGCCGTTACTGCTGCTGGGAGGGACACCGGGGCCCCTCTGCAGGGCAGGACAAAAAAAAACTATTCTGGAGTCCCTTTCCTTACTTGGCCATTTTTTTTGAACAGGGAGGGTCTGTGTTTACAGGGTAATATGTGGGGCTTATTCTCAGGCTTTAACATATTTGGTTGTTAGTGGGGTAGCTGCTGCATTTCCCACCCTAGGCTTATACTCGAGTCAATAACTTTTTCCATTTCTTTGTGGTAAAATTAGGTGCCTCGGCTTATATTCGGGTCGACCTATACTCGAGTATATACGGTAGTTTTTAAGGGTTTGGCCATTGCTAGTGAGCATAGAAAGTGTATTTCATATGACAATGTCATGAAGTGCTCTTTTCAGTATGGGGAGCCTCCTGGGCAGCAATGGGTGTCTAGCAATACAAATGTGGCACCATTGTAACTGATTCAGGCTACAATTGCCACGGCCCTCAACTGTTTGCCATGTTTAAATTGAAGAAGAAATGGCCGAGATATCAGGTTTTAGAGGTTCATTATATGATTTCTCTTCTGAAGCGAGTGGGCCTTGGATCTGTGATGCTGCATAATAATCAGCCTAATGGGTGGGGTCTGTAAGATTTCCAGAACTTGCATAAGGCACCTTGTCTGTACTTCTACCCTCTCCCCCTGTTGATAGGCAACATTGGAGCCTAGACTAGTACTCCCAGACATGCAAGGGCGCAATCTTAATTGCACATGTGCGCACTCCCAAACACATTTGTGTGCACTGCAAAACATGTATGCATACCTCCCAACTTTTCAAAGCCGTAAAGAGGGTCACATTTAAGCCACGCCTGGCCACACCCCTGACCATGCCCCTAGCCACACCCTTAAAGGGAAACAGCACCTAAGAATTAAATAAAAATAAATAATAAATTAATAATAATAATAATACAGTGAGGGGCATCCCTCATTGCAGCCAGTTAGGGGCATCCTTTGTTACAGACAGTTAGGGGCATCCCTCATTACAGCCAGTTAGGTGCAACACACACACACACACACACTGGTGTCCTTCTTCTGCCTTGGCAGTTGCTTACCAGCCCTTAAATTGGACCAAAACCCAGGGTAGTCAAAAGTTTTTTCGGGAATTAAAAAAATCCCCCCCAAAAGTGAGGTCCCCCCTACCCAGCATTACCAGCTGGGGGTCAGCTATGGGGTTTGTAGAACAGAGCGCAGGGGCCAGCTTTGGTGGCACCCTGCCCTGCCAGCTACAAGCACCAAAGCCTCATATCCCTGGGCTCTTCTGCCCCCCCCCCCCGGGCTTTGGGAAGGCAGGTATAGGGAGTGCCCGGGGTTAATGGCAAGTCCCCTGCTAGCCGCAGGAGATTTGCCAGCCCCTAATCCTTGTGAACTGGTATAAGGGTCTCATGGACCCCTTACCAGTTCACAAAGGGTTAAATGTAAAAAAAAAATTAAAAAAACACACAGTACATTTTTATTAACATTATTTTTAATACTTACCTCCCATGGATCCCAAAACACTGTGTCCCCCGCTGATCACTCTGGCCTCTGCTGGAAGCCTTTTTATAGCTGCTGGGCGACAGGTAACAAAGGGTTAATTAAAAAAAAAATGCCATAGGGTCCCCCCTCCCGGAGAGGGGGACCCCATTTTCTTTTGGAATTTTAAGGGTTAAAATCCCCCTTACCCATCATAACCAGCCCGGGACCAGCTATGGGGGCTTGTAGAACAGGGTGCAGGAGCAAGCTTTTGTGGCCCCCCCACCCTGCAGCCTACAAGCCCTCATAGCCTCTGTGGGCCCGGTCTCTTCTGCCCCCCCCTGGCCTTTGGGGAGGCAGGTAATGGGGGTGCCGGGGGTTAATGGCAAGTCACCCGCTAGTTGCAGGTGACTTTCCAGTCCCCAGCCTTGTGAACTGGTATAGGGATCTCATGGACCCCTTACCAGTTCACAAAGGGTTAAGTGTAAAAAAAAGACACTAACACAGAGAAATTTTTTTTTTTTTTTTTTTTTTTTAACACTCACCTCCGATCCTGTGTCCCGCGACGATTCAGCACCAGCTGACAGCTGTCAGGGCTGATCACTGCAGGGGACTGGGGAGGCAGGGGACCACATTCCCTATCCTTCAACCACCTCCCGTGATCAGACTTGACATCTGAGTCTGGAGCCCGAAGCGGGATGACGTCACGAGCAAGGACAGTGGGGGACAGAGCGAGGACACCGCGGGACAAGGGCATGCACCACGGGACAACCGAAAAAAAATCGGGATTGTCCCGGGAAAATCGGGACGGTTGGGGGGTATGTGCATGTGTGCACTCCCAAGGGGCATGTGCGCACTCCCAAATACACATGCATGCACACCCACTGTCCCCACAGCAGGTGAGGGGCCACATCAGATGGCTCTGAGGGCCACATATGACCCCTGGGCTACAGGTTGAGCATGTGTGCCTTAGATTATGTATAGGATTTAAAGCATAATATTTACCGTATTTACTACATGACCATAATATGCAGCTAGGGTTTAAAGGAGAAAAAAAAATATTTTAAATACCCCCTCCAAGAACCCCATAACAGGTGTGTGCAATATCCCCCCAACCAATCCCCATGAATAGGCAGACTGTACAAAATAAGTTCTTTGGGTCTCTCCTGAGTTTAATTTCTTCCACCATTTTATTGCCTTTGACCCTGTTTGAATAACGTCTTTTTGCATGGGGGGGTCTTCAGAACTTCACACAGTGTTCTAGCTGTAGCCTCACCAGAAGAATAAAAGCTTCCCTCACCAACATGCCAGGATGGAAAGAGCATATTAGGGCAGGGTGTGATATTTTAGTGCCCACCACTGCCTAAAGAAAATGGAAGAGGGGCACCAAAGATGGACCGAAGACCCAGAGATGAACAAGGAACACACCACCGCGAGACGTCCTTATCTGGTCCAGAAGGGTGTTTCATGTTCGAGGAAGAAAGAAGACACAGGCCAGTAATTCGTGAAATTTATATTTATTAAATTTAAAATGTGTGTGTGTTTTTTTATACTTACTACTTGGAGTAAACTGATAACGGATCTAGTCATCTGCCGGCCCTGCGGGTGACATGGCGGTACCCTGCCGAGTACCTGCACCCCCTTTTGGGATACCTCTTGTGCAGAAGACCCTGGTTACAAAACAGATTTGCGACCAAAAAAAAAGAAGCTGCTCATCTCCATCCATGATCCAGCCCTCCACTTTGCCCAGGGGCATACGTTCCCCTTCCCCCGGGGATCTTCAGTTGGGCAGAGAATGCCCACGCCCTGCCACGCATAGCGGGTTCTGACAGCACGCCGGCCACCAAAGGGAGGGGTCTTATCTACGAGGAGTGATTTTGACTATCCTGGGTTTTGGTCCACTTCAGGGGGGCACCCCGATTAGGGGTGACCCGCTGTGTAAAACCCCCCAGAAACACCCCAATACTCACCTCACAACGCTCCCACGTGGCCGGGTGACAGGGACGGACAAGCGCTGACAGCGACGGACAAGCCAGCGCGTCCGCCGCCGCCTCCCGCACGTCCCTCTCACAGCGCGCGCGCCGGCCATTCACAGACGGCCGGCGCGGGGGCGCGCACGACTAGAGGGGCGCGCGGGAGGCGGCGGCCGCCGCCGCCGCCGAGGAGGTGAGTTTTTAGGGGGTTTTTCGGGGGGGGTCCCTCACCGCGGGACATCCCGATCTCGGATGTCCCGCGGTGAGGGAGGTGATCGGTCCGGGAATCTTAAAGATTCCCGGGCCGATCACCCCAGGGTGACGGTCCACTTTAATGCTAGTATAAAAGGCTGCTCCCAGTCAGGAGCCAGCAGTCAGAAGCCTGGAGTGATTAGCAGAAGCTGATTTACATGTGACACTTTGTGAACTTGTAATGGGCCGGCAAGTCACCTGCTGGAAAGCCCCATTACCTGCATCCCCAAAACCCAGAGGGGTGTAGAATATCCCATGGCTTGTGAGGCTATGCAGGCCGATAATATTCAGGATGGTCAGCCTCTGTGCCCTGGTCTGGTTTTACCCTTAATTTTTTTTAAAAGCATGGGGTTCCTTCCCTTCTGCTCTCTACTGGGGGGTGGGCCTAGGAGAGGCGGAGGTATCGGGTGCAGCAGCGCCACTCTGTAAGTCTCCCCACCATGGGGGGGTCTCTAGGATGGTTGGTTGCCTATGTCAGCGGTGAGGGAGGAGGGTAGCATCAGGCACCTGCAGCTCCATTTACCCTGTGACAGAGCCGGCTGGGGGGAGGCATAATCCTCTGCTTGAGCAGAGCAGTGGCGGGACATCCCCGGGCTGGAGACTCTTTCCTTCTCCCCTGCTGAGTGTCAGCAGATGAAGGGGTGGAGGCTTCAGGTGCAGCAGCTCTGTGTGTCTTGCTGCTGCAAGAAGAGCTCTCAAGCCCTGCTTGGAGGAGGCGGGCAGGGAGCTGGAGTTAGCTGGGCTTGATGGCATAGAGACATTTAAGCCAAAAGGGCGTGGTTCCGTTATGGGAACCTCAGCGTTGATTGAAGGACCAGAACAGTGGGTGTTGCCAGAGCCCATAGTGGGGCAAGGGATTTCCCCACTCAAGGAGCCGAGCTGAGAGGAATAACCGCACAGGAGGAACGTTTGGCAAGGTAAGCTACTGATATTTATTTTTTTACTTTTGACTTGCCAAACACTTTAACCCAAAAATATTATGAAGGTACTGTTAAGGCCTACATATATAATGTATATAATTTTCCTGGAAATTCCATCAAAAATCACAGTTAAACATATATATGCAGCGCAAACTGGTCTGGCAACAGAGGGTGACAAAATCTCTAGGTAGGCTGCCACTGAAAGGGTTAAGTGATTGCTTTGTGTATTTTTAACACAGTTTTACTTGTTTGACAACCCACGGGTACCAGTCAGGCGAAACTATATAAATAGAGAGATGAACACATGACTTGTTTTTCACTGCAGATCCCTGGGACTCGCACATCATGTCCTCACACACACACAGCCGACCATGAACTTGGTGTTATCCAGCTGAAGTCTTCACTGGAGTGCTGGCAGCTTACCCAGGAATCCAGCCTCTAGCTTCCCTCCAAAGTGCCTGGATTGATTGGCTACACTTGGATTGGGCAATGCTCGGCGCTACTTGGACGCAAATGGTACCATCTGTTACACCTCTAGTTAAAAGAACATAAAGTTGAACATTTCATATAGACAATACCACCCCTGATACTCCATATACTATTGATTGCTTTCTCACTTGGCAGGAAACCACGTCATGGTGGGGCCAATGAAAGCAAATGCAAGAGTTTTACTTCAAAGGATAAAATATTTATTTTGCATTTAATCCCTTGACTAGCAGATGGAATGGAGTCTAATATTTCCCGGGACATAAGAGCACTTCTCGAACACTAACCGGATGGGCTGATTTGACATTTCGAAAACTCAGTTAACATCCCTTAGCACAGTGAACCTCACCCTTTATGCCAAGTACCCCTAGCGACAAACTCCCAAGTAGTGGATGAATTAATAGAGGGACGTCATGGGCCTTGTAACACGTTCTAAACAATAAAAAATAATGATTTACTGTTAAACTGGACCTTCAGCATCATTTAATGAAAAGCCCAAACCCTTAAAATACTATTCCCCGGCATCTAAAATTAATATATTTCAAGTTTTTAGTCACTTATTTCCCCCGCTGGGCTGCAACTCTGTTCAAGACTCTAGGATATGGGTGCCGCCATCTTTTCTTAGAAGAAGAATTCTGTGCAATTTCATACTATTATTTTAGTGTGATCTTATCATTGTATCTCAAAATATTTATTTCTTGATTATTTAGAATAAGCTCAATGTAATTATCTATTTATTATAAGTTATTCATTGGTGTATATATTTTTGTGGTTTCATATAAGCTTTGTATATTTTTACTGTGTGGTTAACCTTTAAAAAAATTGTTTTAGGCACACCTTGCTGTGTGCACACATATATAAATACTTTTTCTAGCGGACTTTTACGTTAAAAAAAAAAATTCTGTACGGCACAAAAAAATGCATGGGGTTTTCCTTACACATTAAATGCTCAGAGGTGATGGTATTACTAGTATTGACCAGTCTACATGCTTGGCATAAATTGTTGTGTGGGTCATTTTGAGGGGTAGCCGTAGAGTGGGGGTAGCTACAATAAAAAGATTGTTTAATTGTTTTTCGGTTGTGTTTCCTCTTTAGTGGTTATTGGGGCGCTGCTCCATTTTTCCACTTTTTGTTGCATGTCTAGGATATATGGGTAAGCACGCCTAGTTATTATGTTTATTCACAGTGGTGCACCACTTTTGTGTATCTTTACTCAGAAGCATCACATACTGAGGAGAGGAGGGGGGCAAGCGCAGGGGGCGGGGTTATAGCAGAGATGGGGTCAGGAAAAGGACAGCAATTTTCCCAGAATGGAAAGTGGCACAGTCAGAAGACACTTCCTGTTTGCAGGCAGTCTGAGACTCTATGTGACGCCATCTTGGATGTTTAAAGGCTCGAAAAATGCAGTAGGTGCAGGTAGGATGATTTTTAATGTGGGCAATCTGTATGTAGAGGGGGGGGGAACAAAATAAGATAGGCTCTTATTCAGGGTGAAGGTCTAGTTTAATCTGATCCAAGACAAGTACATCAAGCTTCTGAAAAGACCCAATATTTATAGTGTTTACCCTTATATTTCAGTTTTTAGATTTCACAGGATCCAGTTGCAAAACTCATAGTGAACTCTCCAAAAAAGACCCATCTAGGAACTTGTGGAAGCCCTCCTCAGGGGCAACCCAAAGTGTGATTGCCCATAATCTTACCTCGTTCCTACATCTCATAGTGCATGTGTGGACGTCTCCAGCTGGTAGGTGGACATTTTCATTGTACAAGACCAGATGAAGGAGCCTATTATTCTCCATGGATTTTACTAACCTGTGATGTCATTGGTGAGAAACTACTACTACTTTTTTTTTTTCTAGAAGCAAATGTCAAGTTTTGGGGAATATTATGACTGCAGACTACTTTTTGGACTTTGGATGTGGATTTAGGACCCCACTGGCCCCACTCTATGATGAGTTGAACTTTTCTTTTTGCTATAAGAAGGAAGCACCGGGTGGGAATGAATTCTCGCATGTTTTTTCACAAGATTTTTTTCATAATATTTTTGTGGCGAGAAATTACCGTACATGAAATTCTTTCAAAAAGTATGTGTCGTGTGATTGAGGAAGTGTGTTAAAGAGAGACATTTGGTCGAGATTGAGTTTTTTGGTGCTGGCTTTTCTTACCTCTGAAGTGAGGTGAGGCAAGACATGTTGGCTTCCCTAACTGCTATGATTTTTTCAATAAAATTACATTATTAAACACATTTTGTTTGTTTTTATTTAATAATTAAAAAAACAAATGTTTTCCCCCACCCAGAGCCAACTAGCTCGGGCATTAGGCATAGGGGCTAGTAACCCAGGACTCAGAGGCCCTGTTGGTATACTAGCCCTATTCTAGCCCTGGGTAAATATAGAGCTAGTCCTATTGGTATACTAGCCCTTTCCTAGCCCTGGGTTCCTTGGGCTCTTTCACACCCCAGGTACCTAGAGATGAGCGAACTTCTTGAAAGTTCGATTCGGGCGATTCGCCGAATTTCCCCAAGAAATTGGGGTTCGCCCGAATCGAACTTTCACGAATCGCTCATCTGAAAAAAATGCCGGCATGGTGGGAGCGGGCAGGCCGGCTACGCCTGTCAGCGGGCCGCCGCCGGCCCGCTGACAGCGCAGCCGGCCTGCCCGCTCCCACCATGCCGGCATTTTTTTAAAAAGCAAACACTTACCTGCATGGTCAGAGCGTGGAGGCCGGCGCCGCTCTCAGCTGTCATCAGAGGACGCGTCTTCAGAGGGCGCGTCATCAGAGGGCGCCTGAGAGCGGCGCCGGCCTCCACACTCCGACCATGCAGGTAAGTGTTTGCTTTTTAAAAAAATGCCGGCATGGTGGGAGCGGGCAGGCCGGCTGCGCTGTCAGCGGGCCGGCTTCCGCCGCCCGCTGACAGCGTAGCCGGCCTGCCCGCTCCCACCATGCCGGCATTTTTTTTTTTTATTTCAGGGAAAATTCGATCGGCACGAACCAAAAAAAATTCGGGTTCGTGCCGAATCGAATTTTCCCTGAAATTCGGAGCGAATTCCGGTTCGTCCGAACCAGTTCGCTCATCCCTACAGGTACCCTAAGAGGCAGTGCGGGTAATATGGGGGAAGGTGATATTGCAGCCACCCTACCTTATGAACTGGTATAGTGGTCTCCTGGACCCATTACCTGTTCACCCAAAATACAATAAAAAAACACACCACACAAATACGTTCTAATTTTCCAAAATGTATTACTTAATGGTTCTTCTTTCCCCACAGGGTGGCATCCTCCTCCGGTCTGGTGGGGCCGTCCTCATCATCCTGGAGGTTTTTGGGGCTCCTTTGAAGCCAATAACAGTGTCAAATATGAGCCTACTGCCTGCATTTGGATCATGGAGGGACACAGGTCTCCCCTCCCTTTATCAGTAACTATTAGCAGGCAGGGGAGAAGGCCCATATCATTTCAGATTCCACCCAAATGATCACATAGAGGCAGGGCCGGATTAAGTGTGGTGGAGGCCCCTGGGCACAAAATCTGGTGGAGGCCCCAGATACAGTATTTATTTTTTATTTAACTAATAGTCCAGCCAAGTAACTGATTGGTGGTTGTCTGATGCGTGTTGCTCAGGATCTCCTGCTTTGCCATTCTTGGCGGGGGGGTGTAGTCGCACAGCTCCAGCAGAAAACAGCTCCCTGCCAATTGATTCCCGCCCCCGGGGGATCCAAAATCGAGATGCCTCGCTGTGTGAAACCTCCCAGCCCAAGTTTGTAGCTATAGCATTTAAATATGTGGATAACTTCTTATTAGTTTTATTATTATTGTTTATTTATCATCTTTCATTGTACACTGTGAAGTTACAAACCAGGTAAAACAACTAACTTTCAATACATGAGCATTCTTTATTATTATTTTTTATTTATAAAGCGCCATCATCTTCCGTAGCGCTGTACAAAGTGATTACAGACAGTGTAGAACATACAGTACATAGACTATTACATATGCAGTGTTACAGAGGTCACGATGAATATTCTAAATACAAGATACAATAGGAGAGAAAGGAGGTGTGATAGAAAAGCACAATTACACCGTCATACTGAAATACACTAATACACTAGGAGAGAAGGCCCTAGGACTTAAAGGTATTAAAACACTTACAAGGCAATGTATAAATAATGAAGGGGTTAAACATAAGCCAACATTAAAATATAGGGAAGGTCCTGAGATATTGGGGTCGATTTAGAGCCAGGTGAGAATTCTCACTCCATTTTCATTGGCTGCTTGACTCTGAATCAGCCCCAAGGTAGACAATTAAAGTGAATGTCAGTCTTCTCTCCTAAAAAAAAGTGAGTTTTCTCATCTGGCTCTGAATCGACCCCTTAACTATTCTGTCCCAAATGTGTGCTCACTTTTTCCTGCAGGAGAAGGAAGTTGTCCATCCTTGAATATTAGAAGATGGATGGTGACTGGTCCCCATGAGGAGTAAAATGTTTCATATGCTTTTTCCTTGGTTGGAGTATATTGGAGGAAAGGGATGGATGAGCTTGGTGCTAATCTCAGCCCCCCTCCCCGTATATCTCAGGGTGTCTCCAGCTGCTGGAGCAGGACGTTTCCATGCATTCCATCCAGACGTGTCCTTCACAGTGCAAATCAGTGTCAGCATGGCGGCTGTGTATTGCACAGGGGGAGCCATGCTGTGGTAGGTGCAGCCATAAGCACCAGCTGAGTCTTCTCAAGGCCTTGTATTGTTACACTTCCCAGCGTCCATAGAGATTATCCGAGAGGCTTGTAAACTTGGCGGATTCACACTACACCATCGGGTGCCCCAATGGAGGACGATCTAGAGCGATACCCCCCAGTACCTGATTATTTATTGCAGTAAGTGACCATATAGACTAATATCAACCCCCATCATTGAGGTAGGATGAGGCTTAAAGCGGACCAAAACCCACCAAACTTATGAAATACATTTGGTCAAAGCCCCTGGTGAGGCTAAGGTGCCCTTATTAGGGTGTAGAACTAGAAATGGATATTTTTGCTTTTTAAATTGTCCTAATTTTTTTTTTCATGTGAGACGGCAGATGATCAGTCACTGCATGGGGCGGCAATGACATCATTGGCACACCAAGCCGTGGCAATGAATGGAGGAGGTGGAGCTTTACAGCTGAAACAGGCGCCATTATCTGGGATTAGAGTGAAGCAGGAGCAGTGAAAATTGGCAAAAGGTTCTCTTCATGGGAGGAGCAATTCAGGGGATGCAAGTTAAAAATGTGGGTTTTGCTCCTCTTTAAAGAGGTCCATGGCCGTCCAAGTGAGCAGTGAAAATTGGCAAAAGATAGATAGATAGATAGATAGATAGATAGATAGACATTGGATAGATAGATAGATAGATAGACATTGGATAGATAGATAGATAGATAGATAGATAGATAGATAGATAGATATTAGATAGATAGATAGATAGATAGATAGATAGATAGACATTGGATAGATAGATAGATAGATAGATAGATAGATAGATAGATATTAGATAGATAGATATTAGATAGATAGATAGATGATAGATAGATAGATAGATAGATAGATAGATAGATAGATAGATAGATAGATATGGGATAGATAGATAGATAGATAGATAGATAGATAGATAGATAGATAGACATTGGATAGATAGATAGATAGATAGATAGATAGATAGACGATAGATAGATAGATAGATAGATAGATAGATAGATAGATAGATATGAGATAGATGATAGATGATAGATAGATAGATAGATAGATAGATAGATAGATAGATAGATAGATAGATATGAGATAGATGATAGATGATAAATAGATAGATAGATAGATGTAACTTGAGGAGGTGCGACTGTACCAGGAACCTGGCACATTTAGTTATGCCGATAGATAGATAGATAGATAGATAGATAGATAGATATTGGATAGATAGATAGATAGATAGATAGATAGATAGATAGATAGATAGGAGATAGATAGATAGATAGATAGATAGATAGATAGATAGATATTAGATAGATAGATAGATAGATAGATAGATAGATAGATAGATATTAGATAGATAGATAGATAGATAGATAGATAGATATGAGATAGATAGATAGATAGATAGATAGATAGATAGATAGATAGATATTAGATAGATAGATAGATAGATAGATAGATAGATAGATAGATATTAGATAGATAGATAGATAGATAGATAGATAGATAGATAGATAGATGTGGTGAGAGTGGATATTGTATAAGTGACTTGCAGAATGTAAGAATGAGAAGGTGATGATTATGTGATGGGGGGGTGATTGTTTGATGGTTGCTGCACAGTGTCAGGCGTTACCTGTCCATGTAATGCGAAGGATGAGATTAGGATTATTAGATTATGGAGCATCCAGACATCTCTGGCATTGGCAGCACAGCTCTCGTCACTTTATTGCAAAGAAACACAAATAAAAAATATGAAAGTGTAATTATTGGGGCTGGAAGTTGGGCTTCTGTAATGGATTTGCAGGGAAAGTATTAGACAGTGTTATTCGCTTGTCTGTCTCGATTCGCGGGGATATGCGGCAATGATGGCGCGGCCTCCATATAATGCCATCATCTAGGCTTTAAATTATTTACCCGCCGCCCGAATTTGGCGAGAACTCCCCGGGCTCCCCCCGAGTTTATTCACTTTCCATCGATCTCACATCCGTCTCATTACCGGAGCCAAATCAGAGCCGAATCCCCATCTAATATTAATAGAGGATCCGCCGACCTGCACTCAGCCCCCCCGACGTTCCAACAAGAAACTTTCCTGCCTTCCTCTGTCCAGGCAAAGTGGCCAATATACTCACCCGATGCCTGACCCGACTTTATGTTCCTGTCCCTTATACATGGCTATACTCACTCTCTTATCTCATATTTACTATTGCTCACACCACCTTCTTCTTCTTCTCTCTCTCTCTATATATATATAAACGTGTTTGTGTGCGTGTGCTAACCCATCTATTAGTCTTTCTTTCTTTTTTTCTCAGTCTCATTGTTTCCTATTTATTCTTTCTTCATAGACACATCATTATTTTACAGGGTGTATGTATCTATATATCTGTGTGGAAACACTCTGTGTGTGAAGATGTTAAGTAGCTATTTACCAATTTCACCACATTGTATCATTTTATTGATTATTCACCCATCCATCTATAGTGTGTCTGTATCCATCAATGTGTTTTCTTTTTCTTTTTTGCTTTCTATCTTTCTTTCTTGCAGTTCTCTTTATCCTCTTCTTCTCTCTTTCTCTGCTCGCTTCTATTTCACTTCTATCTTTTACCTTCTTTTGTATTTCAATGTTTACTTCTATTCGGCAATCTTTATTTTGAATTAGTTGAATAAATACAAAGATATGACCACCCATTAAAATGCAGTGTAAACATATACAATATAAGAAAGAAAGGGAAAAAAAGCAAGATCAGATTTATTAATACCATTCAGTATGTGGCCAGCAAATTGCGTAATATACTGTAGAAGCAGATTTATTCCCATACAGAAACACAGAAAGCTGTCCAGTAGCTGCTTAATAGTTATTAATTCTATTAATGAGCATGAAACTCATGAAACCTTTGACCCATTAAGTAGAAGTCGCAACCATAGCCGTCTATTCTTCTTAGTCTTCGCCATATTTATTAATATAACTTCTCTGGGTCATGTGTGCGCACACTGAGCTTCTCTTCAGCTGTCAAATGATTATATTTACATTTTCTTTTGAGATAAATAATATATATATATATATATATATATATATATATATATTCTATCTCCCTCTTCCTCTCTCTCCTTCTTTCTCCCTCTTTATATATAAATATATTTATACTTTGTGTGTAATTCTGAATTTTTGTATTATTCTGCAGATGTAGCATGCTTTTATTTCTCTCGCTCTCTTTTTCTTTCTTCTAACTAACTTTTGACCCCTTTTATGCCCTATTATCTATCTATCTATCTATCTATCTATCTATCTATCTATCTATCTATCTATTCATTACTCAGCTAAGTAACTTTTTACATGCTTTATGCACTCTTTCATTCTCCATCACCTTTATTCTTTATATATATTTACATATATATCTATCTTATCTGTCTTTGGCCCTTATTCATGAAGGGATAGCGCCAGGTAGTGCCTTTTAAATGACAGGTAGCAACAGAAAGCAGCAGGTGAACGCCGGACACGGCACGCAATTACACATTTTAAGCAGAATCTGTTGAGCGACTGGGATAACGCCATGTAGCGTCCGATTCATCATTATCCCAGCCTCGGTGAACAGTGCCGGCGTTCAGCCTTGCAGAGCACCAGGTATGACATCTCGCTACCTGTCGCGCTCCCATACATTTCAATGGACGTTCTTTTATTTCTTTTTAAACAGTGTTTTTGCATTTTTTTTTTTTAATCGCAAATAATGTTGTGACCTCTTCTGGCTTAGAAAAAGGCATTATTTCAAATATTTTTATATTAATATTCATGTATTATATATTTATGCAGAATTGACATTACGGGTCTGGCATTAGTGTGTTCTTGTTATAATGTAATAACAATGTAATTCCATATGTTTTTGCTTTGTTACTGGTGGATACATGCTAAAAAAAAAAGACTTTAATCAAACAGCCTCCGGCGCTCTGGGCTTCAGAGAAGCATTTTTGAGCGCCGGAGTTGTGTGAGGCTGTTTTTTTTATGAATATGTTGTGAGTAGGTCGCACTGACCAGTCGATAACATGCGCTCCCATACAGTGCTGTACTGGTCAAATAGCGACTCCTCACAATATATTCATCATTGCTGCACAGCGATGAACTAGCGACCCACGGCCGAGCACAGCGACTACTAGCCGGCACTCTGAAATGCCTGCTACAGACGCTCAACTGTCGCTACCAGGCGTTAGTGATCAGCCTGCCAGTGTATATGTATCTATTTATCAACAGTATTTTTCATTCTTTCCTCTAAATACCTACTTATCTCTACCTCTCTCTCTATTATCTATTTTATTATCTCCATCTCGTAATTTCACTCTCTCTCTACATTATTCTACTGAGTAATCTTTCATTCCTCTTTAGGTATCATTCTCTATCACCATCATTCTATCTATCTATCTATCTATCTATCTATCTATCTATCTATCTATCTATCTATCTTCTTCTATCTTCTCTCTCTCTTTCTCTTATATATTTTCTTTTTCATCTATACTGTCTTTCTTTTTTCATTTTCTCTTTCCTCTAAATACCTATTTTATGCATCTATGTTTATGCATCTCTCTTTATTATCTCTATTATCTATCTCTATTTTTTAATCTCTCTCTTTTTGTCCCTTTCTTTCTTTCTTTCTTTCTCCATGTCTCTATGGAGGTAATTTACTATGTTTGCTACTGTTAACTACTTGACATAAAAGTATGTTCAACAGACCAGCAGACCAGCAGACCACCAAAGTACAGCGGCGAACACTAGTGAACATAGAGGCCGATTCATTAATAGCGCCAGGTAGCGACAGATGAGCGCCAGTAGCGTGATTTTCACAGCGCCAGCTAGTATTCGCTGTGCTTGGCCGGGGTTTGCTTGTTGACAGCGACTCAGTCGGTGTGCGGTAATGTTGAATACGGGGTTAGGGGTCGATGTTTCACAGGTTCCGCGTTGTATGGGTGCGCCTGACAGCGAATGGCCAGAGCGAACGGCTTGCTGCAGATTCATTAACAAATCACGCTCAAAAATTTCTCGCGCTGTGAATTCCTTGTTTAAACCCCAGAGCGCTGGCGGCGATGGGTGTAAAGTAGTTTTTAACCCCCAAACAACCTTTTTTTTTTAATGTAAAAATTATACAAGTTTTTCTAAACATTTTGTAATATGAATACATTAATATCAGACCTGTAATATCAATTCTGCATTTTTTTTTTTTTTTTTTACCTTAAAAAAAAAATACTAACATTGCAGAAGTGGTCACAGAATTTTTGACATTAAAAAAAAAAAAAAAAAAAAACATTAATAGCAATTAATTATGATTATTTAAAGATTGCTCCATTGAAATGCATTGGACAACGCAAGGGAGCGCCAGGTCATACCTGTCGCTGTGATGGGATTAGCAGCGGCGCTGTTCGTTGCAGTCGGCTACATGATGAATCCCGCGCTAGCTGAAGCTCTCGCCGGCGCTGGCCTCATTTAGCGTGATAAATGCGTCATTGTGGCCGACGCCGGGCGTACTTGAGTCGGTAGCCGCTGTTAGCTGGCGGTACCTGGCGCTCGTCAGACACTACCTGGCGCTAGCCCTTGATAAATAAACCCCATAGACTTTCTTAATTCAACTTGCTGCAGAAAGTCACAGGTACAGTGGTTTAGTGAAAGGCGGCGATGTGCCGGCGAACACACTTTTATAGCATATGTAGGCATTAGAGGAGTCTCTTGTGGAGTGGCTGGGTTGTTTGAAAAGCCTAATTATATAAGTCATGTAAAAACTATATTATTAGTTGTTTTTCACATACTGGGTAACTTTCAAATATTCACATTCGAAAAATAAGTTAAAGATATGCGGATACTGGCGAATGGTAAATTACTATATATATATATATATATATATATATATATATATATATATTCATACATAAATCATTTATAGTGTTATCTGTCTATCTAGATTTCTACCTATATATTTCACCTGTAATTTGTTATTTCTTTCTCAGAGTATGTTTTCAATGAACATGCCCCACACATTGCTGTGACACTTTAAACTGGACCAAGACACAGGATTTTGATCGTCCCAGCAAGGGTGTACATAAGTTTTACAGGGCCCCATAGCAAAAGTCAGAGTGGACCCCTCAAACTGAACTCCCAGCATTCATTACATCAGCGGGGACATCAGCCTTGGTTTGTGAGCAGGCCAATCAGAGACTGTGGTCTGATTGGTAGTTCTGCAGGCTCGCACTGGCCTCCAAGGTTATCAGGCAATCACCTTGTGGTCCCCTGGTCCCCTCTGAGAGCCTTCATCACCTAGAACTGAACTATAGGGTCGATTCAAAGAAAAATGTAACAGCTTGGATTTTGGTGCCGATCATCCTATTTTTCCCGTCCGCTCGTGCGTTCGTATGAACTTGCGAGTGATTCTATAAGCAAATACGTTTCTATCCTAAAATATACGTCCGTTCGCATGGCAGTTCGGGAATCAGACCTATGTCAGTTTCCATCCTGAATTTTCCGTTTCATTTCTCAGGTTGCAACATTGGTTTTGCCCTTTTTCCTTTTTTGTCTGGATGTAAATCCTTCTGATCTTGCGGCTGCGCACTACAAACTTACCTCATTAAAGTGCATTCTAAATATTTGGTCTTTTATTTTTCTTTATTTCATTCATTTTGTAGTAACCAACCATTAATGAATGCATTTGCATAAGTAAATCTTACTTTGTTTAATTTTTAGTTAACTTGCATTTTTTACTTGTGGTTTTAATTTTAATATTTTGGCTTCAAATGGTACAACTTAAAATTTTGTGTGTGGTTACCCACACCCTCTACATACAGATTGCTATCAAATATAAAAAAACACCCAGCAACTTCTGCATGTTATGAGCCTAGAAACAGCCAAGATGGCGGCTCAGGTATTATCGGGCAGCCTGCAAACAGAAAGGGCCTTGTGACTGTGTTGCTCTGCATTCTTTGATTTCTGACCTTTCCGTGCCCCCAGCTCTGCTGTGTCTGTGCAAAATACAGCAGTAACCCACATCCTGCACTTTATCCCGCTCTCCTCTCCTCAGTAAGTGTGATGCATCTGACCAAAGATGTGCTTCAATAATTAAACAAAGCAAAGGTAAACAACTACACCAATAAATGCAATCTAAAAATATTATTCTAGTACATCAATTTAAAAATAAATCCCAAAGGACATAAGTTTCTTTAATTAACGCAAATATATGGATGTATTGCAAACTAAAGGTTTACATGCAAAGGACTAATTAAGGTCCACATTAAAATGCTTTTATAAGGCATACATGAATCAGGTATGCATTGCCATACAATTTATGGCCTCGGCCATGCTGATACATGCAGTTCATTGCAGCTCAAGACGCGCAGACTCCTCCACATAGCCAAAAAACCTGTTCAAGAACAGCAATCTGACTGCTAAAAGGTGTCGGCAGTGGCTTTCTTTTAAAACGCGTTTAGAGGTTTGAAAACTGTTCTCTGAATCACACCTAAACACATCCAATTATCCTAAGTTTTACGTTTTCATCCTAAAATTTAGGAACGAACTTGCGATGATCGTAAGAGCATATACGCATTCGAACGTAGGCTCGTGCGAGTCGGAAATGGCCAAAAAAACAGGAAAACATGACTAACACCCACCCAAACTTACGATTCTCGATCCGAAATCAATTAACTTTTGCTCTTTGAATCGAGGGGAAAGTCTAGCTTATTTGTGACATCCAAAGTACACAAATACAGACAATACAGTCTGGCATAATGTTTCTGTGCATGAGCCCTGAATGTGAGCCAGAGATATTGGCATTTTACTTTGTACAGCGCTACGGAATGTGATGGCACTTTATAAATAAACATCAATAATTATAGTCTAAGGCCCTTATTTAAAGTGGACCAACACCCAGGATTTTGACTATCCTGGGTCTTGGTCCACTTCGGTGGGGCACCCCCGATCGGGGTGCCCCGCTGTGTGAAACCCCCCCTAACCCCCCGAAAAACTCACCTCTCCCCGCTCCCAGCGCCGACGTACAAGAACGTCTAAGCGGCAGCCGCCGCCGCCGCCTCCCTCGCGTCACTTTCGGCGCGCGCGCGCCCCCGCCGGCCATTCGCAGACGGCCGGCGCGGGCACGCGCACGCCTACAGGAGCGCGAGGGAGGCGGCGGCGGCCGGCCGCCGCCGAAGATAAGGTAAGGAGTTTGGGGTGTTTGGGGGGGTTTCACCCCGCGGGACATCCCGATCTCGGATGTCCCGCGGGGTGGGGGGTGATCGGCCCGGGAATCTTATAGATTCCCGGGCCGATCACCCGTGGGTGTTGGTCCACTTTAAGAAGGGATAGCGTCAGGTAGTGGCTGGTTAATGAGAGGTAGCGACAGGTAGCGACTGGTGAACGCCGGACACGGCACGCAATTACACATTTATCAAGCAGAATCTGTTTAGCGACTGGGATAGCGCCATGTAGCGTCTGATTCATCATTTTCACAGCCTCAGCAAACAGCACCGGCGTTCAGCCTTGCACAGCGCCAGGTATGACCTCTTGCTACCTGTCGCTCTCCCATAAATTACAATGGACGATCCTTTTCTTCTCTATAAACGGGGTTTTTGTTTATTTTTTTTCTCTAAAATTCACAAATAATTCTGTGACCTCTTCTGGCATTGAATAAGCTGTTTTTTCAAATTTTTTTCATTTTTTATATATTTCTTCAGATCTGCCATTTCTACAGGTCTGCCATTAAAGTGTTCATGTTACAATGTTATTCGCTTTGTTACTAGTGGATAGATACTGAAAAACAGACTTTAAACACACCGCCTCCTGCGCTCTGGGCTTCAGATAAGCATTTTTCAGCGCCAGAGATTTGTGAGGCTGTTTTTTTGCTGAATATGGTGTGAGTCGGTCGCTATGACCTAACATGCGCTCCCATACAGTGCTGTACTGGTCAAATAGCGACTGCTCACAATGTATTCAACATTACTGAACAGCGACTGAGTCGCTATAAACTAGCGACCCACGGCCAAGCACAGTGACTACTAGCGGGCGCTCTGAAAATGCTACAGGCGCTCATCTGTCGCTACCTGGCGTAAGTGATGAATCAGCCTGCCCGTTTGGGGTGGGCCCCCAGAGTCACCCCAGTCCATCACTGGAGTTCTGGATAGTGTTGGCGCACTGCATTCTGCCAGAGGCCTGATAGCTTATGTTTGCACATGCATCCCAGGTTTTGGTTAATTCCCTTGGGATATCCCGATTTGGCATGCCATGTGATGTTATACCCCGGTAATTGTCCACAAACCTCAGTTTTCCTCCAGTCCCATGCCGCATGCCCAACCAGCAGTGTATGTCATGCTTATGAATGGTATAAATGGTAAAATCAGAGCTTAGGAAAAGTGGAAGGGGAGCGGCCACTTCCCTGGTCTTTTTGCGGTGTGCTCCCGCCACAAGCCTATCTGAACGGCTGGGCGCCTGAGCGTGCCTCAGCCACAAGATGCCGGAGATGCGTTAGCAGGCCGTGCATGAGCTGCGGGACCACCAGAACCCTGAGTTTTGCGGGTGATCCAGAAGGTTTCTGAGGGATAGCTTTTAGGAGGAACAATCATCTATGTTTGGGATTCCCCAGGGGTAAAGAAGTGGTTGGCCCTGGAGTCTTTTATAAAGATGATTGTTCCGCTTTAACTCCTCTAAGGGCATCTGTAGACAAAATAAAAAAGCGGGTTCTTACTTTTTATGACTCTTCGCTACTCGCCTGATGGTGGCCCAGCCATGTTGGTGTTTTTATCTGGTCAGGTTCTGTAGGTGAGATGTCATAGTGACATACACACTATGGGCCTTATTTATCACGGGCTAGCGCCAGGTAGTGTCTGACCAGCGCCAGGTACCGCCAGCTATCGGCGGCTACCGACTCAAGTACGCCCGGCGGCGGTCACAATGACGCATTTATCAAGCTAAATGAGGCTAGCGCCGGCGAGAGCGACGGCTAGCGCGGCATTCATCATGAAGCCGCCTGGACCGAACAGCGCCGCTGCAAATTCCTTCACAGCGCCAGGTATGAGCTGTCGCTCCCTGGCGATGTCCAATGCATTTCAATGGAGCAATGTTTAATTAATCATAATTAATTGGTATTAATTTTTTTTTTTTTTTTTTTAATGTCAAAAATTCTGAGACCACTTCTGCAATGTTTGTTTTTTTTTTAAAGTAAAAAAAATGAAAAAAAAAAATTTGTGCAGAATTGATCTAACAGGTCTGAGATTAATGTATTCATATTACAAAATGATTCAAAAAACATGTATAATGTTACAATCAAAAAATATGGTTGTTTAGGGGTTAAAAACTAGTTAACACCCATCGCCGCCAGCGCACTGGGGTTTAAACAAGGAATGGACAGCGCCAGCAAATTCGGAGCGTGATTTTTTAATGAATATGAAGCAAGCCATTCGCTCTGGCCATTCGTTGTCAGGCGCTTACATACAACGCTGAACCTGTGAAACAGCGACCCCTAAGCCCGTATTCAACATTACCGCACACCGACTGAGTCGCTGTCATCAAGCAAACGCCGGCCAAGCACAGCGAATACTGGCTGGTGCTGTAAAAATCACGCTACAGTCGCTCATCTGTCGCTACCTGGCGCTATTAATGAATCAGCCTCCCAGTCCTGTTCAGCACAACCCATGAAAAAGTATATACAAAGGGAAACGGGGAGGCCGATTCATCAATAGCGCCAGGTAGCGACAGATGAGCGACTGTAGCGTGATTTTTTCAGCGCCAGCCAGTATTCGCTGTGCTTGGCCGGCGTTAGCTTGATGACAGCGACTCAGTCGGTGTGCGGTAATGTTGAATACTGGCTGGGGGGTCGCTGTTTCACAGGTCCAGCGTTGTATGTGAGCGCCTGACAACGAATGGCCAGAGCGAACGGCTAGCTTCATATTCATCAAAAAATCACGCTCCGAATGTGCTGTCGCTGTCCATTCCTTGTTTAAACCCCAGAGCGCTGGCGCCGATCTGTATTAACTAGTTTTTAACCCCTAAACAACCATATTTTTTGAATGTAACATTATACATGTTTTTAGAATCATTTTTGTTATATGAATACATTAATCTCAGACCTGTTAGATCAATTCTGCACATATTTTTTTTTTTTTTTTTTTTGACTTAAAAATAAATCCTAACATTGCAGAAGTGGTCTCCGATTTTTTGACATTAAAAAAATTAAAAAAAAAATTATTACCAATTAATCATGAATTATTAAAGATTGCTCCATTGAAATGCATTGGACATCGCCAGGGAGCGACAGCTCATACCTGGCGCTGTGAGGGAATTTGCAGCGGCGCTGTTCGGTCCAGCCGGCTTCATGATGAATGCCACGCTAGCCGTCGCTCTCGCCGGCGCTAGCCTCATTTTGCTTGATAAATGCGTCATTGTGACCGCCGCGGGCGTACTTGAGTCGGTAGTCGCCGTTAGCTGCCGCTACCTGGCGCTCGTCAGACACTACCTGGCGCTATCGCTTGATGAATAAGGGCATAAGAGTGTGCCAATATCGGCATCCCAAATTGATACAACAATACACCAAATAGCTACTGCGGTTCCAGCACTCCGCAGAAAGGGGACTAATACCAGAACCACTCTCACCCTAATAATAATTCAATAACACCATTAGAACTCGATATCCATCTATTTTATTAATCCAGAAATATTTTTTGCCATAAAAAACACATTAAGGACAATACAACATTACTACAGACATTTAAAAAACAGACATATACAAACCCAGCCCCAGCAGGAGTGACCTAATCAATCGCTATTAATTGCATTATGCCCACATTAATCCTAATACTCCCCATATATGTATGCTCTATCAAAAACTATTAAAGTTCCAGTGTGCAAAGTGTCACAGTGCCAAATGAATATGCCAATCAATTATGTAATTAAGTATAAAGAGGATAAAAACTACCTAAAAAAGAAAACTTCACCTCTGTGTAAAAAAGATCCCCTCCTGCTGAGCCAAATACTCGATTCACCCACGCGTTCCGGGACAAAACGTCACTTTCTCAAGGTGCCATCTGCGGGTGATCCAGAAGGTTTCTGAGGGATAGCTTTTAGGAGGAACAATCATCTTTGGGATTTGGGATTCCCCAGGGGTAAGGAAGTGGTTGGCCCTGGAGTCTTTTATAAAGATGATTGGTCTGCTTTAACTCCTCTAAGGGGCATCTGTAGACAAAATAAAAAAGCGGGTTGTTACTTTTTGTGACTGACTCTTCGCTACTCACCTGATGGTGGCCCAGCCATGTTGGTGTTTTTATCTGGTCAGGTTCTGTAGGTGAGATGTCATAGTGAATAGAACGGCACTGCTCTGGCACCCCTGTCTGATTACTATAGATGCACATAAAGGGTGATTCCGAGCCTCTCATCGAGGCAATTACGCACTTTTTTCCTGTGATAATTCCCATATTTTGGCTGTTTTTGTTCTTGTGCGATTCATCCGAGCCATTTTTGGGTTTTAAATGTTTCCATTTTTTTCGCTTTTCTGGCATTTTCCTTTGGAAAGCTGTTTTTCAAATGAAATTTCACACAAAACGTACAAAATTTGTGTGATTTGGGGCCTAAAATGGTGCAGCGCTGGACCCTCTGGCTGAAGCAGCACCAGATGAATTTGGCGCTGTAGGGCAAGATCCCATAAATAGTCAGTACTGGATTGAAGTGTTTTATATTTATAATTAATATTACACACATTTATTTGTACAGAACTTGCATTGTGACTTGTCAATAATTGAAACACCGGACCTATATATGGCCCTTATTCATCAAGCGATAGCGCCAGGTAGTGCCCGACGAGCGCCAGGTAGCGGCAGCTAACAGCGACTACCGACTCAAGTACGCCCGGCAGCGGTCACAATGACACATTTATCAAGCAAAATGAGGCTAGCGCCGGCGAGAGCGACGGCTAGCGCGGCATTCATCATGAAGCCGCCTGGACCGAACAGCGCCGCTGCAAATTCCCTCACAGCGCCAGGTATGAGCTGTCGCTCCCTGGCGATGTCCAATGCATTTCAATGGAGCAATCTATAATAATTCATGATTAATTGGTAATTTTTTTAATGTCAAAAAATCGGAGAACACTTCTGCAATGTTAGGATTTATTTTTAAGTAAAAAAAAAAAAAAAAAATGTGCAGAATTGATCTAACAGGTCTGAGATTAATGTATTCATATAACAAAATGATTCTAAAAACATGTATAATGTTACATTCAAAAAATATGGTTGTTTAGGGGTTAAAAACTAGTTAATACAGATCGGCGCCAGCGCTCTGGGGTTTAAACAAGGAATGGACAGCGACAGCACATTCGGAGCGTGATTTTTTGATGAATATGAAGCTAGCCGTTCGCTCTGGCCATTCGTTGTCAGGCGCTCACATACAACGCTGGACCTGTGAAACAGCGACCCCCCAGCCCGTATTCAACATTACCGCACACTGACTGAGTCGCTGTCATCAAGCTAACGCCGGCCAAGCACAGCGAATACTGGCTGGCGCTGAAAAAATCACGCTACAGTCGCTCATCTGTCGCTACCTGGCGCTATTGATGAATCGGCCTCCCCGTCTCCAAATATCATTTTTTTTCTTTTTCAATAATTTTTATTGAAGATTTCCATAAACACTTTTGGTATATCTGATATAACAGATCATAGGCATCCTTATATAAAGCAATTTGTGCACATAAACACATCATTTAAATCCTATATTCTAATTATAAAGTATAAAAGCTTATGTCATAAATAACTAGACACAGCACATCTTATCAATTTCATTAAATCTAACCCCTTCTCACACATTAATTAAAGTAAAAAAAAAAAACATTTTTCTTGGCTTTTTGTTACAAATGGTAATTTGGACACAACTAAAATGCAGCCTCAACGCACTGTAAAGTTTGCCCTCTTTGACCCCTGCAGTCATTTTTGTAATGATGAAACACCGACCAGCGCCACAAAAATACAGCGCCAAAGATTTCAAGGAGAAAAAAATATGCTGGGGAGCGGCGGCAGTAAAAAGTGATGCTCACTGGCGCTGGGATAATTGGCTGCGGGTCCAACAGACGCTAACATAGGGGGGTTATTTAAGAAAGGATAGCGTCAGGTAGCGCCTGGTTAATGAGAGGTAGCGACACATAGCGACTGGTCAACGCCAGGCACGGCACGCAATTCCACATTTATCAAGCAGAATCTGTTTAGCGACTGGGATAGCGCCATGTAGCGTCTGATTCATCATTTTCAAAGCCTCGGCGAACAGCGCCAGCATTCAGCCTTGCACAGCGCCAGGCATGACCTCTCGCTACCTGACGCTCTCCCATACATTTCAATGGATGATCCTTTTCTTCTCTTTAAACAGGGTTTTTTTTCCCCAAAAATCACAAATAATTCTGTGACCTCTTCTGGCATTGAAAAAGCTGTTTTTTCACATTTATTTTCATTTTTTAAATATTTCCTCAGAAATGACATTACAGGTCTGGCATTAAAGTGTTCATGTTACAATGTTGCTACAATGTAATTCCATATGTTTTCGCTTTGTTACTAGTTAATAGATGCTTGAAAACAAACTTTAAACACACCGCCTCCTGCGCTCTGGGCTACAAACAAGTATTTTTCAGCGCCAGAGATTTGTGAGGCTGTTTTCTTCCTGAATATGGTGTGAGTTGGTCGCTATGAGCAGTCGCTAACATGCGCTCCCATACAGCGCTGTACTGGTGAAATAGCGACTCCTCACAATGTATTCAACATTACTGAACAGCGACTGAGTCGCTATAAAGTAGCGACCCACGGCTGAGCACTGCGACTACTAGCGGGCGCTCTGAAAATGCCTGCTACAGACGCTCATCTGTCGCAACCTGACGCTAATGATGAATCAGCCTCATAGTATAGTATATAATCAAAGCTAATTAGTAGCGTTTGGCGCAGTGACTACTAGCGCCAATGTAGTCCACAGCGCAGCACCAGATAAGACCAAAATGCCAGCACTCTGGAAACTGGCGCTATAGCCACAAAAAGGACGCTAACAGACGCACATCATAAACAGGCCCCAATGGCACAGCAAACATTCTAATTGGAATGCAGCACATGTGCGATAGGAATGAGGAAGAGGTGAGTGCACTGCGGCATTCTGGGGGCTTTCACACAGCGGGGCATCCCAATTCAGGAAGCCCCAGGGAAACGCAACAAAACCCAGGTAAGTCAAATAAGTAAAAAAGTCAAATAAAGGAGTCAATTTGTTTGGTGGTCTTCCCATTTAATTTACAGGCATTTGGCTGCTATATGTGCAGCTGAAATTCCAGGAGTTGGGACGAGCGAAATCCCCAAACTATTTAAACAGGATCCAAACCCATATTGGCCAATTTCCCCACTGTTAGTCCCATACGTGAGAGTAAAGGCCTTATTTATCAAGGGCTAGCGCCAGGTAGTGTCTGACGAGCGCCAGGTACCGCCAGCTAACGGCGGCTACCGAATCAAGTACGCCTGGCGGCGGTCACAATGACGCATTTATCACGCTAAATGAGGCTAGCGCCGGCGAGAGCGTCAGCTAGCGCGGGATTCATTATGTAGCCGACTGCAACGAACAGCGCCGCTGCTAATCCCATCACAGCGACAGGTATGACCTGGCGCTCCCTGGCGTTGTCCAATGCATTTCAATGGAGCAATCTTTAAATAATCATAATTAATTGCTATTAATGTTTTTTTTTTTTTTTTTTTTTAATGTCAAAAATTCTGTGACCACTTCTGCAATGTTAGGATTTTTTTTTAACGAAAAAAAAATAAATAAATAAAAATTGTGCAGAATTGATTCTACAGGTCTGATATTCATGTATTCATATTACAAAATGTTTAGAAAAACTTGTATAATTTTTACATAAAAAAAAAATGGTTGTTTGGGGGTTAAAAACTACTTTACACACATCGCCGCCAGCGCTCTGGGGTTTAAACAAGGAATTCACAGCGCGAGAAATTTTTGAGCGTGATTTGTTAATGAATCTGCAGCAAGCCGTTCGCTCTGGCCATTCGCTGTCAGGTGCACCCATACAATGCGGAACCTGTGAAACAGCGACCCCTAACCCCGTATTCAACATTACCGCACACCGACTGAGTCACTGTCAACAAGCAAACCCCGGCCAAGCACAGCGAATACTAGCTGGCACTGTGAAAATCACGCTACTGGCGCTCATCTGTCGCTACCTGGTGCTATTAATGAATCAGCCTCTAAATATATTTTCTTACCCCGACATATTGTAAACCTCATTTTTGGTGTTCTATTCCCCGGAGTCCTAAATCATTAAATTGCGGAACCATGCGGCAAGGAAATTTGAATGGTGCCCCCCCCCCCCCCGCCTCTAGCCCGTACAGCCAATCAGGAAGGCCTGGTGCGAGGGCGTGCCTAGCTACAGCTATGCTGGGGATGGTGAGTGGTAAGGGCTATGCGGGGGGGGGGGTTTCACACAACGGGGCATCTCAATTTGCGATGTCCTGAACCATGTATAAAGTAATTAGGCACCAAGCTCCCCAATTGTGAAGAGATAGTGGTCAGCCAAACAACGTGGTCCCAAAGCGCATACACATCAAGTAGACATACACCGGTGTATCCTATCCTGATATGCATGCACTTACAATGTTAAAACACATATACAGCAATAAAAAAGGCTGGGCAGCCTTGTGAAAGTTGCTATAGGCAACGAAACGTGTTGGCGGCGGCATGTGGCGTTTTTTCTGAATTTTATGGACACAGTTGGATTTGACCATTTCCAGTGCTTGGATTGGTGAGAGCCGCCTACACCCCTTTTTTAATTGCTGTATATGTGTTTTAACATTGTAAGTGCATTCATATCAGGATTAAAGTGTGAGCTATTTCTATAGCATCACGCTAGATGCGTTTTTCTTTTCTTTCCTTTTATGCTTATCCTCATACTGCCTCTGATTATTTGGGACATCATGCTTATGTGATATGGTCTCCAATGTAACCGCTGATGATTGAAGTATATATATGGATGTGAACCTGATTGATTGACGGGACAGGCAGGCTGATTCATTAATTGCGCCAGGTAGCGACAGATGAGCGACAGTAGCGTTATTTTCACAGCGCCCGCTAGTATTCGCTGTGCTTGCCCGTTGTTCGGCTGTTGACAGCGACTCAGTCGGTGTGCGGTAATGTTGAATACGGGGTTAGGAGTCGCTGTAGGGAGCGCATGACAGCGAACGGCCATAGCGAACGGCTCCCAGCATATTCATTAACAAATCACGCTCCAAAAATTCTCGCGCTGTGAAATGCTTGTTTAAACCCCAGAGCGCTGGCGGCGATGGGTTAAAAGTAGTTTTTTAACCCCCAAACAACCATATTTTTAGAAAAAAAAAAAAACATGTTTTTCAAAACAGTTTGTAATATGAATACATTAATATCAGACCTGTAATATCAATTCTGCACAAATTTTTTAGCTTAAAAAAATATCTAACATTGCAGAAGTGGTCACAGAATTTTTGACATTAAAAAAAAATAAATAAAATAATAGCAATTAATTATGAATATTTAAAAATTGCTCCATTGAAATGCATTGGAGAGCGCCATGTAGCGAGAGGTCATACCTGTCGCTGTTCAAGGTCGTTCGCTGGCGCTGTGGGCTGAGGCTGGAATAATGATGAATGAGTCGCTATCTGGCGCTCTGTCAGTCGCTAAGCAGGATCGGCTTCATAAATGTCTGATTGCGGAGGGGAGCCGGCGTTCTTGTGGCGGGGCCCGTCATTACCGGCCGCTCACCAGTCGCTACCTGTCGCTATCCCTTCATAAATAAGGGCCATAGTTTTAAAAAAGTGCCATTGACTTTCATTGCTTTCTTAGCTGGTGATTCAGTAACAGTGACATTCTCAGGCTTTTTTCTCATGAATTGAATCTTTTACTACCATGAGAATTTTTTTCTACCTTTATTGAATCGAGGCCCATCTCTTAAAAAAGCTACAAAATGTACAAAATAGCATTTTTTACATTTTTCTTTACATATTTCATCCAAAGATATTGAGAAACTGAAATAATTCCAAATGAGACATTTCGTGTTAAAAAGGAACACGCAGGTATTTCAATTTCCTGTGTGATGTTCCTCTCTTGATTTGGGATGCCCGCTTGTGTGTATCCCACCAGGTCGCCCGCTTCACTCACCTTCCTGTCATTCCCACAGTGCAGGCTCAGTCGAAACTGAGCGCACTGATTGGCTGAGCCAATGAGCATGCTCGATTCCTCTCGACTCCCTTCGGCTCTGCTTACGGCTAAGCCTCCTGGATAGCTGAGCAGCCAAGTAGAGCCGAGTGCACCGCCGGCCACATGCCCTGCTTAGCTTCTAGCTGTGACATGCCCCCCCTTTTAGAAAGCCTGGGCGCGGGTGTGCGCGGGTGTGCGCGAAGAGCTAAAGGGGAGCAGGGATGCGGCTGAGGCGCCAAGATGTGGAGAAGGCTCCAGGATCAGGTAAGTGGATCTGGGGATCCAGGGAGGTTTTACACAGTGGGGCGTCCCATTTTGGGATGCCCCAAGGAGTAGAACTCAGACATCCCTGTGGACTCCGAAGTTCCCCTTTAGTCCAAACAATATATAATTTTCAAAGGAAATCCCTGAACATTCCTTTAAAAAATCACAGTTAAACATATACAGAATAATGCAAAATGGTGAGCAATGGCCTGGCAACAGAGGGTGACATCATCTTTAGGTAGGCTGGCAGTGAAAGGGTTAAATATGGGATCGGATTGGGTAACAGCGATGGGTGATGTCATGTCTTGCACATTTCCAGCCCGTACACTGGACAGATGGACCTCTTCATTTTTTGTCAGTAACAGGAGCCGCTCATTGTCATGCCTCGATAGTTGTCGGGTGACACCCCGCCCGCAGATGTGCATTTAGCTTTGTGAGGAAATAAATAATTGGGCAACAAAGCACGTTAATGATAGTAATTATGGACAGCACATTTGCACTTCCCAAATGTTTGTACAGTGCGAGGGGCATGAAGAGAGCGGCACTAATCAGCTGGTGACTGTGGCAGTTGTTGTCAGGCTGCACCTCCTACCAGCCGCACTGCTGTGCTGGGATCAACACTTCTGGGAGAGTTAGGTCCAGGAAAACAGGAGCTTTCCTAGAAAAAAACCTATTTACACCGAGGAATAATAGATTTACCCATAACTCCTTGCAGTAGGTGCAGACATGTAAATCATTTACTTATGTTTCGGTGCCGTCCAAGGCACTCAGTGGCTTTCCAAGGCCCTTATTTATGAAGGAATAGCGACAGGTAGCGACGGGTGAGCGGCCGGTAATGACGGGCCCCGCCACGAGAACGCCGGCTCCCCACCACAATCACACATTTATCAAGCCAATCCTGCTTAGCGACTGAGATAGCGCCATATAGCCACTCATTCATCATTATTCCAGCCTCAGCCCACAGCGCCAGCGTCCGACCTTGAACAGCGACAGGTATGACTTCTCGCTACCTGGCGCTCTCCAATGCATTTCAATGGAACAATCTTTAAATATTCATAATTAATTATTATTAATGTTTTTTTTTTTTTTTTTTTAAATGTGAAAAATTCTGTGACCACTTCTGCCATGTTAGATATTTTTTTTTAAGGTAAAAAGAGAAAAAAAAAAATTTGTGCAGAATTTTTTTTTGGTTTCCAAAAATATGGTTGTTTGGGGGTTAAAAAACTACTTTTGACACATCGCCGCCAGCGCTCTGGGGTTTAAACATGCATTTCACAGCGCAAGAATTTTTTGAGCGTGATTTTTTGATGAATATGGTCGGAGCCGGTCGCTCTGACCAGTCGCTATCATGCGCACCCATACATCGCGGAACCTGTCAAATAGCGACTCGTCACCCGGTATTCAACATTACTGCAAACCGACTGAGTCGCTGTCAACAACCGAACAACGGCCAAGCACAGCGACTACTAGCGGGCGCTGTGAAAATACTGCTACAGTCGCTTAACTGTCGCTACCTGCCGCTATTAATGAATCGGCCTCTAAGTGTCTTGGATGGCACAGAGATGTAAAAAAATGATTTACATGGCTCCGCCTACTACAAGGAGGAATGGGTAAATCTAGAGGCTAATTTATAACTAGCGCCACGTATTGCCGCGTGAGCGTCTATGTAGCGGCGCTTAGAGCGGGTATCTGGCGCTACAACCTAGCGTAGCGGGCGGACAAGTGACTCTGTACTATCCTGTCCAGAATTGATAAATGTGATGTGTGGTGGGCGCTGTAGAAGCGCTCTCCCTGATTCACTGCAGAGCCAATAGAAAAAGCTGGTGGTGTTCCGAGGTCAAAATGCCCGAGAATACACCACATCTAACATCTAACGCTGCAGCGAGTGATAGGTAGCGCCAGTTTAGTGCGTCCAGCTTCCAGCACTGAAGCCCATATTTAAGAAAAAACTACACATAACCAGCGGCGGTGCTCTAAAGCTGGGCGCTCTAGCATAGAGCGTCAGAAGCTATGTGATAAAATTCTGTTTCTCAACACATATCCACCAGAACCAGAGCAAAAACATTTCGAATGATATTGTTTTAAAGTGGACCAACACCCAGGATTTTCACTATCCTGGGTTTTGGTCCACTTCCGCGGGGCACCCTGATCGGGGGTGCACCGCTGTGTGAAACCCCCCAGATTGCTCTAAAAAACTCACCTCACCCCGCTCCTACGCGAGCGCTTGTCCAATCAGAGCCGCTGTAGTATGCACGGACAAGCGACGGACTACCACAGCGGCTCTGAGCACGCTGGAGGCCGCATCTTGCGCTTCCCTCTAACAGGGAGCGCGCCCGCGCCGGCCATTCACAAACGGCCGACGCGGGTGCACGCCCTGCTAGAGAGAAGCGCGAGATGCGGCCGCGGCTCGCGCATGCGCTGTTCGAACGGGGATAAGGTAAGGTTTCTGGGCGTCCTGCGGGGTTTCACACAGCGGGGCATCCCAATTTCGG
>CM051235.1:602011738-602031738 GCA_027917425.1 Gastrophryne carolinensis
ACTTTATAGCGACTCAGTCGCTGTTCAGTAATGTTGAATACATTGTGAGGAGTCGATTTTTGACCAGTAGAGCGCTGTATGGGAGCGCATGGTAGCAACTGCTCATAGCGACCGACTCACACCATATTCAGGAAAAAAACAGCTGCAAAAAATCTCTGGCGCTGAAAAATAGTTGTTTGAAGCCCAGAGCGCCGGAGGCTGTGTGATTAAAGGCTGTTTTTGAACATGTATCCACCAGTAACAAAGCGAAAACACATGGAATTACATTGTAACAACATTGTAACATGAACATTTTAATGGCAGACCTGTAATGTCATTTTTGAGGAAATATTTAAAAAATGAAAAAAATATGAAAAAACTGCTTTTTCAATGCCAGAAGAGGTCACAGAATTATTTGTGATTTTTTTGAAAAAAAAAACCCGTTTAAAGAGAAGAAAAGGATCGTCCATTGAAATGTATGGGAGAGCGACAGGTAGCGAGAGGTCATACCTGGCGCTGTGCAAGGCTGAACGCTGGCGCTGTTCGCTGAGGCTGTAGAAATGATGAATCAGACGCTACATGGCACTATCCCAGTCGCTAAACAGATTCTGCTTGATAAATGTGTAATTGCGTGCCGTGTCCGGCGTTCACCAGTCGCTATCAGTCGCTACCTGTCGCTACCTCTCATTAACCAGCCACTACCTGACGCTATCCCTTCTTAAATAAGGGCCTTTAAATTGCTCACTGCTGCTGTGTTTAAATAATGGCGCTGAGTGGCGCTGACACTTGTTAAATGAGGCTCCCCATGAAGCAAGTTCAATTCTGGGGGCACGTTTGGGTGGGATTTTCAAGCTGCATCCTGGTGAGCTTTTTCATTTTAAAACAGAAAAAAAGTGCAATACACATATTTTCATCTAACTTTTCCTAAAATTATTACCTGCACTCAAAATGGAGTTTTTGGAGTAATGCACACCAAACACAATAATATCAGTGATATAAAGATATATATTTGAGAATACACTATTAGGCTTGCATAACACAATGCACGCTTATGTAGGACCGATCAAATGCAGATCACAGTTAAGAAGTAGTCTGATCTTCACGGGGAGGCTGATTTATTAATAGCGACATGTAGCGACAGTTGAGCGACTGTAGCGGTATTTTCACAGCGCCCGCTAGTAGTCGCTGTGCTTAGCCGTTGTTCGGTTGTTGACAGCGACTCAGTCGGTGTGCAGTAATGTTGAATACGGGGTGACGAGTCGCTATTTGACAGGTTCCGCGCTGTATGGGAGCGCATGATAGCGACTGGTCAGAGCGACCGGCTCCCACCATATTCATCAAAAAATCACGCTCAAAAAATTCAAGCGCTGTGAAATGCATGTTTAAACCCCAGAGCGCTGGCGGCGATGTGTTAAAAGTAGTTTTTTAACCCCCAAACAACCATATTTTTGGAAACCAAAAAAGAATTTTTTTTTAAATAATTTAGTAATATGAATACATTAATATCAGACCTGTAATATCAATTCTGCACAATTTTTTTTTTTTCCCTTAAAAAAATTATCTAAAATGGCAGAAGTGGTCACAGAATTTTTCACATTTAAAAAAAAAAAAAAAAAAAAAAAACACATTAATAACAATTAATTATTAATATTTAAAGATTGTTCCACTGAAATGCATTGGAGAGCGCCAGGTAGCGAGAGGTCATACCTGTCGCTGTTCAAGGTCGGACGCTGGCGCTGTGGGCTGAGGCTGGAATAATGATGAATGAGTCGCTATATGGCGCTATCTCAGTCGCTAAGCAGGATTGGCTTGATAAATGTGTGATTGTGGTGGGGAGCCGGCGTTCTCGTGGCGGGGCCCGTCATTACCGGCCGCTCACCAGTCGCTACCTGTCGCTATCCCTTGTTAAATAAGGGCCTAAGCTAGGTTATAGCGCCCGACACCTGCTTACAGCATCTACTAGCGGTCGCTCTAAGCACTGCTATACAGACGCTCACATGGCAATGTGGCGCTAGTATTAAATTAGCCTCCCCATAGCAGCAAGAAGCTCATAGATGCCGGACCCATGTGCCTCTCCTCTATTTCCTTCAGGGGAGGGTAGAGGTTGTAGCTCTTCCCACAGGGGATAAGTTGGGAGGATGTTAGTTTGTGTCTCACAGTAAATAGTTTAATCATCTTATTTGTCATCTTTTAAAGCAGCATTATATGTCACCACTTCCTCATTCAAGGTATATGGCACCAAATGGCAGCTAATTAGGTGACCAATGGAAACCATTCAGGTTTGATGTGAAAGCCCACTGGGAAATCCAGATTGGTCCCCGGCAGTCACGTGATTGCCAGCCAGCCACTCATGAATGAGAAAGTGGTTAACATAGGAGTATAGGATCATTTTAAAGTGATACAATACCCAGAAATTAAGTTAATGCCGTTACCTTCTATCCCCAGCCCAGTGCTCCAAAACAGCCAATTTCTCTTTTCATTATTACAATATTCATCAAAACCCTAACAGGAAGCCGTATGATGTTAAAGTGGACCAAAACCCCAACGTGATCGACCCGAGATGCCCAGGCCAATCGATTTCCAAAATCAGGATGCCCTGCTGTGTGAAACCTCCCAGGTCGCCCTGTACACTTACGTTGCTTCCCGGTCCAACGGCGCATGCGTGAGCCGCGGCCGCATCCCCACTATCCCTCTAGCAGGGCGCATCTCCGCGCCAGGCATCTATGAATGGCAGGTGCAGGCACGCTACCTGTTAGAGGGAAGCAGGGGATGTGGCCGCCAGCTCGCTCGGAGCCGCTGGCCTTAGACCCTGACTTAGACGGCGTGATGTCAGCGGCTCCGAGCGCACTGATTGGATGAGTGGCCGGGGATGCGTCATAGGAATGGGAAAAGGTGAGTTGCGCTCAGGGATCTGAGGGGGTTTCACACAGCGGGACATCCCGATCGGAGTGCCCTGGGGAAAGGACCAAAACCCAGGATTGTCAAAATCCTGGGTTTTGGTCCACTGTAAATAGAAGCCATATGATAATTTAATCAGTTCCAAGGTAAACTGCCACATAATGCTTGCAGTCATGTGGGTGCGTCACCCCCAGCAGTGCTGGCCGGCACTGGCCCTGAAAGCTAATAGGCTGCTCCCTGTCAGCCATAGAAGAGGACCAGGAAGCGGTGAGTAACCAGGCGTCCAGTTTATTATTTTAAATGCGGTGATGGAAGCAGTATGATGTTGAATGGCAGCCATATGCTAATTTAATCAGTTACAAGCTAAACTGTCACATAATGGCAGTTAGTTTGTAGTGCTTTCAGATTTATTGCAGTTATTATAACTGATAATGCTGAGCTGTGTGTACTGTAAATGAATATATCATCGCTGGAAAGCACCAGGGGGCAGGGGTGCTCAGCCAGTCAGCAATATGGCAAACTGCATCCAGTTTGTGTTGTTATGAATATTGTCCAAAAAATGGAGCACAGGCTATTTTGGAGCACTGGTCTGGGGATAGAAGGTGACAACATGAACTTCCTTTCTGGGCAGGGGTGCACATACCTTAGAGGCAGTGCAGGCAGATACCCCCGGGCCCGTGGAACAAGGGGCCCCGGCGCAAGCTACCTGCACCACCTCTAGTGAATGTGCACCTGGCCAGCATACATACCGTATATACTCGAATATAAGCCGAGTTTTTCAGCCCACTTTTTGGGCTGAAAAAAGCCACCTCAGCTTATACTCGAGTCCAGGGGCGGACTGCCAGGGAAGGCCGCAACCCTGAACCCAACAGATGCTGGAGGGTGAGGGGTGGCCGCTGCGGGTCCCTGCTGTACCCGCTGCTGCCGCCGCCGCCGCACTCGTACACACAAACACGCACACACATTCACACACTGACCGGCACTTCCAGGCTGCTGCGCGCTGGTCGTCGATGGGCGGCGTCCAATGTTTTCATTGGACGCCGGCCATATGGGGCACGCCCACCGACGACCAGCGCGCAACAGCCAGGAAGTGCTGGTGTGTGTATGAGAACGGCGGCGGCTGGCGGCTGCCAGGCGGAGCTGCATGGAGGGTGTTGTGTGCTGAGCGACCGGCAGGAGGAGGAGGGGAGGGGGACCCCGCTGCCCCTCTGCAGAGTAACCTCTGTGTGTGTGTCCCTTTCTGTGTGTGAGTGTGTCGCTCTTTCTGTGTGTCAACTCCAATTCCAATTTAAAAAAGCCGCCTCGGCTTATACTCGAGTCAATAACTTGTTCCATTTTTTGTGGTAAAATTAGGTGCCTCAGCATATATTTGGGTCGACCTATACTTGAGTATATACGGTACTTACCTGTCCATCCATGGTGCCTCCTTCCTCCTTGCTTCTGTGTGCGCCTCCCTCTGTGGATACTCTGCACGCCTCCCTCACCTTCCTGTGAGTGCCGCTGCTTCCCTCACCATCCTTCAAGTGCTGGCACCTTCCTTAAGAACCTCTTGCATGGACCGGCCGGTGAGTGTCCACCGGGGGGCGGGGACTCGCTGCTGTGCTACCGCTGATGGGGGCGCATGATGGGGGCCCAGCTATGGGGCCCCATCAGGGTTATGTACACCTCTGTTTCTGTTTAAAGGATTACTTTACCTAACTGGGAATCCCACCAGCTCTCTCCATTTTTTAAAAGCCTTTCCAGTTTTTTATTATTACCTGTGCATCAAGTTTTGAGAGTCTCTCCAGCCCAACACACAACATAATTTAAAGTGGGCCAAAACCCGGGATTTTGGCTATCCTGGGTTTTGGTCCTTTCCCCGGGGCACCCCGATTGGGGATGCCCGGCTGTGTGAAACCCCCCAGATCAGTGAGCCCAACTCACCTCTTCCCGGTCCAACAGCACATGCGCGGCTGCTCGTCCAATCGGAGCCACCGACGTCGCACTATCTACAGCTTTGTATAAGCCAGCGGCTCCAAGTGCGCTGGCGGCTGCCGCCCCGCTTCCCTCTAACAGGGAGCGTGCCCATTCGCAAATGCCTGGCGTGGGCACACAGTGGGATAGTGGGATGCGGCCGCGGCTTGCGCATGTGCTGTTGGACCAGGAAACAAAGTAAGTGTATGGGACGACCTGGGGGGTTTCACACAGCGGGGCATCGTGATTTTGGATGCCTCGGGAGGAGGGAATCGATCAGCCCCGGAATCTTATAAATTCCCTGGCCAATCGCGGTGGGTTTCGGTCCACTTTAAAAAATTCCAATTTTTTTTTTAAATGCCCGCCACCTGATTAGGTTTTGTGATGGAGCCTTTCCTTACACTCGATGCCTTTTTGATCAGAGCTTTAATTTTTTTTTTTATAAAAGCTCAGCCGTGGCCATTTATATGAGCTGGAGATGTATTATTTAGAGGCCACCACAGGGTTAAGAGAAACTGTAAAGCACTGTAGCAAAACCGTATGAAAACTGACATTTTAGTCAATGAGCTCAAAGACAGAATCGGAGGCAATTAAACAGCTGCTAAATCTAAGTGCCCTGAATTTGGCAGGAAAGGCTCCATCCAGCACAGTACATAAAACACAGCCATAAATCACCCGGCATTTCTGTGACTTATCATTGTGCTGAAAAACACTGCAAGGGGGAAGAGATGTTCAAACAGCCATTCTATAGACCTACCTGCCGGCCCCACGCCCACCCTGCCATGGGAATAAGGTTTGGGTCATTCACTTACAAATCCGGAGATAATACCTTAAAGTGGACCAAAACCCACGGCCTCTTCCCCCCCCCGGCATCCAAAAACAGCACCCCAGGTTGCACATAGACTTACCTTCTTCTACAGTCCAACGGCGCATGCACGAGCCTCGGCCGCATCTCCGTTATCCCTCTAGCAGGGTGTGTGCCCGCGACAGGCATTTGTGAATGGCTCCCTGTTAGAAGGTAGCCGCCCACCCTCCCGCATCTGTCGTTTGTGGCCTTTGCTAGTGCCGGCCTATCGGGATTTTGCCCGGTATGCCCTATGAACATCCCGCCCCCGCTGGGGGCACATTTGGGTGTGAATTGCCATCTGCATCTTAGTGAGCTTTTTCATTTTAACACATGGGTACGGCATCTGTGACCTTCATGCTGCTTGAAGAGGTGAGTTGGATTCGGCAATCTGGGTGGTTTTACGCAACGGGGCACCCCCGATCGGGGTGCCCCGTGGGAAAGGACCAAAGCCCAGGATTTTGACTGGGTGATTCTATACCCAGAAAGTAAGTTAATGCCGTCATCTTCAATCCCCAGCCCAGTGCCCCAAATCAGCCTGTGTTTCTTTTTACTAAAGCCTTTGCCCAATATTCATTAAAACACTAACAAGAAGCAGTATGACATTGAATGGAAGCCATATGCTAATTCATTCAGTTCTAAGATAAACTGCCATATAAGAGGTTACGTGGGCGCGTCACTCCCAGCAGCCGTTTAAGGTGGCCAGTTGTCAGCTCTGGCCAGCACTGGCCCTGAAAGCTAATAGGCTGCTCTATGTCAGCCATAGAAGAGGACTTGGAAGTGGTGAGTAGCATTCAATGTCATATCCCTCTAGCAGGGCGTATAACCGCGACAGGCATCTGTGGATGGCCGGCGTGGGCGCGCTCCCTGTTAGAGGGTAGTGGGGGATGCGTGCGTCAGCGTGTTTGGAGCCACTCGCCTTAGACGAAGGGGCGTCAGAGGATCCGAGCACGCTGATTGGACGAGCAGCCACACATGTGCCGCAGGACCAGGAAAAGGTGAGTTTGTTTTGGCAACCTGGGGGGTTTCACACAGCAGGGCATACCCGACCGGGGTGCCCCGGGGGCAAGGACCAAAACCCAGGATAGTCAAAATCTTGGCTTTTGGTCCACTTCAATAACATTATTAACTTAAAATATCATTGTTACCAAGCTAAGCTTCTGGGCCGATCAGGGGTGTAACTATAGCGGGTACATAGGGTGTGACTGCACTGGGGATCAGAGGGTCGGGGGGCCTCATGTTCGTTGCTCCTTCACCTTATCTATCGGTTTTGTGCTCACTCGAAATCGTATAATGGAAAAAGAAGCATAATTTGCTGTTTCAGTCTTTAGTTGCCTAGTTGTATCCAATTTTGTTAAAATCACAGGAAAAGCATACCTTCCAAGTGTCCCTGATTTGGAGGGACTGTCCATCTTTTGAGCCCATGTTCCCTTGCCCCTTGTTGTTCTTCTTTGCCCTTCCCTGAGGTGTAACATGCAGATCTGCATCAATAAATGATTAATTTGTCTATTTAAAGTGTTGATATTGTTTTAACTGTTGCATCCTATTTCCTATCCACCCCTTAATGAGGGGGTGTGGCCTAATTTAACATATGTCCTTCCCACCCTAAAAAGTTGGTAGGTATGGAAAAGGGCACTGTGTGAGCTATGTCAGGGTCCTTTTTTAATGTTCACACCCTGTTACATTTACTTATGCCACTGGGTATAAACATGGGCAATGTTATGGATAATAAGACCACATGTGGCCACCAGCAACTTTCAAGGTCATCATATGTCCTCTTAGATATGGAACAACTCAAGGCTGCCTTTAGTAATCTCTGGGCTCCATACAGCTGAACTGTCAAAATGTCATCCATTACTCTCTTTGTTTAATTTAAAAAAGAGAAAATTATGGGGGAGAGTAAAAAGAAATAAGAGAGAGAGAAAAAAGGTGGTGAGAGTATGGAGAGTATGGGGGGAGTTGAAGGTAAACAGGGGCGGACTGGCCATAGGGAGACCTGGGAAAATGCTCTGTGGGCAGCACTTCTTTGGGGCAGTCCGGCGTTCTACCTTTACTAACACTACTAATCTAATCCCTGCCTCCCCCCAGCCCCTCCATCCACGTTTACTCTCACCCAAACAACCCCAGCCCTTGTCCACCCCCTAATGATTTAGCCTCAGTCTTGGAGTACATTGATTGACTGGCCAGGAAGCAGCAGAGATGCCGCTGGCTGGTCATGGGCAGGGCAGGTGCTGGTAAAATCCCGGGCTGATTTTTGGCCCCAGTCCACCAATGAAAGTAAATACAGGTCTAAAAACAGGTCTAAAAAATTACCCATATCTCCCCTGGGTCAACCAGTATCAGGCATTGAGAAGCCTATGGTCAAAACTGGTGTGGCGAAATGATCTATTTATTGCGTTGTATGGCAAAGCTAGTTAAAGGGAATGTCCAGGCTATGTACCAAGATAGGTTTGGCACATACCTTTGGTTAATAAGCCCATATGTGACTACCAGCAACTTCCAAGGTATCATATGCTGTCTTAGCAATGGAACAACTCAAGGCTGCCTTTAGAAACTTACAACCCCTTACAACTGAATGATCAGGATCCTCTGGGTCTCTGACTTACGACATATTAAAAGGGGCTTTCTGCTTTACAATTAATCGGTCCACAATATAATACTGCACCAGTAGCGGACTGGGGCCAAAAATACCATACAGGTGATTACTCACCTGTAAAATGGTTATTACAAGTATGTCACACACCCCGCTTCAGAATATTCATGACACTTGGGTAACTGTCCTGTAGAGGGCGATCTTGTATGACATGAAAAAAGGAGCCCCTCCTGGCCCATAAATACCTGGGACCTCCCACCATTCCCCAGTATAAGACAGCAGTAAAGGGACCAGGAAGAGCCAAATGTAAACAGCAAAGAAAAAGGTTCACCATATAAAGGATCCCAGAAAACCAAAAAAAGGTGGGATAAAGCGGGGAGTAATCACAAAATGGTATTATTCACAGTATGTCACACAGCCCCCTTCCGAATATTCATGACACTTGGGACATTCAATAGCAGTGTCCATAATGGGTGGGGATCCCAAAAAGGCAATAATGCAAACTTAAACTACTGCAGCTTGCAGAACTTTGCGGCCAAAAACAGCATCCGCTGAGGCCCGCACATCAACCTTATAAAACTTGGAAAAAGTATGAACAAAAGACTAAGTAGCAGCCTTACAAACTTGTTCAACAGAAGCCTGATGCTGAAAAGCCCAAGATGCTCCAACAGCACGAGTAGAATGAGCAGTAACACGAAAAGGGGGAACCTTCCCCTTGGCAGAATAGGCCCCAACAATGGCCTGTCGAATACATTTACTAATGGAAGACTTAGCGGGCGCCAGACCTTTCCTGGGCCCGGAGGGCACCACGAAAAAGGCGTCTGTCTTACGAAAAGGAGAAGTAGCCACCAAATAATATTTCACACATCGAACCACATCCAAAGAATGTAAGGTCCTCTCCTTGTCATTACTAGGCTTAGGAAACAAGGAAGGGAGAACTACATCCTGATTGAGGTGGAAGGCCGAAACCACCTTAGGAAGGAAATCCTTGTCCAGGTGCCTCTCAAAGTAAGGAGCCTGAATAGACAAGGCGCCAACTCAGAGACACGCCGAACAGAGGTAATAGCCACCAAAAAAGCAACTTTCTGAGTGAGCAGAGAAAGAGCAATATCATGCACCGGCTCAAAAGGGGGCCCCTGGAGAGCTGACAGAACCAAGTTTAAATCCCAAACCAGCAGCAAGGGCTTTCTAGGAGGCCGCACATGAGTAACCCCCAGGAAAAATGTCTTAACCAGGGGATGAAGGGCAAAAGACCTTTAAAAGAAAACCGCCAGGGCAGAAACCTGCCCCTTCAAAGTACTAAGCTGGAACCCAGAGTCCAGACCATGTTGAAGAAACTCCAGAATTCTGGGAATGGAAAATACCCTACAAGGCAAGGCCCTAGCCTCGCACCAGTTAATATAAGACTTGCAAGCCCTATAGTAGACATTAGAGGAAGATCTCTTCCTAGCTCTAACAAGAGTCTGAACCACCGCATCAGAAAGACCTTCCTCCTTTAAGATGGAGGTTTCAGCAGCCACGCCGTCAAAGCCAGCGTTGGTAAATTGGGGTAGCGTAGCTGACCCTGGGTGATAAGATCTGGAAGAAGAGGCAGATAAAACTGATCTACTGCCAGCCGCACAACGTCTGCGAACCACACTCGTCTTGGCCACCTTGGAGCCACCAGAATTGCTGGTGCCCCTTCTAGAGTCAGCTTGCGCACCACTTTGCCCACCATGGAGAAGGGGGGGAACAGGTACAGAAACCCCAGTTCCCTCCAAGCCAGGGACATGGCATCCACTGCCAGGGCCAGAGGATCCTGAGACAGAGGCACAAAGGCAGGAAGCTTGTGATTGTGACGTGAGGCAAAGAGATCCACCTCCGGAGTCCCCCACTTGTGACAAAGGGACTGGAATACCTTGGAACTGAGAGACCATTCTCCTCGGCGAGAGGATCTCCTGCTCAGGGAATCCGCCTTCGTGTTCTCCACTCCCGGGATGTAAATAGCTGAGATGCATGGGACATTGCTCTCTGCCCAAACAAGGATCAGAGATACCTCCCTGAGGGCACTCCTGCTGCGAGTCCCTCCTTGGTGATTGATGTAAGCGTCCGCCGTCCGATTGTCCGATCGGACTTGAACTGGCAATCCCTGCAATAGAAGAGTCAAGCGAGACAGAACCAACCAAATAGGGGTATGAGCCTCCCGAGGCCCCCATAACCCCTGGAACTGATGTTCCCTCCAGAAGCCCCCCCAGCCCGACAGGCTGGCATCCGTGGTGACCGTTTCCCAACAAGGGGTCAGAAAGGATCTGCCCTTCAACAGATTGCTTGACACTAGCCACCACTGAAGGGACTGCTGAGCCCGGGGAGACAGCAGACAAGACTGATCCAATGACAGCGGACACTTGTCCCGAGTCGCTAGAAGATGGAGCTGAAGCGTCCTCATGTGAAACTGGGCAAAAGGGACTGCCTCGAAGGAAGCCAGAAGCCAGACGGGCGAGGATTCCCAGAGGGACACGGTAGGGGGGAGAACCCACACCTATAGGTGAAAGGGTAAGAGGGACGGGGCATCCCAAACCGGGATCACCAACCCGGACACTGCCTACCCCTTTGTATGGGGTCTCACGGGGGAGCAAGCTCCCATATACACCATAAGGTGCAGCCTACCATTGCCTGGACCTTCAGCCTAGGCTGGGAGGCATACTGCTATAGTTTAAATTAAAAAATGTTCAGGCAGCAATAGAAACAAAAGGCCAGGGGGTTACACCGGCTACCTGCAAGGAGGAGACAACCATCTTCTGACTTGCTCGCCGACTGCAGAGACGAAAGACTGGGGAATGGTGGGAGGTCCCAGGTATTTATGGGCCAGGAGGGGCTCCTTTTTTTCATGTCATCTCTGCAAGATCACCCTCTACAGGACAGTTACCCAAGTGTCAAGAATATTCGGAAGCGGGGTGTGTGACATACTGGGAATAATAAGCACAGGATTTTGCCGGACCAGTCAGCCCATGATTAGCACGCAGTGCCTGAATCCGAGTGTCCTCCAATGATGAGGGGTTTCTGGGCTTGCAGGCTAAAGTGGCGCCAGGTACAAGGGTGCTGGGTTGAAACCAGGGATGCAGGAATTATTTAGGGGTGTAAGATGCTGCAGGCCAACTGACCCCAAGGCAGCGCGGCCCACAGAGAATTCTCCCAGGTCTTCCTATGGCCAGTCCACCCATGTTCTGCCCATTCTGATATATCATCCAACAGTACTACCTACCATCATACAAAAGCTAACTTGCCACTCTGGGGGACACAACCTGCTGTCTAGGGGCCCCTAATTCTACTATGGGGGTTATTCGTGAAAGGATAGCTCCAGGTAGTGCCTTGTAGCGGCAAGCAGCGTCTGATGAACGCCGGGCGTTGTACGCATAACCACATTTATGAAAGCGAATCTGGTGAGCATCCAATGTATTATTACAGGTGGCTCAACGTATAACGCCTGCGCTCTAGCTTCCAGAGCACCAGGTATTACCTTTCGCTCAGTGTCGCTCTCCCATACATTTCAATGGCCGTTCATTTGCTTGTGTTTAAACAGCGTGTTTGATTTTTTTTTTGCTCCAATCATTGTGTGACGTCTCCTGGCTGCAAACAAACATTTTTAGAGACTTTTTTGACTTTTTATATTTTTATGCAAAATTGTCATTACAGGTCTGGCACTAAAGTGTTACTGTCACAGTGTTAAAACAATGTCATTCCATGTGTTTTCTCTTGGTTACTGGTGGATATGTGTTCAGAAACAGACTTTAATCACACAGTGTCTGGTGCTCTATGCTACAGTGTCCAGCTTTAGAGCGCCGACGCTGTGTGTGTGTGTCCTTTTTTGATAAGTATGGTGTGGAGCGCCGAGAGTCGGTCGCACTGAGCTGGCGCTATCTCTCGCTCCCTGCAGCGCTGTACTGGTGTTAGAGCTCCCAACATACATCAAATTCATCAATGCAGGCCAGGTTACTACAGCGACTGAGGCGCTCTGTTACAGCGCCCGATACCCGCTTACAGCGTCTACTAGCGGTCGCTCTAAGCGCCGCTATACAGAAGCTCATCTGATGATATCTGGTGTTAGTAGTGAAGCAGCCTCCAAGTCTCCCACTAAACTGTCTAAGGTCATTACCTACCACACTGCAACCCACTTATATCATCTAAAGGCCTCCATACCACTCTGGGGACCACTTTTACTGTCTACCAGCTCCTTATGCAACCCTCTTGCTCAAGGTCACCCCTTACCACCCTAAAATCCACTAATATCCTCCAACGGCCTCCTTACCATTCTGGGAACCAGTCCTGCTATCTACCAGCCCCTTATACAACTATCTTTACAATCATATTCTCCAAGAGCACCGCCTACCACCCATATAATCCAATGGCCTCCCTCGCCCTCTGGGATCCACTCCTACAATTTAAAGTGGACCAACACCCTCCCGTGATCGGCCCGGGAATCTATAAGATTCCCGGACCGATCAGCTCCCTGACTGTGGGAAACCCCCCAGAAACCCCTAAATCCCTACCTGCTCCTCAATCCAGCGGCGCCCGCTGCCACCTCCCGCGAGTCCCTCTAGCAGGATGCTCACCCACGCCGGCCGTTTGTGAATGGCCGGCGCGGGCACGCACCCTGTAAGAGTGACACGCGGGAGACGGCGGCGGGCGCGCTCTCTTGTCTGTCGCTGCCTCCCGCTTGTCTGTAGGCGGGGATTGGCAGCAGCGGTCACGTGGGAGCGAGGAGAGGTGAGTTTTTGGGGCTTTCTGGGGGGTTTCACACAGCGGGGCGATCGGGGTGCCCCGCCGAAGTGGACCAAAACCCAGGATAGTCAAAATCCACTTTCAGGACCTATTTTACAACTCTGTCCAGGTACACATTAACGTCCTCCTATCATATCCTCCTTGGGAAATGTGTAAAAGGAGCCATTTCAAAGATCTCTATATCTCCAATATATATTTAATCATCATATGTATTCTATGAACAGCTGCTTTTTTGCTGTCATTTCTGGGTTATTGCTAAGCTGGTATTTAAGGAATCACCATATGACCCACTTTTATCATCCAAAGACCACCTTTCCCATTCTGGGGACCACTTATACTGCCCTGAAGCACTTATACAACTTTCTTTCCTCCATCTCATGTAAGGACTATTTATACTGTACAAGGACTCATTATATAACTTTCTTTCCCACCATACTAATATACTACCACAACACCCTGTGACCAACGCATATCATCCAAAGGCTTTCCTACCACACCAAGGACCACTACCTGTTATACAACTCCCTACTCTTCTTGTACTGTCAAAAGGACCTTCGATACCAGTTGCCCCTCTACCATCCAAGGACCTCTCTATACTGCCCTCGAGCCAAGCCTTTGATCTATCTTCCAGGGAGCCAGGTATTACCTTTCGCTCAGTGTCGCTCTCCCATACATTTCAATGGACGTTCATCTGCTTGTGTTTAAACAGCGTGTTTGACATTTTATTTTATTTTTTATTTTTTGCTCCAATCATTGTGTGACCTCTCCTGGCTGCAGACAAACACTTTTAGAAACTTTTTTGACTTTTTATGCAGAATTGTCATTACGGGTCTGGCACTAAAGTGTTAATGTCACAGTGTTAAAACAATGTCATTCCATGTGTTTTGGCTTTACGTTACAGGCATATTTGTATTCAAAAACAGACTTTAATCACACAGCGTCTGGCGCTCTATGCTATAGCGACCAGATTTAGAGCACCAACGCTGTGTGCGTGTCTTTTTTGAATTATGGTGTGGAGCGCCGAGAGTCGGTCGCATTGAGCTGGTGCCACATCTCGCTCCCTGCCGCTCTGTACTGGTGTTAAAGCACCCAACATACATCACATTCATCAATGCCGGCCAGGTTATTACAGTGACTGAGGCGCTATGTTACAGCGCCCGATACCCGCTTACAGTGTCTACTAGTGGTCGCTCTAAGCGCATCGTCCGATGCCTGGCGTTAGATTCAGTTATCTAGGGGTAACCTGCCACCTCCACCAGAGATGGCAGATGCAAACCTTCTCAGAGCTGTCAGCTCATCCAGCACCAACATCCCTCCCCCAATATCACAGCTGTCCAGGCTCTGGTCAATATGCCCTGAACAAGCCTGACCAATCAATGCCTCCCATGACAGGCACTATTAGGGCATGGTGATTTGACAGTCGTGTTTTTAACTTGACAGAAGATGTGGGCAGACAGGGCAGCAGCACCTGGACTTGTGTCTTGATGGGCTGATCTTTGACTATTGAAAAAAAGACTAGCACTAGTGATAAAATATCTCTATATATTGGTTTCAGATTTGATTTGGGTGATTTAGGCTCTTATTTAAGAAGGGATAGCGTCAGTTAGTGGCTGGTTAATGACAGGTAGCGACTGGTGAACGCCTGACACGGCAGCAATTGCACATTTATCAAGCAGAATCTGTTTAGCGACTGGGATAGCGCCATGTAGCGTCTGATTCATCATTTTCACAGCCTCAGCGAACAGCGCCGGCGTTCAGCCTTGCACAGTGCCAGGTATGACCTCTCGCTACCTGTCGCTCTCCCATACATTTCAATGGACGATCCTTTTCTTCTCTATAAACAGGGTTTTTGTTTATTTTTTTTCCAAAAAATCACAAATAATTCTGTGACCTCTTCTGGCATCGAAAAAGCTGTTTTTTTCACAAATTTTTCATTTTTTATATATTTCTTCAGAAATGACATTACAGGTCTGCCATTAAAGTGTTACAATGTTGTTACAATGTAATTCCATATGTTTTCGCTTTGTTACTAGTTGATAGATGCTGGAAAACACACTTTAAACACACAGCCTCCTGCGCTCTGGGCTTCAAACAAGTATTTTTCAGCACCAGAGATTTGTGAGGCTGTTTTTTGGCTATATATGGTTTGAGTCGGTCGCTATGAGCAGTCGCTAACATGCGCTCCCATACAACGCTGTACTGGTCAAATAGCGACTCCTCACAATGTATTCAACATTCTTGAACAGCGACTGAGTCGCTATAAAGTAGCAACCCACAGCCGAGCACAGCGACTACTAGCGGGCGCTCTGAAAATGCCTGCTACAGACGCTCATCTGTCGCTACCTGGCGTTAGTGATGAATCAGCCTGTTAGTTTTACCAGAGGTGGGATTCACATGTTTAGTCAGTTCCCTAAATAAAGCTGTCATGTGCTGCACACTTCTATATTTCTAAAATAAATGTTTGCATACAATCTATAAAAGGGTAACCTGTGTAATACTATTAAAATGTGTCTAAACTATATTAAGAGATTGTATAACTTATTTGTGCCAGTTCTCGGTTCTGAGAGCTGCTACTATTTTTAACAACCAGTTCTGCAGAACCAGGGAGACCCTACTGAATCCCAGGCCTGGATTGAACGAATTATTTTTGTCTTAGGCCCTTATTTAACAAGGGATAGCGCCAGGTAGCGACTGGTGAGCGAACGGTAATGACGGTCACCGCCACAAGAACGTCGGCTCCCCTCCACAATCACACATTTATCAAGCCAATCCTGCTTAGCGACTGAGAGAGCGCCAGATAGCGAATAATTCATCATTATTCCAGCCTCACCCGACAGCGCCAGCGAGCGACCTTGAACAGCGACAGGTATGACCTCTCGCTACCTGGCGCTCTCCAATGCATTTCAATGGAGCAATCTTTAAATATTAATAATTAATTGTTATTAATGTTTTTTAAATGTCAAAAATTCTGTGACCACTTCTGCCATGTTAGATATTTTTTTTATGGTAAAAAAAAAAAAAAAAAATTTGTGCAGAATTGATATTACAGGTCTGATATTAATGTATTCATATTACAAAATGTTTTTAAAAACTTTTTTTTGTTTCCAAAAATATGGTTGTTTGGGGGTTAAAAAACTACTTTTAACCCATCGCCGCCAGCGCTCTGGGGTTTAAACATGCATTTCACAGCGCGAGAATTTTTTGAGCGTGATTTGTTAATGAATATGGTGGAAGCCGTTCGCTATGGCCATTCGCTATCATGCGCTCCGATACAGCGCGGAACCTGTCAAATAGCGAATCATCACCCCATATTCAACATTACTGCACACCGACTGAGTCGCTCTCAACAACCGAATAACGGCCAAGCACAGCGACTACTAGCGGGCGCTGTGAAAATACCGCTACAGTCGCTCAACTGTCGCTACATGGCGCTATTAATAAATCAGCCTCCCCATCAAAAGTGCTCCACATGCCCCTGAACAATATATATATATATATATATATATATATATATCTTAGAGGTAAAAGGGAAATAGCCTCCTCTTACCAAATTTACTGACTCTCAGGGGACACTTGCTTTTCAGGAAGGGGTTGACGTCTGACCGTATGGGTATAAATCAAATATCTCAAAAGACTTGGGTAACCTACTTTTACCACATTAGTCAGATTAATGACCCCCCTCAACCAGACATCACATCAGAAAGGTTTCAGATCAATTCATCAATTTTACTTTGAAAAAATTAAAAACGCCCTTTTTCTGCACATAATACATTACACAAGAGTTCAATTAAACATTTTGCCTGGTTTGGTTAGGCTTTAAAATGTTCTTATCGTGTTGGACAAATGCTGAGTTCTGATTGGTTCTGTGCTTTGGTTGAGCTGTATCACAAAGACAGAGATTTTATGGCCCAGTGGCACTGTGATAGAAGCCTGATAGAAGCCCGAAAGATCAGGCACTGTGTGGGAAGGAAAAATATCTGCCCCCTGCTCACCCATACTATGGCGCTGCTGATGTCCCATACAGGTATGAGGCCATGATGTGCCTTTTCCTTGGCAGCAGGCAGCACTCCTCCCTATGACTAAGAAGCTGATTCATCATTAGCGCCAGGTAGCGACAGATGAGCGTCTGTAGCAGGCATTTTCAGAGCGCCCGCTAGTAGTCGCTGTGCTCAGCCGTGGGTCGCTACTTCATAGCAACTCAGTCGCTGTTCAGTTATGTTGAATACATTGTGAGGAGTCGCTATTTGACCAGTACAGCGCTGTATGGGAGCGCATGTTAGCGACTGCTCATAGCGACTCACACCATATTCAGCAAAAAAACAGCTTTACTAATCTCTGGCGCTGAAAAACATTTGTTTGAAGCCCAGAGCGCAGGAGGCGGTGTGTTTAAAGTCTGTTTTCCAGCATCTATCCACTACTAACAAAGCGAAAACATATGGAATTACATTGCAACCACATTGTAACATGAACACCTTAATGGCAGACCTGTAATGTCATTTCTGAAGAAATTTTTTAAAAATCATAAAAATGTGAAAAAACTGCTTTTTCAATGCCAGAAGAGGTCACAGAATTATTTGTGATTTTTTGGCAAAAAAACAAAAAAAACAAAAACCCGGTTTAAAGAGAAGAAAAGGTTCGTCCATTGAAATGTATTGGAGAGCGACAGGTAGCGAGAGGTCATACCTGGCGCTGTGCAAGGCTGAACGCCGGCACTGTTCGCTGAGGCTGTGAAAACGATGAATCAGACGCTACATGGCGCTATCCCAGTCGCTAAACAGATTCTGTTTGATAAATGTGGAATTGCGTGCCGTGTCCGGCGTTCACCAGTCGCTACCTGTCGCTACCTCACATTAACCAGGCGCTACCTGACGCTATCCCTTCCTAAATAAGGCCAAGGCCCAATATGTTGTGATAAAGGGCCAGTCTTATAGCTGCTACCACTAACAGTGACACTAACTCATCTGCAGAAAAGCCCCGATGATCGCCATACTGACCCTGCCCAAGAATTGGCCCTGTGTGCACATGTGTATGTGTCTGTTTATGTGTGCAGAGGTGTGTGGCCCAAAAAGCATGCATATATATTATTTGTGTTCTGTATTTCTCAAAATTACAAAAGATAGAGTGAATTTGGGAAGAGAAAACATCAGAAGGAAGGAAAAGAGAGAAAGGGAGAGAGAAAGAGAGAAAGAAAGAAAGAAAGAAAGAAAGAAAGAAAGAAAGAAAGAAAGGAAAGAAAGAAAGAAAGAAAGAGGGGATAGTGAGGAAGAAAAGAAAAAGAACAAAAGAGATCAACAGAAAAAATGGGGAGGCCGATTCATCAATAGCGCCAGGTAGCGACAGATGAGCGACTGTAGCGTGATTTTTCCTGCGCCAGCCAGTATTCGCTGTGCTTGGCCGGCATTAGCTTGATGACAGCGACTCAGTCGGTGTGCGGTAATGTTGAATACGGGCTGGGGGGTCGCTGTTTCACAGGTCCAGCGTTGTATGTGAGCGCCTGACAACGAATGGCCAGAGCGAACGGCTAGCTTCATGTTCATCAAAAAATCACGCTCCGAATGTGCTGTCGCTGCCCATTCCTTGTATAAACCCCAGAGCGCTGGCGGCGATGTGTATTAACTAGTTTTTAACCCCAAACAACCATATTTTTTGAATGTAACATTATACATGTTTTTAGAATCATTTTGTTATATGAATACAGTAATCTCAGACCTGTTAGATCAATTCTGCACATATTTTTTTTAATTTTTTTTTTGACTTAAAAATAAATCCTAACATTGCAGAAGTGTTCTCCGATTTTTTGACATTAAAAAAATTAAAAAAAAAAATAATACCAATTAATCATGAATTATTATAGATTGCTCCATTGAAATGCATTGGACATCGCCAGGGAGCGACAGCTCATACCTGGCGCTGTGAGGGAATTTGCAGCGGCGCTGTTCGGTCCAGGCGGCTTCATGATGAATGCCGCGCTAGCCGTCGCTCTCGCCGGCGCTAGCCTCATTTTTGCTTGATAAATGCGTCATTGTGAGCGCTGCCGGGCGTACTTGAGTCGGTAGTCGCCGTTAGCTGCCGCTACCTGGCGCTCGTCGGACACTACCTGGCGCTATCGCTTGATGAATAAGGGCAAAAGTCTCATTGGCTTTATACATATTTGTATTGAGACATGAAATATTTGCTTGATTTGAGAGAAAGTAGATTCCATAGCTTTATATATGTTACTTACCGGAACAGTGTTGCGTGTTGCATGTGGTAAACATCAAAAAGAAGGAATAGAAACAGAAAGAAAGCATAAAAAAGGAAGAAAGGGAGGACGGGGCGGAGGGGGGAAGAAAGAAAAGAAGGATGAGAGGGAGGGGAAAAGAATAAATGAAAGTTAGAAAGAAAAGAGGGAAGGAATAGAGAAAGAAAGAAAAGAAAGTGTAAGAATATCCACATTATTTTGGGAGAGAGAAAGATTCCATAGCTTTATACTTTGAATGATATATTTTACTGATATCCAGTGTTGCATGCTCAGTTAAATATCAGAAGAAAGGAATGCAGAATGAATGAATGAATAAAAGGAAGAAAGGTGTCACTGACTTTTTACATATCGATATTGAGCCATGAAGGATCCTGATGCATACAAGAAAAAGTAGATTCTATAGCATTATACTATGAATGGTATATGTTACTGCATGTTCCAGCTAACATCAGAGGGAAGGAATGAAAGTGAGGAAGGAGGAAGGAAGAAAGGAATGAAAAAAGAAAAAGAGGGAGGCAGAGAAGGAGAAGGAAAGTGAGAACAGCAGAAAGAAAGAGAGTTTAGAAAAATGAGTAAGGCATTAAATATCTGCATAGATTTAAGAGAGAAAATGCAGCTTTATCCTATGAGACTGATATATGCTATTGCTGTCCAGTGTTACATATTCCAATTAATCTCATAAGAAGGAAAGAGAAAGACAGACAAAACCATCCTCTATTTCTCTCTCTCAGGTC